>OAMR01000042.1:2110139-2160137 GCA_900205405.1 Echinochloa crus-galli
GACAAGAAGTTGGTCGAGATGTGTATAAGAGACAGCTCCACTGGCGGCGACTCTCCATTGGCTAGCCTTGCAAATAGGGGCGAGCGGTGCAGCACATTGATGTCATTGCAAGAACCGGGCATCCCAAAGTATGCATGCCAAAACCAAAGTTCTTTATCTGCAACAGCTTCAAGGATGATGGTAGGATCATGGGTATGGCCAGTGAATTGCCCATGCCATGCTGTAGGACAGTTCTTCCATCTCCAATGCATGCAATCTATGGATCCAAGCATACCCGGGAAACCTCTAGCTTTGTTCATTGCCAAAAGCCTAGCCATGTCTTGTTCATTGGGTGCCCGCAAGTACTCGTGACCAAAGATCGCAATGATTGCTTTAGCAAAGTGCCTCAAACTCTCGATGATGGTACTCTCAGCCATAGCTAGGCAATCATCTAGAAAATCAGCTGGGACACCATAGGTTATCATGCGCAAAGCTGCTGTGATCTTCTGATAAGGGCTGAGGCCAAGATCGCCAGCTGAATTTCTCTTCTGTTTGAAGTACTCATCATGATTCTCAACAGCAGCTGCAATATGCCTAAACAAATCTGGTGACATCCTGAACCGACGCCTGAACAAATGAGATGGATACACAGGATTAGGATCAAAGTACTCTGCCATTAATCGACGGTGGCCTTCCTTCCTTCGCCTATGAATGGTCTGGTGGCCAGGAATAGAACCACCATGTTTCCTTCGCTTGTTGTGCTCCATATCCAGAAGCATGAGAATCGCCATGTCCTCCTCATCATCTAATTCATCCGCCTCCTCTTCCTCTGATGACAGGTCCTCAAAAAATTCTTGCACAAGCAAATTCATCTGCAACATTGTGTTCACAATGAATTTCTGTATGCTAGCAACTTATGTATGTATTGAAAAAAGATCACACAAACATGAATGTTGTAGCTACTACAAAGAGGACCTTATTTCTCAAACTCTAGACCACTGTTGCATCTGGCATACTATGTTCTATTAAGCATAGAGCTCTTCTGACAGTAAACTCGCCTGTGCATTGGAGTCTTAAATAAGCAGAAATTTAAACCTGGAACATTGATCTCAAGCTACAATCGTCAGGGAAAAGAATTCACTGGGAATAACTTTCCTACTCATGTAGCACATACAAGTTTAATTCACTGAGACACTATCAGTTTAATTGTTGTGTTCAGTGAGACATTACTCATATAACAGTTCTGGCAAAGCTAGAATGGAAAATGGCATTTAACATGGCAAGTCAATGACTGAATCCATAATGTCATGTAGATGAGAATAATCTGAACCCTGGAAACAATGTCAAATAAATCCAGAGTAGCTGTAACAACTAACAACTTTACACACTTTCATAATCAGATCCGAATCTGATGAGCAATTTCTCTAGTTCATACGTTACACATATGACTTCATATATAATTGCTAATTGTTCGATGAAGCACTTCTCAAATAACAAAGACTTCAGTTAATAGGTGACAGTACTCGCAAAATAAATAAATAGGTGACAGTACTAGGATTAACATAGAACATTGCAAATATCCAAGAATTGGAAAATACAACCTCAGAGTACAGAGATCGTGGAACGTACAGCCTCCAAGCAATGTACTTGCCAAGCCAAGAAGTCGTCCAATCCACGGCAAACTAAACAATTGGGAAAAGAAACGAACAGAAAATTACCTTGTGAGCAATACGTCGAGCACCTCCTCTGCGCCGCGCCGCACTCTCGGCGTTCAGAACCGTGGTGGCCGGCAGCCCTCTGACAAACAGTTGGACAGAGAGAGGGGATTGCAGCTGGCACCCCCGTTGCAGCGCTGGATGTCCGCCTAGCTCGACGCCATGGCCTTGCAACGGTCGGCGGCGAGACACCTCGATGCAGCAGTGGCGCCGCCTAGCTCGACCCCATAGCCTTGCAACGTTCAGCAGCGAGCCACCTCGATGTGGTAGTGATGGGGACGTGCAGGACCGGCGCCGGTGCAAGGGGCAGGCAGTGGACGACGGAGGGCGACTGGAGATGGTGAGGGCGGAGTTGTGGCCACGGAGGGTTGGGCAGGGGCGGAGGAGGCCAAATCGGCGGGGGAGAGGGTGATGGCCGGCGACGGCGTGGCGGCGACGAGCTCAGCAGCACGTTCCGCGGGGCGGCTGGTGGCCGGAAGCGGCGGGGGAGGAGGAGCGCGCGGCAGGTCCACGCGGAAAAGTCCCGCTCGGCCGTTTCGCTTTCCCGCGAGAGTATATTGGGATCGTGGAGAGAAAAAATATATCATAGCCTAAAAATTTTCGCTAACTCTAACACGCGATGGGGCGCCGCCATGCCCCGACTGACGCGCCGCCGCCGGCCGGGTTAGGGACCCGGAGTTGCCAGGGTCGGTGAGCTTCGGCGGCCGGCGGCGGCCGACCCGACGGGGGCGACGGACCGGGCGGTGAAGGACCTGTCTCGGCGGTGCTGGCGGTGGGCGCGGAGCCGAGGAAGAGGAGATGGCGGCGACGGGGGATTAGTGAGGCGGCGGTAGAGGCGGCGGGGCGTCGCCGGAGTCGGGGGCGGAGTCGGCAGGTAGAAGGGGTCGCACCGTCGTAAAAATTTTAAATATAACAATCTATATAGTACACGGTTGGAGAAGTTTTTAGATTTTTGGATAGTTTTTAGTATAGCAATTCAATATATTTTCGAGAACAATGCTGTTGGACATGCTTGTCTGTACCAAATATCATCAAACAAAATAGCAACTTATTTATTTAAATGTAATTATATATCATAAAAATTGATATAAGTTCTGTTGATACATTTGTTTTCGTCAAAGATTATAACCTACAGAAATTTAGATTGCACATGAAATAATGATTGCGTACATGATGTAACGGGTTCGGAAAATCTTAATCTTCTGCAGTAAATTATGAATCTCAGTATGTGCGTCCAAATGCAGAAATTCATGTAAAGCTTTCCAAATTTAAAACAATTAAATGAGAAACTATGTTACATTGTTATTTATACGGCCTACTCTTTAATATAATTTGTTTTTTTTTGTTTCATTTTGTATAAGTGGAGTTTTGAATCAAATTTTGTGGAGTGATAGGGCATTATATTTTTTTTAAAAAAAATATCTTATGATTGTTATCGTTATTTTGATAGGATATGATTTATAATACTCTGTATTAAATCAACAGGAGAGATACATAATTATATGAAAAAAGTAATAATGAAGAATTTATAATATATTTTAAAAAATAATTTACGATGACTCTCACATCACAAAACTTGAACTTAAGACTCAATAGAGAAATGAAAAAAAGACAAATTTAATAAAAGGATATCTTGGAGCAATTAGCATTTTTTATGCATCTATATTTTTTTGTATTAAAGCTTTCAGGCTTGACGTCGCGAACTCGCTCGCAGCCCTCCGTCGAATAACGAAGCGGATTAGATGACTGGCCGCCCGCCCAGCACATCTCCGGAGGAACGCGCGTGGCATGGCATGCCAATTCACCGTGTGCTGCTGCTGGTTCTCCGCCCGTGTCAATGTGTACACCGCGCGGGATGAGACGAGAAACATCAATGTCACATGGGGCCCCTTTATCCATCCCCATGTGAACCACCACCATCACGTACGCACGTCACGAACGAAGCCAAGAGAAGAAAAAAAAACGACGCCAAGCTCCCCACGACAGATCATTTGTGAGACAGATCATTTGAATTTGTAACCCATCTTCCGATCCAATATGAAATTGCTGCTCTCACCGGCTTCTTGTTTGTCCTACGGTCAAAGAGTCCCGCGTTCTTGCGTTTGGCGGAGGGAGCTGTCCTGGCCTTTTTTTTTTCCTTCTAGAACTAGAATGTCGTGGGCTCGTGGCGCCTTTTTGCACAGGACAGGCGCGGCCTGACCGCGTGGTGTAGTGACAGATACTGAAGCTGGTGGGAGCACATGGCCGGCCATGACGGCCGGCGAGCGGGCCTAACCGCCATTCCAATTTCCGTGGCTTGCCTTGCCGGCCGCATCTGCTGTTCCCTCGGCGGAAAGGCAGCGCGCGCCTTTGTGTTGACTCTCCTCCGTGGCAATGCAGCGTTGCAGTTCACGGGCATGTGGCGCGATTCCTCGTCGTCTTCTTCCCGTCAATCATTCCTTGCTTCGTTCCCTTCCCTCGTCACTCGTCAGGATCAACCGCGTGATTCCCGGCCAGGCCACCCTGCCCGTGATCACAGATAACCTGGCCTGGCCGCTGCTGTTTTATCCGAGAGAGAGAGAGGCGTGAATTGAGAATTGGACGGACATGTGACGCCGACGCGCATGTGGGTCAGTGGGTGTGGAAAGTTCCAAAGGGGTATTGCTTTTGCTTCGCCATCCCATCCGCTAGCAAATTCCGTTGGCCGGGGGGTCGGCTCGGGTCGTGTCGTGTAGCACCCGGTGCGGACTCACAACAGGCGTGCGTGAGCAGGGGAAGCCAACAAGCCACCGCCGGCTGTAACCAACTGGCGTGCACCGCGCCACTACAACTAGCGCCGGCGCCACCGCGTGCTCTCCCTTCCCTCCCTCCCTCGCGGCCCGCGTGAATTCCTCCTCCTTCCCTTCCTCGCCACACTGCCCCCACCTCCATCTTCCCCTTCCCCGCAACTCTGCAAGGCTGCGACACCGAACGGCGCCGCCGCTAGCTAGCTAGCGCAGCGGGGGCAGCGGAATGGCGACGCTGGAGGACCTGGGCGTGTCCGCCTTCATCAACATCCTCAGCGCCTTCGTCTTCCTCCTCCTCTTCGCCGTCCTCCGCATCCAGCCCGTCAACGACCGCGTCTACTTCCCCAAGCTCTACCTCGCCCACAAGCGCGCCCACGACCACTCCCGCTCCGCCGTCCGGCGCTTCGTCAACCTCAACCTCTGCACCTACATCACCTTCCTCAGCTGGGTGCCCGGCGCGCTCCGCATGTCCGAGCCCGAGCTCATCGCGCACGCCGGGCTCGACTCCGCCGTCTACCTCCGCATCTACACGCTCGGGTACCCTCGCGTCTGCTTTCTTCTCCCACGAATTCTTTCTTACTGCTGGCTCTTCTAGATTGAGAATTGCAATTCTGCTTGCTCTTACTCGCTACCGGAATTTTAGTTCGTCATTTTTCTGTGTACAGATACAATCGCTTCACATGCCAGTAAAAATGCAGTGTTTTTCTTCACATTCCCCCTCTTGGCCTCTTATCTGAAGTTGTAGCCAGCGAAGTTTCCTCTCCATTTTTTTTAAATTTCTTCCGTTTGCTGAATTCCTGCAAATGGCGGCGTAAATGACGGTTTCGAGATTTCGCTGCCTTGCCAGCTTTGCCTGCCTCTGCCTGGCTGGACGCATATGCGGGTTTGCGTCTCGACACTGCATTCCTTCCACCAACTTGCTTCTTCTCCCATGTTTAACAATGCAAACCTTTCGGCCCCGCTTGCGCATGTTCCATCGTCTCACAGCAAAGAAAGAAGGCTCCATCATCTTTTAGGTGCTTTTTAGAGATTGCCTGCTGAAACAAAGATAAACAGCACATTTTGCCCCTTCCAAAAAGAATCGCGAGATCTTCTCCTTCCAGAAAGAACAATAGTTTTTCCTTTCCAAAAATAAAAGGAATCACCCGTTTATCTCGGAGAAGTTCTTTGATCATTATGTCCCAGTTGGTTTTTTAAAGTAATAACATAATATATGATTGTCATTTCCATGCATAACGCTTTTATAGTTTTATCACAGAAGATACTAGGTGTTATCCGTTGCTTGTCCATGTGAGAGAAATGCTCTGTGTTTTTTTTAATCTTTGATTTGATAGGAATTGCTTGTGTTTTTTTTGAAAGATCTGTGTTTTTTTTCCCTTTGGTAGGGAATTGCTTGTGTCTGATGACAGAGAATGGTGATAACGTTGTCCCATTCAGTCGTGGTCGTGGCGTTGAAAACGGTGTCCTCAAATAATCTTGATTTGATCCGCACGATTCCTGGCTTTCTTTCAGGACGGCACAAACTTCTGTGGTTTCATTATTGATTTCCTGTAGCCTAGTTGAACGGTTAACTCGTTAATGCGGTGCCAAACCTCTCGTCTAATCCTACTATTATATTTGCTATAGGTAGTGCTCGCCCACTACAGACCAACAACCCTTTCGCGTTCCAGGGCCTGGGCAAACTTTGTGCCGTTGTCACTGTGATTGTAGTGACACCAACTGATGATTCTTATTCTTTCAGGGTGTGGGGACAGGTTCTTACAACTGGAGATGCTTTTCTTGTACTAGTTTGGAAACTTCGGACGAAAATTCACTCAAAAGGTTTCCCTTTTGGGGTGCAATTGTGACCGGAGACACCAAATTTCATTTCACCCCTGTCATCGTCGAGTAGTATAGAGTGAACAGAGAATGACTCTACCGCCGGCACGGCCACGTGTTGTTCAATTGTTTAATTCTCAGCCTTCCACTTCACGTTTAGCCTTACACATGGGCAATGCTTTGCATCTACACAAAATGTGTGTGGCCGCTAATTTCAACCTTAGTTTTAAATGATGAAATCTTGTGGCCTTTACCCCGTTTTCGCCTTACTGGAGGAATATTTGTAATTGTGTTCCAAGAGAATGGATCAGATCGCTGTTTTTGAGGTTACTTAAGTGACATCTAAAATTCAAAAAAAGGAAAAGTTTGTCTCAATCCAATATGCTAACGCAATTTTCTCTCTCCTTGGCAGCCTCAAGATATTTTTGCCCATTGCGACTCTCGCACTGCTGGTTCTTATTCCAGTCAATGTATCTGGCGGCACATTACTTAATCTAAGAAAAGAAGTTGTTTTCAGTGATATTGATAAGCTTTCCATATCAAATGTAAGCCCTGGGTCCAACAGGTAAGAATCTTATGAACTCTAGCATTTTTAGTTGTTCCTTTATACTGATACAATATTCAGAACATTTTCCATGCCTACAGCCTACTAAAAGTAGTGGTTGTAAGTTGTAGCTATTTGAAGTTATCTGACCGCTGTCATTGCAATTCATTTCAGATTCTTTATTCATCTCTTGATGGCATATGTGTTCACATTCTGGGTGTGCTTTATGCTGTACAAAGAATACAGCAATGTGGCATTTATGAGATTGCATTTCCTGGCTTCCCAGAAGCGTTGCGCTGAGCAGTTCACCGTAAGTACATCGACGAAGTATGACATGATATACTAGCCGTATACATATGAACCATGCTCCACTGCATTTATGGTAGATAACTAGGATTTGCTGAGCGGAACATGCAACACAATTGTGCTACAACTTAGTATATCCACGTTTAGAACCTAGATCCATCGTGTTTCTATTGCATTTAATTTCCTTTTTGCAATTCCAGGTGATTGTTAGAAACATTCCTCGCATATCAACCCATTCAACTTCTGAAACAGTGGACGAGTTCTTCCGAAGAAACCATCCTGACCACTATCTTGGTCAACAGGTACATGGTCATGTCCTTTGCTTACATCTCATTCACCTTGCAATTTGTCAGGCATGATTTTTTTGTACATTCTACTTGATCTTTTAATGAATCACAAATTATGGCTTCTTTTTATTGTCAGCCTGTTTACAACGCAAATCGGTATGCTAAACTTGTGAAGAAAAAGGAGAGGCTTCAAAACTGGCTGGATTACTACCAGCTGAAATTCGAAAGGCATCCTGAGAAAAGGCCAACTAGACGGGTAACTTTTCCAACATTTATTGTATTCTTTCTTTCATGTGCTCATGTATCAAGTTCTTCAACCATACTATCTTTTGTTTCCAAGAAATACCTGAGCACGTCGCTTTTTCCTGTGTTTCAGACAGGATGCCTTGGTTTCTGTGGCACGGAAGTGGATCAAATCGACTACTACCGGGCTAGAATCAGTGAGCTAGAGAGGAAGGTTAGTCTTCAGTTCTTGATGATATGGTTTGTCATCAATGATGTGGACAATTCTTTAAATATGTGGAGTGAACTTCCGGATCTGGTGCATATGTAGTGGTTGTAAAACTCATCATTATCTAAGCAATTACTAAAATATCCTACTGAATAGTATTGTGTGTCGTGAAAGTCCTCATTATTTCCTTGCGTGCACAATTTTAACAGTCTTTTTATTGTCTTCATACTTTCAGATGGCATCTGAGCGCCAGAAAGTTCTCAATGACCCAAAAGCTATTATGCCAGTTTCTTTTGTGACGTTTGACTCGAGATGGGGTGCTGCGGTGTGCGCACAGACACAACAATCAAAGAACCCAACCCAATGGCTGACTGATTGGGCTCCTGAACCGCGGGATGTTTATTGGCAGAATCTTGCCATCCCATTTTTCTCTCTCAGTATTCGCAGGTTTCTGATATCCGTTGCGGTCTTTGCTTTGGTGTTTTTCTACATGATACCTATCGCATTTGTGCAATCACTTGCCAATCTTGAGGGTCTTGAAAAGGTTGCTCCTTTTCTGAAGCCAGTAATAGACGCGTAAGCCTTCTTTCTGTGTACAATCTTTCTTGTCTGATGCAAACAACTCTGGACTTCTACTTTGTGGGTCTACTCCATGTTTTTTTTTAATATGCTTTCTCGTTTGATTTGCAGAAGAGTGGTGAAATACTTCCTGCAGGGGTTTCTTCCTGGTCTGGCTCTGAAGATCTTTCTCTATATCCTCCCTACAGTTTTGCTGATCATGTCAAAAGTTGAAGGCTATGTCTCTTTATCATCGCTGGAAAGAAGGACTGCTTCGAAATATTATTACTTCATGCTGGTGAATGTATTCCTTGGAAGCATAATCGCTGGCACGGCATTTGAACAGCTATATTCGTTTCTCCACCAGCCTCCTTCAGAGTAAATCTCTTCAGTCTTCATTTTTTCCCTGCATGCTTATGAACCTAGAAGTTCTTATTCCTTGTTATTCCATTTATGCAAAGCAAGTAAATTGCAGTACTGCTTCTGCTTGTTAACTTCTGAAGGCTGTGTAATGAAGAGTTATGTTGGGATGCATAGTCATAACCTGTAACAAGGCATGCTCTTTGTGCAGAATACCAAGGACCATCGGAGTAGCTATACCAATGAAGGCCACATTTTTCATGACGTACATAATGGTTGATGGCTGGGCTGGTATTGCTAACGAGATCCTTCGGGTGAAGCCTTTGGTGATATACCATCTGAAGAACATGTTTATTGTGAAGACGGAGAGGGACAGGGAGAGGGCAATGGACCCTGGAAGCATTGGACTTGGAGAGAACCTCCCATCCCTGCAGCTGTATTTCCTCCTTGGGCTTGTATATGCCGTGGTCACCCCCATTCTCCTGCCATTCATAATCATCTTCTTTGCCTTTGCTTTCCTCGTCTACAGACACCAGGTCAGATACTCCGATTGGTGCCTTTTTTCACCTTGAAATGCCAGTGACGTCGAATGTCACTAACCTCTTCTTCGTTATTGTTGGTTTCAGATCATCAATGTGTACAATCAGGAGTACGAGAGTGCTGCTGCATTTTGGCCTCAGGTGCATTCCCGGATAATAGCGAGCCTGTTGATCTCTCATGTAACTCTGTTTGGGTTGATGAGCACAAAGAAAGCTGCATTCTCCACCCCTCTGCTCATCTTCCTGCCACTGCTGACGATATGGTTCCACAAGTACTGCAAGAGCCGGTTCGAGCCTGCTTTCAGGAAGTATCCTCTAGAGGTGAGCCAGTTTTGCTGCGACAATCTTTTTCTCTCCCAGGCGATTGCTCTGAAACCCAGCTCTGACTATTCTGTTTTGGAACTGTGTCTTGAATTTTCAGGAAGCAATGGAGAAGGATAACATGGAGCACGCCTCGGAGCCTAGCCTGAATCTGAAATCCTTCCTGGCCAACGCTTACCTGCACCCCATCTTCCATCTCTTCGAGGAATCGACGAAGGAGGAGACGGTGGAGGTGAGGATCGACAAAGCCCAGAAGCAGCAGCAGCATCACCATCAGGAGGTCGAGACTCATGTGAGGAGCTCATCGCAGTACCATGAGGAGAGTCACTTCAGGAGCACGCACGAGACGCATTACCACCACGAGGAGAGGCATGTGAGCAGGAGCAACCAGTACCACGAGGGGATCCACGAAAGGAGCGACATGGACTCGCCGTCGCCGCCGCACTTCGTCTACCACTACGACATCCAGCCCTGAATGATCCTGAAAAGAAGCGGTCTCTAACTTGATTTGGTTTTTCCTTGTCGACCTGTGAATGCTTCTCTCTTAGTTACCCTACCCTTAAAGGATGCTGAATTGCTGATGATTGATGAATTGTTTGATGTACATGGGAGTGTGTAGTGTAGTAGTGGCTGTAGCTGTAAAACCCTGACGTGCCGTGGCCATGGGCCCCGGCCTGAACATTGATTCCCTGCAGCAAAAATGATGAGGAGTCAGCTTTCGTGTTGCGTTTTCTATGAGTGTGTCCCGCGCTGAACTGTGAATGGGAATGGGGTCTCGTGTGTGACGATAGAGCACCCCCACATCATCTTCCTCATGTTAGGCTGTCAGTGGAATGCATTCTGCCCCACTTCTTCATTGGTTCGGACATGCTCCCTCCGTCCCTTAGTATAACACGGATTTTTAGAAACAGTTATTTAGGGATAGAGGGGATAGACAGAACAAATGAACGTAAGATATGATGTGATAAATATTTAAAAAATATAAAACCATTGGACACGGCATTCTGCTCCACTTTTGTTTCTATTTCATACGGTATTCTTAATAATCAATATTTAATAAATAATATAAAACCATTGGGCAAGACAAGGACAAAAGAAACCAACTTTTTAGCTGCAAATGTACAACACAGCCCCAATACAAACTAGCAGCTGTTGCATCAGCTCTTATCGTACATCTAAATGAAAATAATGACCTTAGTAGAGCTTTAGTGTGCAACAAGTTGAGATAATAGTATAAATTAGTTTTAGGCGTACATCTAAATGAAAATAATGACATTTTCATTTGGGACTATACTAAAAGAGATGCTTCATGGTAAGGTCCATGTACAAAGTCTTATCTTAATAACTACTGCAATAATTGGAAACTGAAATCATCGCTAAAGATCAAGGTTTTACCTCCTCGCCATTGTCATTGCCGTCGACGAGGAGGAGGAGGTCGTAGATGGCCCTCGTTCGTGTCGTGAACCACAAGCAGCGGCCGGTCTCCGACGACGGCCATTGGATCGGATCGAGCGGAGTCCTATTTTCTCCTCCGCCGGCACTAGCTAGCTTTTAGAGCAGATTGGTGGCCAGCCTGTAGACGGCTCGCGCCGCCGCCTCCACCGCCGCGCCTCGCGCTCGCAGCCTGTGCTCCGCAGCACCAGGGCGCCGCGCGCCCCCCGTCCTGCTCCGCTCCGCCGCTCGCTGCGGCGGCGCCGGCGCGTACGTCGGGGCGCTCACGCGGTGGCCGTCAGGGTCGGGGCGCTGGGCGACGGGTTCGTCGTGACAGCGCTGTTGGGCCGCTGGGCGTCGGGTTCGTCGTGACGGCGCTGGTCGGGGCGTACGTGAAGCGTGGGCGGGTGGCGACGCACGGAGGGTGTTAGACGGAATGCCCGTGCGGGACGTCGTCACCTGGGGCATCGGGCTTGATTGGTAACGTGCGTTGCAGTCGCTCCGCGGCGATGGCGACGAGGCATACCGCCGGTTCTAGTCGTCGAAGGCTCACTCTCGCACCAAGACCAACAGCTCAGGCGAGAGGAGTGGAAAGGCTGCAGAGAGCTAAGGTATGTAACATTTCTTTAGCAGATTTGGAAGGGAGTGTAGAGAACAGGGAGTCACCGGATGGGAATTGCTCACCGGAGTTCACTCCAGAAACTGGAAGCGTTGGTGGTACAGGTAGTAAAACAGGCCATGGTGGAGGACCAAATTGTACTTCGTTATTCTTCAATCCTTCATCAGACCCACTGTTTGGGGCTCGGATAGCGGGGAGTGGCTCCCGGTTCTGGGCACTAGCAGGTGAGGATAGTTCTGATGAGGAGGAAAACAGTGAAGCGGAGTACCTGGAGAGCTTGTCAAGACCGACCGCCGCTTCCGAGGCGAGGTTGAGCAAACCCATGGTTGACAACTCCGCATCGGATGTGACGAGAGGTGCTAAGTCACCACACACTACATCGGATGTATGTTTGGATGGGATGGAGAGTAGTTCTCCGGTTGAGGCGGTGAGGAAGATCAAGTCATGGCGTGGTCCCCTTCCCAAAAGGAGGTCATCACCAAAACTGTCACTAGGGGACATTTGGGTGAAGGATGCTCGCTTAGATGGGAAAAAAGGGGAACAACGACGGCTATCGCAGTTTGCTCATTTTGAACAGGCCGATGACATGAGCGTTGGTGAACCTCCAGCAAGAGAAACACTAGTGGAAGAGCCAGGGAGAGGTGGAAATTTTGAATTTCGAAGGGAAGGGACGCTCTATCGTCATGGACCAATAGTGTGGGTGGGTTACTCAGGATTTATTCGTACTGGGGCCCACTCTGTTTTCCAATGTGCTGATGGTCTAGGACATCTATTCAAAAACGGAGGGATACCCAAAAGCCTGGTAACCACTCGACCTTCCGCAGCCCAGAAAGATGATTCATCTTTTGTATCTCGGGTGTCGATGGGGGAAGCTGTGGCAGAAGAGAAAGGGGAGGGGAACGACACAAAGTCAGGGATAAAATGTTCAAAGAGTGCTAAGAAGGGACATATGGCTGCAAGGTGTACCACCAAGATATATTGTGTGATATGTGACAGTAATGATCACATGAATCACAGATGCCCGGTGCTTAAACAACCGCGACCAGTTGCACATGCAAGAGGTTATGCAGTTCATGGACTTGGGTTTTATCACATACCTCACCCCCCTTCGCATAGAGCCAGGAAAGACACAACGACGGCACTGATCAGAATTAAAGGAGGACAACTAACCAAGGGGAAAGTGCTTGCTCAGCTTCAAAGAATTTATCCAGGAAAATGGAGATGGGAATTATCTGATCATGAGGAAAATTCTTTTATCACCAAATTTCCCTCAAAATCTGAATTGCAGAGAGCAGTTGCTTTTGGTGGGGCTGATGTTAAGGAATTAGGAGTTCCTTCAGGTGTGAGACTGCAGTTTGAGGTATGGCAAGAGAAGGAAGAAGGATATATGCTTCCTAAAGTTTGGGTGAGGGTGTTTGGGATGAGGAAATCTTTAAGAGAATTTTTGAATCTCTGGGCAGTAGGATCAATGTTGGGTTCTACTCCGAAGGTGGACATGGAAATGACTAGGAAGAATGATTTTGGAAGAGAGTGGGTTGCAGTCCTAAACCCACTACTAATCCCCTCTCATCTTGATGTGGTCATAGGGGATCACTACTTCAAGTTAGAGTTTGAAGTAGAGAGATTGGGTTTGGATGAGAATGGAGAGGAAGTTGTTATTGATTGGAAGGGAGATGCGGATAATGAAGGAGAGGGAGAAGAAAAGGAAAATGAGTTTATAGATGTGGATCCAAATACGAACAGAAAAACAAAAAGAATGAAAAACAACAAGAAAAATGGTGTAGGTACAGAAGAACCTTCATGGGAGAAGCCTACTGACCAGATGTTGAACAGGGTGGATACACTCAAAGAGAGGGTGCAGAATATGAGTGGGAAGGAGTTCTTGGATTTCCTAAGAGAAGAAGCTAATAACATCCTTGATGTCGCGATGGATAGAACTCTTGATGTACTGGTGGAAAAGGTTGTGGCTGAGAGCAATGACAACATTGGCTTACATGCTGGCATGGAGGTGGAGATTGATTTGCGAAAGGAAATCAATTCAGAGGCTACTGGAGTCTCTGCAAAAGAGGTTGTCAAGGCACTTCAGTTTAATAAACAACAGTCAGAGGTGCAGATTGTAGGAGGAGAAAAACCACAACAGGTTAGGGAGAAGGATGGTGCAGGGGCTGTGGAGGACAAGTTGCCAGCAAGCCCTCATAAGAGGGGTGGTGACGACAAGGTGCACATGGCAGCTGCAATTCCAGAAGCTCTTCTCACAACTACAAAATCTAGCCCGAGATTGATAAGCTCAGCATGTGAACACACCTTGTCGAAAGCTGAAAGGAGGGTGGCTGCAAAGAACCTTGAAAACGATAACCCTTTTAACAATTCTCTTTTTTCTTTGCATACTAGTGATGCTATACTAAATGTTAAACAGTTAGGAGTTGTGTGTGGGGCAGATGAGAGTGAGATGGCTAGGGCAGTGAATGATCTTTTTACAACAGACTTGAATAGGATGAAATCTGAGTTAGATTATGATAATAGCATTGAGGTGTCTGTGGCTAGTGAAAGCGAGGAGGAAAATATGGATGAATTAGAAAAATTAGCAGTTAGACAGCTATGTGGAGAGCTAGCAGAAGAATTGTTTGATGATGACAATTATCACCTAATGAGTGATTACAAGGTGGTCTCAAAGAGAAACAAGTCTAGCGCTAAGTCGCACAAAAGAAAGACTTGTAAGGTATTTTGCTCCAATATTTTGAAAAAAGTTTCCAAATGAAGGGAATTTTCTGGAATAGCAGAGGTCTTAGTGACTTGGCTAAAACAAGATTTCTCGTTGATACGATAAAAGAGCAGAACCTAGCTTTTGTAGCTCTTTTAGAAACAGGAAAGAAAGATTTCTCCCAATCGACGCTTGACAGCTTTTGTGGGGGAAATAATTTTATTTGGCATTGGACAGAACCTCATGGCAGGTCTGGGGGTATTTTATTAGGGATAAATTTAGATCTCTTAGATATTGGAAGTATTGAAGAAGGTGACTTCTATATCAAATTTCGGCTTAGAGATAAAGAAGATGGCTTTCAATGGGTATTAGTGGCTGTTTATGGAGCAGCCCAACCTGAATTTAAAGAGTAGCTTTCTTAGAGAACTGGTCCAAGTCTGTAGCAAAGAAAATATGCCCATCATGCTTGGAGGTGATTTTAATATCATTAGGAATCCAAGTGAAAAGAATAATGACAGATACGATAGTAAATGGCCCTTTCTTTTTAATGCTATCATAGATGGCTTAGATTTAAGGGAAATTGAGATGTCAGGGCGTAAGTATACGTGGGCTAACTCTTTAGCAAATCCGACTTACGAAAGGTTAGACCGAGTTCTTGTTAGCACAGAATGGGAGCAAAAATTCCCCTTGGCAACAGTGGAAGCTTTGAGCAGGGAAATCTCAGATCACACCCCGTTACTTTTAAACACAGGTGGAGGTGAACAATCTAGGAAACAACCTTTGTTCAAGTTTGAATTGGGGTGGCTCCTTAGGGATGATTTTTTTGATACGGTGGCAACAGTTTGGATGAATGAAAAGAAAGGAAACACACCAATGCAAGTCTGGCAGAATAAGATTAGAAGGTTAAGACAATTTCTAAGAGGATGGGCAAAAAATATGAAAGGTGAATATAAAAAGGAAAAACAGGAACTTCTTAGGAAGGCTTCTGAATTGGATATAAAGGCTGAAACAATGCTGCTAAGTCAGCAAGAAATTGATTTAAAGCAAAACATAAAGGATAGGCTGGCCCAACTCCTTAGAGATGAAGAAATCAAATGGTTCCAAAGGGCTAAGACCACCAAGCTGTTACAAGGGGATAATAATACCAAGTATTTTCAGCTGGTAGCAAATGGCAAGCGACGAAAAACTAGAATTTTCCGACTTGAGCAGGAGGAAGGAATAATAGAAGGGGAAGAGAATCTTAAGAAGTTTATCACAAAATACTATAAGGGACTCTTTGGACCTCAAAAGAGGAACGATTTCACTATGGATGAATCCAGAATAGAAGATATTCCTCAAGTGTCACGTGATGAAAATGAGTTCTTAACTGAGCATTTTTCAGAAAAAGAAGTTAGAGATGCTATCTTCCAAATGAAACATAATAAAGCTCCGGGGCCTGATGGTTTCCCAATTGAGTTTTATCAGGTTTTTTGGAGTCTTATAAAGGAGGATTTAATGTCCATGTTTAAAGACTTTCATGACAATAAGCTTCCTCTTTTCAGTCTAAACTTTGGGATCTTAACTTTGATACCGAAACTGAAAGAGGTAAAGATGATCCGGCAATATAGACCGATATGCATGCTTAACGTGAGCTTCAAAATTTTCACAAAAGTGGTGGCTAACAGAGTGACTAATGTAGCTAATAAAATCATAAAGCCAACTCAGACAGCATTCTTGCCAGGTAGATATATCATGGAAGGGGTGGTCATACTGCATGAAACAATACACGAGCTTCATAGGAAAAAGCAGAGTGGGTTGATTCTCAAACTAGACTTTGAGAAGGCCTATGACAAAGTGAACTGGTCTTTTTTACAACAAACTTTAAGAATGAAGGGTTTCTCCCCTTTGTGGTGCACTTGGATTGAGAACATTGTTAGTGGAGGTTGTGTGGGAGTTAAGGTAAATGAGGACATTGGACACTTTTTCCAAGCGAAGAAGGGTTTGAGACAAGGAGATCCTCTATCACCAGTCCTTTTTAACTTAGTGGCAGATATGCTAGCAACTCTGATCACAAGGGCTAGAGATAATGAGCAGTTTAGGGGTCTAGTACCTCACTTGGTAGATGGGGGGTTATCAATCCTCCAATATGCCGATGATACGATCCTCTTTTTGGAAAATGATATAGAGCAGGCTAGAAATTTAAAATTAGTGCTATGTGCATTTGAAAAATTATCCGGCCTAAAGATGAATTTCCATAAGAGTGAAATGTTCTGTTTTGGGGAAGCAAAAGAGAAGGTGGGAGACTATGTGCAGCTGTTTGGCTGCCAAGAGGGGTCCTTTCCTTTTAAATATCTAGGTATTCCTATGAATTATCGGAAGATCTCAAATAAGGATTGGAGTTTGATTGAGGAACGATTCCAGAAAAAACTTAGTAGTTGGAAGGGTAAAATGTTGTCCATGGGGGGAAGGCTAGTGCTAATAAATTCTGTGTTGTCAAGTTTACCAATGTTTATGATGTCTTTTTTTAGGATCCCTAAAGGGGTTCTGAAAAAATTAGATTACTATAGATCTCGGTTCTTCTGGCAGTGTGATGAGCACAAAAAGAAATATAGGTTGGCAAAATGGTGTATTTTGTGTAAGCCTAAGAATTTGGGAGGTTTGGGAATCACTAACCTAGAGACTCATAATATAAGCTTGTTAAGCAAATGGCTATATAAACTCTTGAATGAGGAAGGTATATGGCAAAATTTGCTCAAAAGAAAATATCTGAACCACAAGTCACTATCACAGGTTTCTAAGAAGCCAGGTGACTCACAATTTTGGTCAGGTCTAATGGAGGTTAAGGAACAATTCCTATCCTGTGGAAAATTCCAGGTGGTTAATGGGAATCAAACGAGGTTTTGGGAGGATGTATGGATAGGAAGTGAAACCCTGATGAAAAGATACCCTTCCCTGTACAATATCACAAGAAGGAAAAATGATACAGTAGCTAATGTGCTAAGCACAACCCCATTGAATGTGTCGTTTAGACGTGCATTGATAGGGGATAGATTAAGGAAATGGATTTTTCTTGTAACAGAAGTGGTGACATATAGTCTTAATGATCAAAATGACACTTTTGTATGGCTACTGAATAAAACCAAACAGTTCATAGTGAGGTCTATGTATAATGACATAATGAGAAATGAAGGAACTCCAACAGCATGTACATCCTGGAAATTAAAGATACCTCTCAAGATTAAGGTGTTTATCTGGTACCTGAAGAAAGGTATTATATTGACTAAGGATAACCTAGCTAAGAGAAGATGGCAAGGTAGTACCAAGTGTTGCTTCTGTAGTGCTACTGAAACTATACAGCACTTATTTTTCGAGTGCCATATGGCAAGGTTCATTTGGAATACTGTTTTTATCTCTTTCGGTATCCAATCTCCTACTAGTGTGGCTGATCTGTTGGGCTCTTGGCTAAATGGTTATTCCTCAAAAATCAGAAAACAAATCCTTGTGGGTGCCTCAGCTTTGTGCTGGGCCATTTGGTTAAATAGAAACGAAGTGGTTTTCAACAGAACCGCTCCTAACTCCTTCATGCAGGTTATCTTCAGAGGAACCTATTGGACAAGAAGTTGGTCGCTTCTATCTAAAGAGGAAGAGAGAAGAAATCTGAAGGATAATTGTCGCAAGTTGGAGATCACAGTAATGGAGCTCTTCAACAAGTTTGGATGGAAATTTAGCAATAGAATTCAAGACTAGTGTCTTTAGTCTTTTCTATTTGTGTGGGTTCTAATGTTCATGCTGTAAAGTGGTCTGAGTACCATGGTGAAACGGATAGTTGGCTGTAAGCATCCAACATTTGGGTGTGGAGGCCGGATGTTTTTAATCCTTTATCTAAAAAAAAGGTTTTTATGTAGTATCTAAAAAGAAACGTGATACTAACACAAAAATATATCTTAGGAGAAAGACATTGGTATGGGAACTAGCAATGTCTTCTTTAAAAGAGAAATAACGTATCATGTATGGTTATTTTCTCTAGAGTATGTTTGTATTGCTTTGACATTGAACCAACTAAAAGTACAATTTGATCTTTTCAGTCTAGTATTCGACCGAAATGTTGGTTGGAGCAAGTGGTTATGTGGGTTTTATGAATTTATCAAGACGATATAGTTTAATTTAGGCATTGTTTCAGCATAGTGACGATGATTAGGAGATGGCGTGCCAAACACCAAACCCTGATCATACTAACTTTCGCCTCTTACACATGAAGATTTAGTCATATGATTTGCTACTGGTTTCTTTTTGTATAGAACTTGGAGGTTGCGGTGCTTTTATGGGTTGTTTGATTTTAATCGCGGCATGATCCTCTTAGGCTGTTCATTGAGTTTGTAATAAGTTGGACCTATGCCTGCTATAGTGCTATGGATGCTGAATTGGGGCAATTTTCTTTCCTTTTTGGAATATATGTTGTTTTAGCTTTTTTAGATATTTAGGTTTTACTATGTATCTAGATAAACATGTTTAGATTCATAATTCATAGCAAAAGTTACGTATATAGAAAATCCAAAACAACCAATATTTTAAAACAGAGGTACTAGCAGATATTGTTTTCCTTCCACGCATATGCAGAATTACCAAGATATACCACCGAGGACTACTCAGTAGGCAGGGCAGCACAGCACAGCATGGGTTGAATTTGCCTTTCTGTCTTGGCTCGCTGGCATGAAGCACTTGATCTTGACCTGTTGCCTGAAGCATAAGATTCCTCGTTGGTTCCTTTCCGACGCTTGAAGCCGTCGCCTTGATCCACCCGAAAAGTGGCATCGCATCGCATCACAGCCGCAGAGTCGCGTCGTGTCTATTTATATACTCGTGCCCGCAGCCGCAGAGTCCACGGCTGACACGAGTTGAGCAGGGCTGCAGGGGAGAGAGAAAACAGCAGTGACAATGCAGGACGCCGTGGCGGCCCACGGCCCCAACCACGCCACCGCCAATGCCGCCGCCGCCGCCCGCTTCTACTGCGCCGCCTCCGGCGTGTACGCCAGCACGCACCCTCCCGTGCGCCTCCCCGCCGACCCCGCCCTCTCCCTCGTCCCGCACATCTTCGCCCGCCTCCCCGCCGCCGCCGCCGCCGCCGCCCCCGCGCTCGTCGACGCCGCCACGGGCGAGGCGGTCTCCCGCGCCGACCTCTGCCGCCTCGTCCCCGCCCTCGCCGCGGGCCTCCGCCGCCGCCTGGGCCTCCGCCAGGGCGACGTCGTGCTCCTCGCCCTCCCCAACTCCGTCGCCTTCCCCGTCGCGTTCCTCGCCGTCCTCGCCGCGGGCGGCGTCGCAACCACCATGAACCCGTCCAGCGCCCCCGCCGAGATCGCCGCCAGGGTGAGGGATACCAGCCCGGTCCTCGTGCTCGCCGCGCCCGAGAACGCCGGGAGGCTCCCGCCGCTGCGCGTCCCGGTCGTCCTCGTGCCCGAGACCTTCCGCGCCGCGGACGGCGGCGCCCCCGAGTTCGCGCCCTTCCGCGCGCTGCTGCTGCCCGATCTCGACGCGGCGGCAGCCCCCTCGGCGGGCCAGGACGACGCGGCCGCCATCCTCTACTCTTCGGGGACGGGCGGCCGGAGCAAGGGCGTCGTGCTCACGCACCGCAACCTCATCGCCACGGTGGAGCTCTTCGTGCGCTTCGAGGCCTCGCGGTACGCGGCACCTGCTTGTGACAATGTCTACCTGGCGGCGCTGCCCATGTTCCACGTCTACGGCCTCTCGCTCTTCGCCGTGGGCCTCCTCTCGCTCGGCTCCACCGTCGTGGTCATGAAGAGGTTCGACGCGGGCGAGGCCATCAAGGCCATCGACAGGTTCGGGGTCACGCACTTCCCGCTCGTGCCGCCCATCATGGCGGCGTTGGTGCACGCGGCCGGGCCGCCGCCGGCATTGGGCTCCTTGGTGCAGGTGTCGACTGGTGCAGCGCCAACCAGCGGCAGGCTCATCAACGACTTCGTCAAGGCATTCCCCCACGTCGATCTCATTCAGGTACCTTTTGCCTACCCACACCTTTTAGAGTTGAATGAAAAACACCCCGGTCCCCGCATATATTCAGCAGGGCTCTTATCAGTAGTTTACAGTGAATTGCATTGCATAACCGGCTCACAGCCCACCTAGCCACACACACAATTCCTCCTCTCGCTCTCTACTCTCTAGAGTTCCAGCGACATCTGTCAGGGATCAAGCCAACCTACAGTTTACCACCCTTCGGAAATACATCAGCAAGGAACAACTACTCCACCTCCCCTGTTTTTTTTTAATGATGTACGGATAAGGTGTGATGCTAAGCCCTGTTACGTGTTACACATCTGCCTACTCCACTCACAGTAGTTCATCCGTTCGGCCCTACCTACTGCTGAAGTGCTGATGCCTGATGGGGGCTCTGTTTTGGCACTAGTGTACGGAGTACCACACAAATCTAGTACTAGGAGTCAGTTTTCTTATATGAGAAAATGTCAGTTTTAGCCACTTTTGGGTTTTGACCATGCCCTGCTCTGAAATGTGGATATTAAAATTCAGCTTTTTATGTAAGCACAAACCTAGACCTGCTCAGCCATGCAAAATATTCTTTCTTTCTTTCTTTCTTTCTTTTGAAGGATCCTTGCAAAATATTCTAAAAGTGCTGAAGGCAAGTGTCAAGTAGTCCTTTTGGCTCCGATTATCCAAACCAGTGTTATATGGACACTGGTTCAGGTGCCGATGTCCGCCTCAGGTGCAGGTGTTCGGTTTTTAGGGAAACATGCCAAATACCACATAGAATCCTGAGTCCTGACACTGGTAGTCAGCCATGCAATATTCAGTTTTCTTAAGCACAAAAGAGTAGTCAGCCATGCAATATTCCAAGAGTGCTAAGTAGGTAAAGACAAGTAGGAACTAGTCCTTTTGCTTCGATTAGCCACACCAATGTTACATTGGACATGGGGTTGGTGTCGGTGTTTGATTTGGGTGTGGGTGTCCGATTCGGCAAGTTTTTGGGGGACATATGCGAGGTACCACTTGAAATACAACATGGATGTTAGAATCTGACATGGTTATGGAATGTGTGACTTGGTAAAAAGACTAGGACATTGTTGTTTGGGTAACACCGATCAACACTCAAAAATATGATCTTTTGCCTTGTTCTGAATTTTAAAGTTGAGCTTCCCAGTTGCGCATACCTGATCACCTGTCACTGGGCACTTGGTGATCCATACTATTGAGTCCAGCAATGGGCTTACAAAATTTTCACTTCTAGTAGAAAAAGAAAAGGATTTAACTCTTTCCTTGAAGAAAAATTAAAAAAAAAAGCAAAGATTTACTCTAAGCTGCAGACATGAGGCCATGTGGGGATTCCCTGATTGTGGAAATAGATTGATTTTGATCTTAATGCAATGTAGTCAGTCATTTTTTAATGGTGTTTAAATTGAAGAGCTGAAATGGCAGTCTGGAATCTGGATCTCATTTTCTGTAAATAAATACAAATTGTTGGGGTAGTGATTCCTTTTAAGCTTTGTTGCTGTGCTAGGAGATATTCATTGTGTTGCCGCTGAGTTACAAAATCATATTTGTTCATTTCGCAGCACTTTGTTAAATTCTCTATAAGACTTCTTGACTTATGTTCTTAACCAAAAATGTGGGAACCCCATATTGAAAAAATTCTTACCTTCATGCAACTTAATGTGTGCACAGGGTTACGGCATGACAGAATCTGCTGCTGTAGGAACTCGTGGCTTCAATACTTCGAAGCAGAAAAAGTATGCTTCAGTAGGACTTCTGCCTCCAAACATGCATGCCAGAATTGTTGATTTGGAAACTGGTTGCTACCTGCCTCCAGGCTCTTGTGGGGAGCTGTGGCTCCATGGGCCAGCTATAATGAGAGGTACAGTTTCATGAGCTTAACTGTGGTACTTTGTGTTAACACCTTCGATTTCTGTAGCCCGTCTGGGACTAGGGCGCCTGGGCTTTCCAAGCCCATCACGCCTGCCCACCTCTTTGTATCCTCCTCTGATTCTGTTCTACAAGTCATGAGGGGGATTACCTTTGATTGTATATGTATCTTGTGTTTTATCAATACAATTATTCAATTGCGTGATATATCTTCCGCTATCACTTAGTCACTTTATAGAGAAAATGTTTAGATGTAAGCTAACATTCAAAGGCTTCAGAATTATTTCAAAGGGATAGCTTGACATATTGCTAATTTTCTATAAAACTTGTCAGGCCTGATTGTGCTTATATCTGCTATGAGCTGGTCGCTGAAATCATAATAAAATGTGTACTTTATCTCCTCTTTCTGCCATTTTGTTTAGGTCCTCGAGATAACATTAATCTTGTTTGCTGCAAATGTTCTGATTGTCTTTTATGTGGTCACACTTTATTTGCTTGTACTAATGACGTCTATGTACAGCCCTCACTAACTGTCGCAGTAGTAAGCACATCCAAGTAGGTTTGCCTACCTTTATCAAGCACTGAATCTCGGATCGAGATTGATTGGACTGTTGGGTTAGCTTATATGCTTTGATTCTTCTCTCCTTAAACTGAACCTACTCTCAGGCCCAACCTATAACACTATGTTGTAGTAATATGTCGCATCAATTACTTTTTGTGGTATTGGATAACTGTTTGCTTTTCTTATTTGCATTTGGATTCTGAACAATTGTTTGTTTCTTCACAGGTTACTTGAATGATGAGGATGCATGCGTAATAAGTGATGGCTGGCTGCGAACTGGTGACATTAGTTACTTCGATTCAGATGGGTTCTTGTACATAGTGGGCCGCTTGAAGGAGGTGATCAAGTACAAAGGATTTCAGGTATGCAGGCTTCCTGTAGCAGAGTAGCAGGCCCAGCTGAAATGCGCTGCTTTTGCCATTGCTTTTTCTTTTTGGACATTGTGTGAGGCAGCTTTAGTTGTAGTAACAAATTGTTGTTTTATTCTTCTGGTCATCAGATAGCTCCAGCTGACCTGGAAGCAGTTTTGGTCGAGCACCCTGACATTCTTGACGTGGCTGTGGCATCGTGAGTTTTAACCTAGTTCGTGGCGTAACTTCATCTTGTGTCACGCGCTTGAACCTAATCCTTAGAATTTTGTGGTTCAATTGACAGTGCTGAGGATGAAGAAGCTGGAGAGGTGCCAGTAGCTTTCGTGGTAAGGAAATCTGGAAGCAGCCTTTCATGTAGGCAAGTGATGGAGTATGTGGCAAAGCAGGTAAAGAAAAATACTGAACCACACACAACGTGTCATGTTTCTTGTTCAACGTGTCATGTTGCCACATCATATCATGACGTCCCTCTCACAGCAATCAAATCCCGGGCAAACGGTTGTAACAAATCTACATACTACAGATAGCTGTTGCTTTCGCTAAAAAAGGATTGATAACTAATAACGTAGATTTTGGCAATCACCAGAACCGTGGCCACACATGACCTGATGAGCATGAGGCTGGGGCGCCTTGCTTTGCGGTTGCCGTGCATGCTCCCCACCTGTACAGCATTGTTGTCCTGTTGTTGCTAGAAGCTGCCATGGGCAGGCATCATGCATGCGCTCTCGATCACTCTCAGGGTAGCAGCACCCACCATCTGTCTGGATGGTAATATATAACTAACTGGTAGTGTGAGTGAGGACACAGATGGTTTTGGCAGTAGTAGGCTAGCCTCATACCGTCACATCCCCTGAAGGAACCTGTGCTTTCTTTTATCCAAAGAATTATGTTACTAATTAACACGTCATCTAGTAAGTTCTATACTAACAGGTTGGGCTGGCATGCAATTGCACACTCCTCCCTTTGTTGACTCTCGACTCCTTCAAGAATGGCGACGTGCGCGAAATTCTATGGTGGACGAGAAAGGAAAAGGTCCTAGCTGTTTCTTGGAGACCTTTTCTTTATTTCAGAGAGTTCAGAGGGAAACCTAGGTTGCGTCAAGAATCCATTTATCTTGATTATGTCCAAACAATGCCACCGTGGATGCATTTGATTATGCTATCAACCTATAGGTTGTAGTTAATCGTATCACAGTCAGTTACATCATGATACCTTGGCTGATGGGATTGGACTCGAATCACTCGCATGTAGACACTAGTATGGCTGAAAGCTTAATTTTGCTCTTCTTTTACTGAAGTTGGTGAGGTGGTGGTCACGGTGCAGGTGTCCCCGTACAAGAAGGTGCGAAAGGTGGTGTTCGTGGAGTCGATACCCAGGTCCCCTGCTGGAAAGGTTCTGAGGCGGCTTCTCAAGGACGCTCTTGCTGCCAACGCTGTTGCTGGTCCGACAAGTTATTCCGGGTCCAACTCCGAGCGCCACTCCAGACTCTAACCGCAGCCGCAGGCAGGAAGAGTGTCTCTCGATCAGGCTGCGGCAGCGCTTTCAGCCTTATTTTGAAGCTGCCGTCGCATGAATACGAACATGCCTGTCGTCAGGGAAGGGTATATCCGTAGACGAATAATCCAGTCCACGAGCCAGCTAGTTAAGTTAAATCCATAGTGTCAGGTGGTGGTTTAATTTGGTCCAGTCGGTGAGCCAGTGGAACAAATGATGTTTTTCTTCTTATAACCCATACGATCTTTTCTCTTCTTGTTGTTCTTATTCTTTTTAGTTAGTTTCGTTCTGTGCCTCTGTCGAAGAATAGAATGTTTATTCATTGGTTTGGAACAGTCAAATTTTGTATATTTCGGTATAAAAGCAGTCAAAGTCAAACTTACAGGCACACATTTTAGTTCACAAAAACTTGACACAGTCAGATTTATATATGTATATATAGGTGGTTTGACGTCTCTCACATCATGTTGGTTTTTGTAGCTGTAAATCTCACGAGACATATTGTGAGAAAAGAAAATGATAGCCAGAATATAATGAAACAGGCCTTGCATTCGATACGACGAGGAATGGAAGTTTCCTGAGTTAATTTGTTCACGGAATGGAAGCCTAGTCATGCATGCTTCTTACACTCTTAGTAATAGCGCTGGAAGCCTTCTAGAGAAGGAATAGATGCCGCAGGGCGCATATGGTGTGCGCTGCTGGACACGCTCTTCTTTTCTCGCGAAAGCTGGACGCTATTTTTTTTTCGTGGGTTGGGGAAAAGCAATTCCGGTACACGGCCGATTGGATTGACTGACGGATTCACAAAACGAGGTCGACCGCGCAAAGAATATGCGGCCGGCGCTGCGAATATGTGCTGCCCGCCTGCCGCTTCCTGTTGGCTGTTGCCCGAGTCAGAATGCAACGCGAGATCAAGATATTGCCGCGCGGGCGGGTGGGTAGGTGTTGGTTGGCCGCTGGCTTTGCCTGCACCGAGTATCTCATATTGTCATACTATACGACGGTGCTGTACGTACTTCCTTTTTTCTCGTTTTATTTTGATGGAATAGTCATTATCGTCTTTAAACTATTATAACCGAGGCTCAATTTCGTTTCTAAACTATCATAATGGTCATTGCAGTCCTTAAACTTTCTCATTTTACTCAATTTCATCCTATGCCCAACGTGCCATGCCATGTTGGGGCCCCTCCTCAGCACCCAGTCAATTAGGGTTTGTAAAATGCACTTTCTTTTGCATATGTCCTTATATCTGACACTATTTTCTTTCTTACCTTGACTGAAAAATGGTATGAAATGACTTCGTTATAATTTACTTGTCTTTTGTGATTATGTAAAATCGCAGGACTATGGGAGGGAGAAATGAGGCGTGGCTCTCATCCTTGACCTAATGCGAAAAGAAGAGTGTGATAAAATAGTTACTTGAAGCCCACTTAAAACTCTAGTCGACTAGATGATGACATAGCTAGCCAACATAGCATGACATGGAGGATGAAGGATGAAATTGATCCGTGTATCGAAGTCTAGGACTGAAACGACCGTTTTGATAGTTCAGGGATTGAATTGAGTCTCGTTTGATATAGATTGAGGACAAAATAGGCTATTCTTCCTTTTATTTTCATTTTGCGGCTACATGTCATGCTGTACCGGTGTCATTTAAAGGTTTATCATTTAAATGGGTGAGTAATAACTACAGTAGCACAGTAATGAAATGCGTACTGTAATTGCGCTCACTCTTTCCTTATTTGGCCCATTGGCCATTACTAAGGTGGTTGGATGGGATCAAACCCGCCGCCGACCTGGGCAGGTCGGCATGCAAGGCAGGAGCGCGGGAAGATCAACTAACACCGACCAACGCATTAATTTTCCGGTCTTAGGCTTGGTTTTGCAGATGCAAGATGTGGCATGATGCCCAGAATGCGCACAGTGCTGCTTCGAGGAACTCCACAACCACGCCGCCGCGACAAGCGACACAGCGGACGGGCGATCGGCAGGCATGCCGTTGGCCGACGCGGCAGAGGGATTGGGATAGGGTAGGGCCATGCGGGAGTGTTGCCGCCGCCACGTGGGCACACGTGATGCAGGCCAGCCCGGCGCATCCTATAGTACTCCACGTACGCATCGGCACCTGGCCAGCCTTGTGTGCGGTGATCGCGACGCCGGCGGACGTCCGGCTTCCTTCCTGCCTGCCCGCCGGATCTCACGTCACACCCAACCCACGGGACGGCGGCACTAGGCTGGCGTGTCGGATCCGTGGATCGAGTTTAACTAGGGGCATGTACAGCCCACAGATGACTCGTCGTCTGTAGAATCTCGAATTTAGCGTACAGACAGACATACAGACACTTCATACAACCCATAGATAGAGATATCGTCTGTAAGCTGTTTAATGCTTTGCAAGTAGCTTAGGATCAACTACAAATATATTTATGTATACCATTGTGTGGCTATTTAAATCAAAAGATTATATTTGTATACTATTTTGTAATTTGTTCTAAACAATGTATCACACATAAAATATAAGGGCTAAACTGTAATTTTTTATTTAATTCACGTTATCTAAAGGACCTCAACGTGAAAACTATACATACAAAGACCTAAAACGTAAAATTTCAATAAATATCTACTCTCGAGCTTATCCATTTCGTGCGTCCCTTGCAACAAGGCCGGCGCACCCATGTGAAAAAAAAGCCGACGGACCCAGCTCCTGCTGCGCTCGCCGGCGGCGCCTCCTAGCTCCCGCTGCGCTCGCCGGCGCCGGCCTCCTAGCTCCCCGCGCCCGCGTCGATTCCAGCCACGATTCTGTCTGCTCTCCTCTGAATCTTGGATTTCCAATCCCAAGCCGATTTGGGGAAAGAAAGAAAAGCTTGGATTTTTCTCCTGCGCAGTTCTCTCCTCCGATTTCCCACTATCTTGAGCAGCCAGCCTGCCGCGCGGCCAGCGTCGTCGTCGTGGGAGTTTTTCTTGGCTTTTCTTCAAGCTAGGCGCCATACTTCGCGTCTTCTCCGCGGCCGCGCGGGGGGATTTGTTCTTCGTCTCCCTGGCCGGTCAGTCGCCGGGAGGCATGGGGCTCGGCGTGGTGGCGCACCTGGTGCGCCTGGGCATGCTGAGCTCGGCCTCCGACCATGCATCGGTGGTCTCCATGGCCGTCGCCGAGCTCCCGTTCCCGGCCGGCCGCGCGCCCACGGGCGGGGAGGGCGCCGAGGGCGTCGCGTCGGCGTCATCCTTCACCATGTTCGCGGAGGCCGCGTCGGCGCTGCGCCCGCGGCTCGAGGAGGCGCTCACGGCCATGCGCCCGCCGCCGGGGCTCCATTCTTCTTCCATTCTTCTCCACGCGGGATCCGGCGAGGGGAGCTAGAGATTGGAGGAGTGTAGAACCTGGACAGGGGAAGGCGACTGGGAGTTGGATTTGGCGGGCAATCTCCCGCGCGCGGAATCGCCATACGGGATCACGCAGCTCGTCGATTTGGGGCGACGAGGAGTACAGCGCCGCCGGTTCCCGTCGATTCGGCCTGGGAGAACGGGACTCCCCCGTCGACTCGTGAAAGGACGGGGAGCCCGTCGACTCTCGCTCGCGGGGTGCTTTCTGCAAAAGTATCGGCTTACCGACGGGTCTTACAGTAGGGCTGTACATGCCCTTAGTAGGTGTCGGACCGTTAATCAGATGCTTATGCTTCTGAATAATAATTATCTTTACCATCCCATGTGCTACTCCAATCCGATCCAGCGGAATTGGGCACAACTACATTGACCAGGCCCGGGCCCGCAGTGCAGATGCTCGCGCACTAGTAACTCCGACTCCTCCGAGTACGTGTGGACTCGGAGACCAAAGCGGCCTGATACGGATACGACACGGAGACGGAGACGGAGAGGCAGATCGTAGTCGCAGTCGCATCGCACACGCGGCTCCGTCCCCCACGCAGCCCAGCCCGGCCCGGCCCTTTTTATTGACGCGCCAGCGCGCGGCACGGCCTCCCCTTCCTGCGTCCGCGGGGGAAGGGAAAGGAAGGAAAACCGGCAAGCAGCGAGCGACTCCCACCTTCCCCTTCGTCTTCGTCGCTGCCGTTACCTCACCAAAGAGGGAAGAGAGAGTCCGAGATGGCGCGCGTCTCCAATGCCAGGAAGCGGCAGGGCGCGAGCAAGCCCGCGGCCACCGCCGCCGCGGATCCCGCTCCCAACAGCAGCGCCAGCGCAAAGAGGAAGCAGGCCGGGGGCGACGCCGGCGACCGCCCCGTGCGCGTCTACGCCGACGGCATCTTCGACCTCTTCCACTTCGGCCACGCGCGCGCCCTCGAGCAGGCCAAGAAGCTGTACGTCCCGTCCTTCCTCTCCCCCTCCTCTGTCGCCTCTCTCCCTCTCTCTCCGCGCGGCGACGCGTAGATCCGTCGCTATCATGTCCTTTGCCGCCCTCACGCGCGCCCGTCGATTCGGCTGCCGCGGGCAGGCTCCGTTAGATCTGGGGCGCCACCGCTGCCGCGCGCCTGCGCTCGATCCCTCGCCCTCCCTTTCCCGTCTCGCGCCGCGCGTAATTGCGCGTGCGTGCCCGCCACACCACCCCACCGCCCACCGGAGTTTGACATCTCAACCTCACTCCGTCAACGGGATCTGGTGGACACAGTTTGTTCCATGCGTGCCGTCTGCTCTTGCTCGATTCGCTTCATTTTACCATCGTTAATGTTAACAACGCACGCTGTCCATTGCCTCTCGGCACCACATAATAATCGGTATTTTTGCGACGACTCGCAGGTTCCCCAACACGTATCTGCTCGTCGGATGCTGCAACGACGAGCTCACCTACCGCTATAAGGGCAAGACTGTCATGACCCAGGAGGAGCGATACGAGTCCCTGCGCCACTGCAAGTCAGTAAATCCAGCCTTTTACTACCCTTGTTACAGCTAGCTGATTCGGTTCGGCAAACTGCCATTTTTATGATGTCAATTGTAATTGTGCTCTCTGTAAATGTTGCTCATCACAATCTTGAGGAATCCATATTCATGTTTGCTAATTTGCTCTGAATGATATCAAGATCCACCAGCAGAATAAGATGTGACACACCCATGTGTGTTCCAGATCTTTTAACCCAACACTCATATCATATCCTTCATTACAATTTGTTCTTTTTAATTAACTGGAAATTGAAGGCACTGTACATTTTGAGGCTACTGCATCCTACAGCTTGTTTTGTGCCTTGTTGTTGACCTTTTTACCACAGTTTGTTTAGACTGTTTTAAGCGCCTGAGACTTTGTTAAGCCTCTTCTGTTTAGCTAAAGATGATATATCTTCATAGATGATAGCAAAAACAAACTACTGCAAGGTTTTAAAACTCTGCTATTTCACGAATAAAATTTGACCTTGCTCATTCCTTCCGTGCTGATTGTCTGAATATCTATCTACTGCTTATAGGTGGGTCGACGAGGTCATTCCTGATGCTCCATGGGTTCTCACACAGGAGTTCATTGATAAGCATAACATTGACTATGTTGCTCATGATGCACTGCCGTAAGTCTGGCCTGCACAAGACCTATTTCAGATGTTCCTGTTCCTCCCTCTAAACAGTTCAACTAACTACTATGTATCTTTCTTGTTACTACAGTTATGCTGATACTAGCGGGGCTGCAAATGATGTCTATGAATTTGTAGGTCTCCTTTGTCATAGCCATGTAAATGTTATATGCATCTTTCTTTTGCGCCCACACTGAAAATATTTCTGCTGGTTGTATATTAGGTTAAAAAGATCGGGAAATTCAAGGAAACAAAAAGGACAGATGGAGTTTCTACTTCGGACCTCATAATGAGGATCTTGAAGGACTACAATCAGTATGTCATGAGGAATTTAGCACGGGGCTACTCAAGAAAGGATCTAGGTGTGAGCTATGTCAAGGTTGGACACTTCTCTACTGAAGGAACAGAGGATTGTTTTTTGTGGTTTTGCTAGTACTAATGTATTATCCTCTTATTATTTCCATCAGGAAAAACAACTGCAAGTTAATATGAAGATTAATAAACTGCGAGAGACTGTGAAGGCGCATCAGGAAAAGGTAACTGTGTTGCTATGAGACTGATCAGCACTTGTTTGGAACTAGATTTACTACTCTTCACATGGAAGGTTATGATACTTAATTGCTTACTGATATCTAGCTTTTTGTTCTCACAGTTGCAAACAGTGGCAAAGACTGCTGGGTTAAATCATGATGAATGGCTTGCTAACGCTGACCGCTGGGTTGCTGGTTTCCTGGAGAAGTTTGAGCAACACTGCCACAACATGGTATTGTGCTTTTCTAAGAATGTTATATCTTGCCAAAGCTAACTAAATGGAATTTTAAACTAGTTAGATGAGAGTGACAAGTCAATACTTGTAACAATTGGGTAAATTTGCTGGCCATTAGTTCAAACTGATGCCTTTCAATTGTTGTACTCAGGAAACAGCCATCAAGGACCGGATACAAGAGAGGCTGGGGAGACAGCTGAGCAAAGGAATGAGCACTGGTCTTGTCCAGCATCCAGTTGCGGCGTAAGGTCTGTTGCTTGTTGCAGTGTAGATGAGACATCGTGGACATGCTGTCAATCTAGAGTGAAATGGACCGCTGCTCAATTGCTCATCCTCCCCAGGCGGTGTGTGGTTTGGTCACATGGAATGTGGATGCTTGTAAGAGTGCACCGCGGTTGTTGAGGCGTTTTTAGTTTTGTGATGCAAACGGAAGCCGTATACAAATGTCTATAGGAGAGGCGTTTGGTGTTTTGGCATCGTTATGGTTGTGTTATCTTTGTACGTAAGGGGTTAGATTAACCTTTTCTGTTCTATATCGAGATTGGTGTTCTTAAGTCCCTATAATTAATATATATATATTCCATCCATAATGGGTAAAGACAACATTCAACATATGCTCTCTTCAGCTCTTGTTACCTGTAACGTGTCGTCGTTTTAAGTTGATCTGACTCTCTTAGGAAGTAGGAAGACACTAGGATTACAAGCGCAGGCCATTGATGACGTCGAGTGATGACTAATCTTCAACTAGTTTAATGCCGAAGATGCACGATCTTCAATTCAGTCTTCGTGTGATCCTGTACGGCTGTACTCTCATAACCGGCAGGCCGTGTGGTACTCTGCATGGCTTGGAATGTATGGGATTCTGGGCAAGGGGATGCAAGTATCCCAACGGCAAGGTGGAGAGTTGCATTAAGGCTTGTCGATTATGGCAATCGATCATGCTGATATCTGAATCATAAAGGACTACGCTGGGTCGCCGGTTTCCTAGAGAAATTTGAGCAACACTGCCACAACACAAAATGGTTACACATATCTTTTCCGAGGACGTGTAGGCTATGCCAGCCAATTGGCTATCCTCCCCAGGCGGTGGGATTACTGAGTGGTATGCTTATGTCATGGAAGTATGGCACTAACGGGATGCATGTACGAGGAGAGAGTGGTTGGTTAGGCGTTTTTTGTTGTGATGCGAGGCAATGAGTTTCCCTATACGGCTATACCCGTATACCGTCTATGGACTATTGGGTATGTTACATGGGGGCGCAACACACAAGACAAGTTGGTGTTTGTCAATGCACACACAGCATACAATTGTTGAATTGTAGGTTGTATACTTGTATTGATGAATAGTCTTGAACCGATGGACTTGTTTTTTTTTTCTTTGACACGAAATCGATGAAATGAAATTGTTTTTTTTTAGCACAGATGAAATGAAATCGTTGAGCCCAGCCCGCATCAGCAGGCCAGCAGCTGGCCGTAAGCAACGGCCGCCGAGCGCTTCCACTGGGCCTGTCTTTGCTTGAATGGGCTTGTGGCCCAGTGCCCGTAGCCGTCGCGACTGGCATCTGGCGAGGAAGGGGAACGGGTGGGGCCGCGTGAACGAGCGGGGGGCGCCGTCGCCGGTGATGCCGGCTGCCGCGAAGCCACCTCCGTCGTCGTGTTCCTTCAGCGCTCCTCTTGCGCGATCTCCGCCCCGCCCCGTCGGCGCAGTGGCCGCCCACCGCGCCTCCACTTCCCCTGCCGCCGGCCACCATGACGGCCACCCGCGGGAGAAATTAGGCCACAAGGGGAAAGCGCGCGACATGTCGGGGTTAGATAGATCATCCCTTTGCTTGCTACTCCACTGCTGCCGTCGCTGTTTTTTCAGACGATGGAAAGTTTATTTTGGGCTTCAGAGAATGCATCAGTCCACTGCTGCCGTCGCTGTCGCCGTAAGAAGTGGACGAGAGAATCATTTGATCGATCAGGTCAGGTGGAGGTGAGGTCGTCTCGCAGCCCAACGATCTCCATCCCAACCCCATCCTCGCTAGCTGCTGCCAACAAGGCGACAATTCCTGGCCACACTTCCGTCGCTACAGGCTATCTCGGCAGCTCTCCCTTCCCTGCTCTGCTCCGGGCGCGCGCGCGCGAGGGAGGAGGAAAGGCAACTCTGCCCCCTCTTCCTTGCACTCCACTACCAGCGGTCTCCGACTCCATGGCAGCGGCCGCCATGATTGGGGTCACCACTTTACGCTGCCACCGCAGCGGGCTCTCCGCCGCCGCTGCTTGCCCCAGCGCCACGTCGACTGCCCGCTCCTGCACGCTTCCTGCTGCTCGATGCCGCCGATGCGGATCGCCCACGCCGCATTCTTCTTGTTCCGCCTTTGGCCGCACTGGAGCAGCAGCATTGAGCCGCATCGCTGCCTGCAGCACGAGCTTCATGGGTCCAGCCAACAATGGCTCCGCCGCCGCGCCACACCTATCGTCATCGTCGGACCTTCGCCGCCGCCTGATCGTCCTCAACTCCACCGCCGGAAATGCCAGCGCGACGTCCGGTTCATCCGGACCGCTGTCCACCGTGAGGATAGGCTTGTTTTCATCTTTCCCTTTACGCTCTTCTAAAATTGATCCGATTTCTCTTCTAAAATTGATCTTATCACTGTATGCATTCAGATTCTTGGCGTCGCGCACCTGCTCGTGTCGCTGGGCATCCTGGTGGCCACCGACAAGTACCTCAAGCAGGCGTTCGTGGCCGCGTCCATCAAGTTCCCGAGCGCCCTCTTCGGCATGTTCTGCGTCTTCTCCGTGCTCGTCGTCTTCGACACGTTCGTGCCCGCAGTCGCCAAGGGAATCATGGACTTCTTTGAGCCCGCCACGCTGTTCATCCAGAGGTGGCTGCCCTTGTTCTACGTACCGGCGCTGGTCGTGCTGCCGCTGGCCGTCACGGATATCCCGGCGGCTTCAGGCCTCAAGATTTTAACAATCACCTGTATGTATATATATATCTTTCCCGATCATATCGTACCACGCATTGTTTCTCTTCACAGAAAATTTTAATTTGTCGCTATCTATCTAGTAAGATGAAGGATCGAAATGAATTAGTTCATGTCTGCAAAAGGCAGAGGAGGTTCTACTCTGGCACTGCAACCACAAAGATACATCCTACCCTTACATTCTGTAACCTGGAACTAGTCATCATTCCTGCACTGCATATCATATTCCGGTAATGTATTATTTCATGATCCAGTTGAGCAATCTGCAGCCCCTAGTAAATGACATTTTGAAAACTGTGAAGTACCTAGCCAGACCCACTGGTCAGATCCTCTTGGGTTATGGGGTTGAACATGAAAAACATGCTAGAGAAGGAATTAGATTTGATTACATCCATGCAAGACCTGGTTGATCTATCACTTTGCCCTTGCAGTCTATCTATATTTCCATTTCTGGAAACAAAATTGGAGCAACTACGCTGATATGTTTTTCATTTGGATTTCTTTAGTTGTTGGCTGGTTTGCTTCACTCGCGGTCGCAGGGTACACAGCTCTAGCTGTGAGAAAACTTGTGAAGACACAGCTTGTAGCGGCAGAGCCCATGAGCAAGCCATCACCTTTTTCGACAATGGAAACCTTGGCATGGGCTGCTATCTTTGTTGCATCATTTGGTGTTGCATATTTCAATCCCACAGCACTTGGTACCACAGCAAGAACATGCCTTCCCTTCCTGCTCGCTGCCACTGTACTGGGATACATTGTTGGTTCTGGGTAAATATGCTTATATAAACTTGATCAATAGGATCCAAACTATGCACACGGCTTATTCTTCCTTTCCTGACAGTCTGGATATTTTTCAGGTTACCTGCTGGTGTCAGGAAAGTATTGCATCCAATCATCTCCTGTGCACTTTCTGCGGATTTGGCAGCTGTAGCGTATGGATACCTCTCCGGGTCTGGACTTGATGCTGTGCTAGGTTCATAAGCTAAACCCTACTAGTCGTACAGTTAAACTGTGAATTCTTTAGTTTCAGAAGAGTTGCGTTGAAAGCATTTGAGCTGGAGTACCATAAAACACAAACGCAATATCATAGTGCTCTCAGAAATTAAAAGTGGTTGTCCAGGTGATTACCTCACAAAGGCGCCCTCTAATCCTGGAGCTGGGGACGTTCTCATGAGTTTCCTTGGTTCTGTGATCATATCATTTGCATTCTCAATGTTCAAGCAGAGAAAGGTACCACTGAACATGGCTATTCATTTTGTGACATCATTTCTGTTAAGCTCTATTTTCCTGCAAGTTCCTGTTGTCTGAATGCTATCTATTTTATTCTCCTGGCTTCAGCTTGCAAAGAGGCACGCTGCAGAGATCTTCACATCAATTGCCATTGCATCGACGTTCTCTTTGTACTCGACTGCTATCATAGGGCGTCTGATAGGGCTGGAGCCATCATTAACCATAGCGATACTGCCCAGGTGTATTACTCTGGCGCTGGCTTTAAGCATAGTATCTTTCTTTGAAGGTAAACCTTGGCTTGCATTCTCTTGTGAACTTTCTATGTTCATATACTTGAGATAAGGAGATAAGAATGGGTTCCCTAGCTTGTATTTACAGGCAAGCAAAATCCTGGGTTGTGATGATAAGTTCCTAGCTTGTATTTACAAGCAAGTTAACAATGGGTCAATTAATTTACCTAAACCAGTAGTCGACTGACTCAGCCTTAAAAAAGCGTAGAATCTTCCTATCATATATCCTTGCAGTAATTTGCTGACCGGCAGTGATGTTTCATGGGTTTTCTTGTGGTTCAGGTGTAAACACTTCACTAACTGCTGCCGTGGTTGTCCTTACCGGGCTCATTGGCGCGAATTTTGTCCAAGCGGCTTTGGATAAACTTGGTCTGAACGACCCGATCGCCAGAGGAATAGGGACCGCGTCTAGGTAAATCTGTTCTAAATTCCTTCTTTTACTCTGTGAGCATGATCATGATTCAGGCTCTGAAGGGTATATATAACCTTGTTTCGTTGATGGTGCAGTGCTCATGGATTTGGAACAGCAGCACTGTCAGCCAGTGAGCCTGAAGCGCTGCCTTTCTGCGCCATCGCTTATAGTCTTACGGGAATGTTTGGATCGCTGATTTGCTCGGTTCCAGCAGTAAGGCAAAGCTTGATATTCATAGCAGGCTGAAACTCATGATGGCTCATGCCTGCCACTGTGGTTAGCAGATGCAGAGCATCTCTGGTTATTAATCTGAATTTGAGCAACTTGAGGGATAATATAGATTAATTAACAAAATCCATTATATAAACAAGGCTAATTTTCGAAACGAATCTGTTAAACCTAATTAATCTATGATTAGAAAATATAAACATTAATTATGTACTTATTATAGATTAATTAGGATTGTTAGGTTTGTCTCGTGAAATAGCCATGATTTATGTAATTAGTTTTATAATTAATCTATATTTAATACTTCTAATAGCCATTTATTTAAGGGATTAAACTTTAGCCTTGGATCCAATAACCCCTGATTATTAAAAAAATTAAGCCATTTCAGATTTCAGAAGATGGGAAAGGAACACACCAAGTGAATTTTTTGAAAATAATGTATCGAGTATAGAGGATTGAAAAAAGTTGGACATGATGTTTACTCATATTGCAATTCTCCGGTGGAGACTGACTCCAACAATAAGAGGCTTTTCTAGAGGCAAATTGGTGTTTGCCTTTCATGTACAGTATTTTGCATCTTATTTACATAGATCCGTCTCCAACAGTAACCAGGCACACATATTTTTCCATCCCAGCGTCTTCTCCTTCTCCCCCTTTCTGCTGGGGCGGCCACCGGACGGCCGGGAGCAGCAGGGGAGGAACCGGGCAGCCTCCTTTCTGAAATTTTGCATCCCCTCTCTCCTTTATAGGAAGTTTGCCTCTAGCTTTCCCTTTGTTTGAGGCTTTCCGAATATGCACAATAGCCCTTGGAGAGGCAAAACTAGCTTTGCCTCACGTTGTTGCAGTCAGCCTCATACGAGATTCAGATGGACCCATTTTGCCATTTGAGATATCAGCTCTTTCTCTTCTCAAATAAGAGATAATTTTGTGCATAAAAAGAAAGAGCAGTATGTTGGATTAAAAAAAACTGACATTTCTAAACAAATGTATAGCCAAATCGCATCATGCCATTGGACAAAAATCAATCCTGATCTAAATGCAGAGCAAACACAATCGCTGGCAGTGGAGACGTGGAGTGATGAGGCTTAGGGTGACAGTCACTCTCACTCTGTATAGTGTATTTGTTTCAACAAAAAAAACTCTGTATAGTGTAGTATAGTGTGTACTCCGTAGGTACCAAAATGCAGCAGACAGAGGTCAAGTGGTCAATAGCAGTCTCACACCTCAGAATCCACACTCCACTGCAGACTGCCGTAGCAATCCACCCCCAGATCCCACCCACATTCTCCAGCCGACCGTGCCGGCGATGAGGAAGACGGGGGCGACCGCCGCCTCCACAACCACCGCCACAGGAGGAGGCGCAGGCTGGCCGTGCGGCGGCGGCCTCAACCTCAGCGTGAAGCTCAACGTGGTGCTGCTGCTGTCGGTGGTGGCCACCAACCTTGTGTCCCTCTACCACCTCTCCCTCCGCGCCGCCACCGCGCCGCCGCTCGACCTTCTCCACCTCCAGCAGCAGGACGGCGGGCAGGAGGAGCTGGCCCTGATCCGGCAGCTGGACGCCATCCGCGCGGGCGTGTCGCAGCTGAACCACCTCCGCTCCTCGTCCCCTCCGCCGCCGCCTCCCCCGCCGGAGCTGCTCCTCTACTCCCGCCTCGCCCCCGTCGCCTCCGCCTGCTCCGCCCACCCGGACCTCCTCCACCGCTACATGTCCTACACCCCCTTCGCGCCCTGCCCCGATCGGGGGCGGCACGGGCACGCTGGCGGCGCGGCTGAAGAAGCTCGCGAACGCCACGGTGGTGACGACGACCATGAACCTGGGCGCGCCCTACTCGGAGGCGGCGGCGGCGCGCGGGGTGGTGCCGCTGCACGCGCCGCTGCAGCAGCGGTTCCCGGTGGGGGACGGGACCATGGACGTGGTGCGGGCGGGGCACGCCGTGAACCGGTGGATCCCGGAGGCGGCGCTGGAGTTCCTGTGGTACGACGCCGACAGGGTGCTGCGCCCCGGCGGGCTGCTCTGGGTGGATCACTTCTGGTGCCGGAGGAGCGACCTGGAGGGCGTCTACGCCGCCATGCTGCGGAGGCTCCGCTACAAGACCATCAAGTGGGCCGTCGCCGACAAGAGCGTCGCCGCCGGCGGCAACAGCGGCAAGGACGAGGTCTACCTCACCGCGCTGCTGCAGAAGCCCTTCAGCTAGGTGGCGGTGGCGCACGCTCTGAATTGGGGAAATTGACACGGGAGTTCATCGATCGATCAAGAGCGTCGCTGAAGCATTGCAGACGTGCATTGCAATCTTGCAGCAGTCAGCTTGTGCTACAGAGTAAATGCGTTGCAAATTGGGGAAATTGACACGGGAGTTCATCGACCAATCGATTATCTTTAGCGCTGAAGTCTTCATTGTTGCAGTAGTCAGCTTGTGCTCTTTCTGCAGCAATGTAGAACTGATGGGTGAGCGATACCTTGGCAAATTCATAAGGCCAGTCTCAATGCATGTTTCATGGACACAGTTACCTAGAGTGACACATCATAAAAAGTATTTGAAACTAGGATGAAACACCTCCCTCTCAATGTATAATTTCATCAATTGTTGTTTCCTAGGTCGTATGTAAGACACAAGATGTCTAGGTAACTGTGTAGATGGGGTTTCATCACCATGAAACTCATTTCACTTCTCTCTTCGTTAATACAGTGACACATCATCAAAAGTGCTGATATGGCAGTCAATTTATTGTCCATGAAACTCCCACTGAGACTGGCCTAATTATAAATGGGAGTACTGTTATAATTGGCTGCCATTCCTCTTGAGAAGTTCAAAATTTTACGGGCTACTTTCGTCCCTTGTTCCTTGTTGCAAGTCAAGCTGCAACTATAATAGAACGATTTTTTTTGTTGTTATATAGATTCATCAAGTGTCAAACAAAATAGAGCCACAGTAGATTGCTTCATCAGTTAAAAAAATTGTTTTGAAAATTTGCGTAAGTAAGGGGAAATTTATGTAGATTCATTGCAAATGTTTATGGGGACTGTTCATTTTACCTCTGAATTTTGCTAGCGGATTTCAACTCCCTAAATTCACATGCCAGTCTAGCCATTCTCTAAAACAATATCCTAGCGGGGGATGGATACCGGGCCCATGGGCCGAGTATGGTCGTGCTTCTAATGGGCCGCCGCACGCGCACACACGGGGGGCTGAAGAAATATTGGCCACATTGGGCGCATTCCGCACCGCAAGCCGTCGTCTCCGACTCGTCTCCGTGTTCTCTCCGTCGCACGCAGCCGTCGAGGGCTTCTCTTCTCTTTCTTGCAGTGGAAGTCCAGGACTCCAGATAGATCTAATCGATCGATCCGGATCCTTCCCTTCCGTCTCACGGCAAGTCTCTTCCCCTCCCTCCCCTCTCGCCCGCCTCACCTCCGCCAGCGCTAGGGTTTTATTTTTACCATTGCTGTTGCTGGTGGTTGTGACCCTCCTCTCCCGTCGTCTCCCTCGCAGCCTCCGCCGCCGCCGCAGATCTCCGTCGAAACCCTAGCGACCGCCAGGCCGGGGACCGGAGTTGGCGTTGGCGATGGCGCTGCAGTACGTGGAGGCGCAGCGGCAGGCGCGCCCGGACCTCGCCGAGTGGTACGCCTCGCTCGAGGACCTCTACCAGCGGAAGCTGTGGCACCAGCTCACCCTCAAGCTCGACCAGTTCCTACAGCTCCAGGCCGCACAGGTTCGGTTCATCCTCGCTTCCTCCTCTTATTAGGGTTAGGGAAGGTTTTGCTGGTGGATTCCAGATGTGTTAGTTCATAGGGCGGATCTCGCCGCAACCCCAACCGGACCCCTAGGTGATCCTTCGCCAGTAAGATTTGAAGCTGTGTCTGGATAATTGTTGCTAGCCTAATCGTTTTTGAGATACCTGTGTGGGGAAATTGCATACGACTTCGCAGTAATTGGGCAATTCTTTGTTGCTTCATGGTTTTTGATTTAATTCCCACGTAATCTCAGTTTATGTCTTAGACCAATCAAACAGTGTGCATGTTGTTCAGCATCCGGCTGCAGCCTCAGTCTAAACAGATGAAACTGTCCAACACACAGAACCTCAGTTGAATGATAAAATTGATATTAATTGGACACAGGGCATGAGTTGCCGCTGAACTACTAAGAATAAAGAGTGCTGGTTACATGTACAAATACTGAAGAGTAATGATGTTTACTTGTTGCTAGCCTTGTTTAATATATGCATATTCTTTTCATCAATATCTCACATACCTGTTTATTCTATCACGAGTTTCTATGTTCTCCAGTGGATATATTGGCCATTTTGGTTGTTTATAAGCGTTGCTTATTCTAATTTGACTACCTATGAATCTATGGTTATTAGAATTTTTGTCAGTTATATATTGTTTCATGTTATTTCACCTGCTGCGGTTTTCAGACCCTCAGTTTCTTTTTTCTGACTAATGTCATGATTTCTTCCATAGACCGGAGACACTATCATTCAGCTCTACAACAATTTCATCACTGACTTCGAGACCAAGATTAATCTGCTGAAGCTTGCACATTTTGCGGTGATAGCTTCTCGCCAGTACCCTGATAAGGATGCTGCAATTACTTTCTTAGAGGGGGTGATCACAAAGCTGCGTGAGACAAGGGAGTCACGGATTAATGAACCAATTCTCTATGTGAAGATGCAAATTGCAGCAATTAATCTTGAGAAAGGAAACCAAAAGGAGTGCAAGAATTTGTTGGAGGAAGGGAAAACCACTCTGGATAGTATGACTGATGTTGATCCCACAGTTCATGCTAGCTTTTACTGGATATCATCTCAGTACCACAAGGCTCGCCAGGAGTTTGCTGAGTTCTACAAGAACGCTCTTCTCTATCTGGCCTACACAACTGTGGAATCTCTCTCAGAGTCGTTCAAGCTGGTATGTTATCAAGTGACATTGTGAACCATAAAACAATGATTCAGTTTCGAAGTTGAGCTAATTTGTCAACTATATTCTATCATGTCAGGACTTGGCTTTCGATCTTTCTCTAGCAGCCTTGCTGGGTGATAACATTTACAACTTTGGGGAATTGTTAGCTCACCCGATAGTAAGTAATACTTTGCTTGTGCATGACCTTTTTTTTTCATCCTACTTATCATGTATTGTAGTTTTCTTTTGGCAATATCCATTCCACTCGTCACTTCTTATGTGGCTTTATAGTTGCCAGCAGCATAATTATTAAATTATCAGTGTCAAGTGATAAGTTTGTGTGACCAGTTGTCACATGGACAATAAACTCAAGCTGTAAGTGTACCACATTATAATGTCAAATGATAAGTGCATTATAAAGTTGGACAGGCTGTAGCCACTATAGCCACTTGTGTACTTGAGTAAGGTTACCACATTATAATGTCGAGATGTTATACTAAATCGTCTGGACAAAATTAATTTGGATTACTATATTCTATATTTCACTGTAGGACAAGCTTACTAATTTAACATGAACATCATTAAATCAAAACTACAGTATTTTTGCAAATTACTTGTTTGATTTGTTACTCCTTTGATCTAAACTTTATTTTTACCTGTACCCTCAGATCAATAGTCTTATTGGAACCAAGGTGGAGTGGGTCTATCATATGTTACAAGCGTTCAACACCGGCAACCTTGCTCTCTACCAGGAACTTTGCAGGGTTCACAATGCTGCTCTTACTGCGCAGCCAGCTTTGGTGCAGAATGAACGGAAGCTGCTTGAGAAGATCAATATTCTTTGTCTGATGGAGATTATCTTTAGGTAACATTTTGTTGAATATTTACTTTTCTAACCACAAACCTCTATTTTCTTTTCCTTTGACATGGTATTGTCTTCATGTTGCAGCCGGCCATCAGAAGATAGAACTATCCCATTGAGTGTTATTGCTGAGCGGACTAAGCTTTCTATCAGTGATGTCGAGTATCTTCTTATGAAGAGCCTCTCGGTAACTTCCTTTTTATCTCCTATATTCTTTTTAGCATAAGATATTATTTTTCATTTTTGTAGAGTTTTGTTGTGATGGGGGTCTCCAGAGAATTTCACAACCTTCTCTGCTTGACATTCCATTTCTTAAACTTATTTGTCATTGGAAACTCAATGCATGTTTACAAGGTGGGTGTTTCTGAGACTGCAAAGAATTCACATGTGCCACACATCACTTTATTGTTCTCCCTTTTCACTTGTGCTATTATTGTTTGTTATTGTATTTTCAGTACATGTTTCTGGAACTCCATTTTTTACCTGTGGGTGGCACATTTTCTGCTTGTATTTTTGAGTTCTTGATTAGTGTTTGTTGATCTCAACAGACCTTTTGTCCTTGTTTTAGGCTTACACTATTTGCAGTGTTTCTCCCATGCATCATCTAGCCTTCGTGTTGAAGTCGTCAGCTGTAGTAATATTTGATACTAGTTTCTGTAGTCTTAGCCTTCTATGATGTTAGATTAGTTTTCATTTGAGTTACTGCTATAAGCTTCTTGTAAAAGTGCAACCTGCTGATGCCTTCAACTGTTGAAGTATCACTGGAGTCTTGAGTGTTGTATATCCATTGTCTCATTTGGCTGCCATATGATTGTCAATTCATTTATATTATTTCTGACTTTGTTTTCTGATGCAGGTTCATCTTATTGAGGGAATAATTGATGAAGTGGACAGTACAGTTCACGTCTCATGGGTCCAGCCCAGAGTACTTGGAATTCCACAGGTCAAGGCTTTGCGCGAGCGGCTGGATGCCTGGGTTGGAAAGGTGCACACCACATTGCTTTCGGTTGAGGCGGAAACCCCGGATCTTGTTGCTGCATGATTTTGTGGTTGTTCCACTCCTGCCAGAGGGGCTTGGTCAGCAAGGTCTCGTTGCAAAATGAGGTGCTCCGTGCGACGCTTGTAGTCATCTTCTGGATAATGAAACCTGCTGCCCTGAGCATTTTACCTGCCTGCGTCCTACTGATCGGGGCCTGTAATTTCCTTTTTGTTATCCAATGAACATGGATGGTTAGAACTTCACGCAGTGTCACGGAGACGAGTCCAATGGATTGAAGATTTCATACAAGCAGGGTGTTACCGTAGTTTCCCAGTTGAATTTGATTTGTAACTGAGTTTATACTCGTCTGTTGGACATGGATGCAGGAAAATCTTGCTGAATCTTTCGATGTCTTTGAAGGATTGTTGTGGCTGACGTTTGCATATGTTTCATTGCGATTTACATTTGGTCTTTTATTCTTCGCGAATGTTTCATTCGGATTTGGTTTTGGCTTGTCCTTCGGGCTCTACGGATGGTACTGCAGGGTAGGCCATGAATATGCTATAGAACTTTCGCTATCTTGTGTAATTATAAGACAGATATTTCGCATACGACCCAAATTTTAGATTAGTGAAACAAAACGCTGCGAGTGGCCATGGGCTTAGGCTAGGCCGAGTGTTCATGTGCCGTTGCCAACTCTCATGTACTGCCTTCAAAGAAAAAAAAAATCTCGACTACTCGCCCGCCGCCACTAAAAGAAACGCCGCCGTGCGGCAGCCAACCGGCGGCGTTTGAGCGCCGCGACATTACCTGTTCCACCCTTCCCTCCCGCGCGTCGTCCGCGCTAGCAAGCAATGCTAGCGACGACGCCTCCGCCATCTTTCCGCCATCTTCCAGTTGCTTCCATGCTCCCTGCCGCGCGCAGTGGACGCCGCCGCCTTCTTCGCCTCCAAGCCCCAGCCTCAGCTTCCAACACCACCGCTTGTAGACGCCGTCGTCTCCCGCTGCCCCTCAGAAGGCCTCGCGCTCTCCTTCTTCCCTTGGTGCGCGCGCCGCCCCGGCTACCTCCACCCACCCTCCCTCCTCCTTCGACCCCATCCTCCCCGCCGCCACCCGCCTTGCCTCCCGCCTCGGGACCGCCCACGCGTTTCTCCGCGGGCTCCAGTGCCTCGGCTGCCCCATCAAGCCCCAGACATTCCTCCTGCTCAGGCTCTACTGGCGCGGGGGCCTCTACCTTCTCGTGCTCGACCTGTTCGTTCAAATGCGCCTCCGGGGATTTCACCCCAACGCCTTCGCCTGGAACGTCGTCCTCGACGTCCTGCTCAGGAAAGGCCATCTCGACGCGGCGCGGCAAGCCTTGCAGCACTGCACGGCGCCCAACTAGCTCACCTACGCCATGGTGCTCACCCATCTCTGCAGGGCGGGGGGCTGGCCAGGGGTGCAGAGCTGTTTTATAGAAATGCTGCGGCAGGGATTTCTCCCGGGCGCTGCTTCTCTCACGGCCATTTTTGCTTGCTGTAGTAAGGCGGGAACCTTGTCCGAGATTCTTCAGCTGCTTTCGTTAGCTCTTGCCTCGGGTTGCAAGCTCACCTCGGGCATGTGGACATGTCTGATCGCTCGTCTGTGCCGTGAGGGAAGACTAGAGAAGCTTCTATCGTGCTGGTAAAGATGGCTCAATTCTGTCTGCTACACTATTGTTTGTTGAGCTAATTTATCAACTATATTCTATCATGTCAGGACTTGGCTTTCGATCTTTCGCTAGCAGCCTTGCTGGGTGATAACATTTACAACTTTGGGGAATTGTTAGCTCACCCTATTGTAAGTAATGCTTTGCTTGTGCATGACTTTTTTTTTTCCATCCTACTTTTCATGTATTGTAGTTTTCTTTTGGCGACATTCATTCCACTCGCCACTTCTTATGTGGCTTTATAGTTACAGCAGCATAGTTATTAAATTATCAGTGTCAAGTGATAAGTTTGTGTTGCCAGTTGTCACATGGACAATAAACTCAAGCTGTAAGTGTACCACATTATAATGTCAAGTGATAAGTGCATTATAAAATTGGACTGGCTATAGCCACTTGTACTTGTGTAAGTGTACCACATTATAATGTCCAGATGTTACAGTAAATCGTCTGGTCAGAATTAATTTGGATGACTATATTCTATATATTCCACTGTAGGACAAGCTAACTAATTTAACAGGAAAAATCAAAACTACAGTGCTTTTGCAAATTACTTGTTTGATTTGTTACTCCTTTGATCTAAACTTTATTTTTACCTGTACCCTCAGATCAATAGTCTTATTGGAACCAAGGTGGAGTGGGTCTATCATATGTTACAAGCGTTCAACACCGGCAACCTTGCTCTCTACCAAGAACTTTGCAGGGTTCACAATGCTGCTCTTACTGCGCAGCCAGCTTTGGTGCAGAATGAACGGAAGCTGCTTGAGAAGATCAATATTCTTTGTCTGATGGAGATTATCTTTAGGTAACATTTTGTTGAATATTTACTTTTCTAACCACAAACCTCTATTTTCTTTTCCTTTGACATGGTATTGTCTTCATGTTGCAGCCGGCCATCAGAAGATAGAACTATCCCATTGAGTGTTATTGCTGAGCGGACTAAGCTTTCTATCAGTGATGTCGAGTATCTTCTTATGAAGAGCCTCTCGGTAAGTTCATTTTTGATCTCCTATATTCTTTTTAGCATAAGATATTATTTTTCATTTTTGTGGAGTTGTGTTGTGATGGTGGTCTTCAGAGAATTTCACAACCTTCTCTGCTTGACATTCCATTTCTTAAACTTATTTGTCATTGGAAACTCAATGCATGTTTACAAGGTGGGTGTTTCTGAGACTGCAAAGAATTAACATGTGCTACACATCACTGTATTGTCCTCCCTTTTCGCTTGTGTTATTATTGTATTTTCAGTACATGTTTTCTGGAACTCCATTTCTTTTTAACAAAGTTATTTTTAAAAAAAATTTAGAAGTTGACTAGTCCTGTGGGTGGCACATTTTCCGCTTGTATTTTTGAGTTCTTGATTGAAATGTTTGTTGATCTCAACAGACCTTTTGTCCTTGTTTTAGGCTTACACTATTTGCAGTGTTTCTCCGATGCATCAACTAGCCTTCATGTTGAAGTCAGCTGTAATAATATTTGATACTAGTTTCTGTAGTCTTAGCCTTGTATGATGTTAGATTAGTTTTCATTTGAGTTACTGCTATAATCTTGTTCTTGCAAAAGTGCAACCTGCTGATGCCTTCAACTGTTGAAGTATCACTGGCGTCTTGAGTGTTGTATATCCATTGTCTCATTTGGCTGCCATATGGTTGGCAATTCATTTATAATGTTTCTGACTTTGTTTTCCGATGCAGGTTCATCTTATTGAGGGAATAATTGATGAAGTGGACAGTACAGTTCACGTCTCATGGGTCCAGCCCAGAGTACTTGGAATTCCACAGGTGAAGGCTTTGCGCGAGCGGCTGGATGCCTGGGTTGGAAAGGTGCACACCACATTGCTTTCGGTTGAGGCGGAAACCCCGGATCTTGTTGCTGCATGATTTTGTGGTTCATTCTGCCAGAGGCTTGGTCAGCAAGGTCTCGTTGCAAAATGAGAGGTGCTCCGTGCGACGCTTGTAGTCATCTTCTGGATAATGAAACCTGCTGCCCTGAGCATTTTACCTGCCTGCGTCCTACTGATCGGGGCCTGTAATTTCCTTTTTGTTATCCAATGAACATGGATGGTTAGAACTTCACGCAGTGTCACGGAGACGAGTCCAATGGATTGAAGATTTCATACAAGCAGGGTGTTACCGTAGTTTCCCAGTTGAATTTGATTTGTAACTGAGTTTATACTCGTCTGTTGGACATGGATGCAGGAAAATCTTGCTGAATCTTTCGATGTCTTTGAAGGATTGTTGTGGCTGACGTTTGCATATGTTCCATTGCGATTTACATTTGGGGTTTTATTCTTCGCTAATATTTCATTCGGATTTGGTTTTGGCTTAAGTCTCCTGCGGACTCTACGGATGCTACTGGTCTGCTGGAGGTATGCCGTGTTGTATATTTTTGTCGCTATGTAGACGGATATTTTGCTTACGAGCGAAACAAAACGCTGCGAGTGGCCATGGGCTCAGGCTAGGCCAAATGTTCATAGGCCATTGCCAACTCTCTCATGTGTTGCTCCAGTTCCACTCGGCGTTCAACTCGACTCAGTGGACTCGCCCGCCGGCTGCCGCCACTAAAAAGAAACGCCGCCGTTCGGCAGCCAACCGGCGGCGTTTGAGCGCCGCGACATTGCCTGTTCCACCCTTCCCTCCCGCGCATCATCCTCCCTACTCCCTCCGTGTCAAAATAAATGAACATCTTGTATTTTGAAGAGTCAACAAGTTTTAAGTTTGACTAGATATATAAAAAATATAGTAGTATTTAATTTTAAGTTTTACTAGATATATAAAAAATATATTAATATTTATGTCTCTAAATAAATGTGCTTTGAAAATGTATGGCATAATTAATCTAATGATGTTTATTTAATCACATAACCACTAATATTTTTTAATAAATATTTGGTCAAATTTTAAAATGTTTGACTCGTGTGAGATGTCCACCCATTTCGAGACGGAGGGAGTAGCAAGCAATGCTAGCGACGACGCTTCCGCCATCTTCCAGTTGCTTCCATGCTCCCTGCCGCGCGCAGTGGACGCCGCCGCCTTCTTCGCCTCCAAGCCCCAGCCTCAGCTTCCAACACCACCGCTTGTAGACGCCGTCGTCTCCCGCTGCCCCTCAGAAGGCCTCGCGCTCTCCTTCTTCCCTTGGTGCGCGCGCCGCCCCGGCTACCTCCACCCACCCTCCCTCCTCCTTCGACCCCATCCTCCCCGCCGCCACCCGCCTTGCCTCCCGCCTCGGGACCGCCCACGCGTTTCTCCGCGGGCTCCAGTGCCTCGGCTGCCCCATCAAGCCCCAGACATTCCTCCTGCTCAGGCTCTACTGGCGCGGGGGCCTCTACCTTCTCGTGCTCGACCTGTTCGTTCAAATGCGCCTCCGGGGATTTCACCCCAACGCCTTCGCCTGGAACGTCGTCCTCGACGTCCTGCTCAGGAAAGGCCATCTCGACGCGGCGCGGCAAGCCTTGCAGCACTGCACGGCGCCCAACTAGCTCACCTACGCCATGGTGCTCACCCATCTCTGCAGGGCGGGGGGCTGGCCAGGGGTGCAGAGCTGTTTTATAGAAATGCTGCGGCAGGGATTTCTCCCGGGCGCTGCTTCTCTCACGGCCATTTTTGCTTGCTGTAGTAAGGCGGGAACCTTGTCCGAGATTCTTCAGCTGCTTTCGTTAGCTCTTGCCTCGGGTTGCAAGCTCACCTCGGGCATGTGGACATGTCTGATCGCTCGTCTGTGCCGTGAGGGAAGACTAGAGAAGCTTCTATCGTGCTGGTAAAGATGGAGTCTGGTACTGCTCCTTCCGTGGTCACCTACGCGTCACTTGTCAGAGGATTCTTGAAAGCTGGTAGGCATGAAAAGGTCAAGGACCTTTTGGGATCCATGGTGTCCGCCATCTGCAGCCCAGACATTGTTCTGTATAATGTTCTGATGGATAGCATGGTGAAGGAGGGCAGATATGATGAGGCCCTAGACATTTACAGGCACATTCATGGCAGCCAGATAAAGCCGGATGCATACACTTTATCTACTTTAGCTCAGGTATTACTGTTCTCACGGAACATAGGTCTTCTTCGCAAGTTGATTCTACGCTTAGATATTTCTTTTGATCTTGTGGCCTTCAATTCTGTGCTGAGTGCTCTGTGCAAATCCGGTTTTCCATCAGAAGCCATCCAGTTCTACATTGATAAAATCGGTTTGCCCATCAAGCCAGATAGCTACACTTATGTTGGGTTACTGGATAGTTTGTGTCAGTCAGGGAGGGTATACCATGCAATCAATATCTACCATGAGGTCATTGCAAGTGATCCTGAATCAAATGACTATGTTCACGCAGCTATCCTCTGAAGTCTTGTTAGACAGGGCCAGGGCCTTTTGGCCTTAAGAATTTTAAGAGAGGCTGTACGTGAAAATTATGCTCTCGATTCTGTCTGCTACACTATTGTTTTACATGGTCTTTTCCGTGCCCATCTGGTGGAATAGGCTTGCGGTCTGTTTGAACAGATGAAACATTCAGGAATAGCTTCCAACACCTGTAGTTATCTGGTTTGCTAGGATAACTGTTGGGTTGGTTCCTAATAAACCAACTAACTGATCTAATCTCTTTCCTCATCCTTATCTCTCGACGTGAAGGATAGATGGGCTGCTCTGGGCTGGCCTCAGACCACCCATAACAGGCATACATGTCAATAGCACTTCACCCTAGAAGCCATTGTTCCAAATAGAAAAACAAGTGATTAATAGATGGACTGTGAGATACAGTACGAACAAAAATGAAAACAATAAATAATAAAAAACTAGACCCCAGGGGAACAATAAATAATAGATGGACTGTCAGGTAAGTACATACGGCACGATGGTCGAGTTATTAGTACAAAGAAAAATTGGGATTTAATCGTATGTTTTCTTCATGGCTTGGGTTGGCAAGTGTAATGGAACAAGAATGGATAGCATAATCAACTATGTATTGGTATATTTTATTTTCCTTCATTTTGGTTTCCAAGAACAGTTATATTTATGACCATAGCATGAACCCCCATCTTATGATCGTATAGCCAGAGCTGCTTCTAGCATGGAGTCAAGTACTTTCTTCATTGGATATTTACCGTGTTTGACACCACCCTGCCTAAGAGATTGTTCCGTAGCTGCTGCTAGAAGTCAAGCACATTCTGCATCTAAACATTAAAATGAAATAGCTTATGTTAAAATTAAGAAAATCTGAGAGAAGTGACATGACAGTAGAACATTTAAGAAACTCGTATCTCTGAGGCAAACAACTACTCCCTCCATCCCAAAAAACAAGTTACTCTAGGATTCAAATTTTGTCCCAAAACAACAAGTCATTCTACTCCATTTGGTATGTGCATCTGCATGCATCAATCATTTAGAACCAAATGTGGCTAATAAATACGGGCAATCAAGGTCATTTTACTTTCTTGTTAATCTGTCCTACAATTGCTAGAATGACTTTTGTGTGTGTGTGTGTGTGTGTTGGGGGTGGAGAAGCCTAAG
>OAMR01000042.1:2160144-2184339 GCA_900205405.1 Echinochloa crus-galli
GGGGGGGACAGAGGGAGTGTTCAAGAATTTTGATAGCTGTTGTTGGATACTATCACAAGAAAAATGGCATGACACCTTTTTGTTAGGAAAGTATAGTACCTACTGAAGGAGAAAACCATTGAGGATTCATCACCCTTTAGTATTGTATATCTTCATGCAGCTGTGCATGACCAACTGTAGTTGGAGAGAAACAATATACTTCTTCAGTTGAAATAATATGGCATATCAAGCTGAGCACACAAGGAGATCACTGGACGAGTCTGACCCATCACTTTCAACAGTGGCAGCGGTATTATCCTCCGGAACGAGTTTATAGCTAATGGACTGAGCAAGTAAAGAACAGGTTTGGGTACTTGGTCTCATGCCTAGATTAAGCATGTCTCCGATCATTGCAGCAACTGAACCAATATGCTGGTTTCAATTAGGAAAGCGACTGTGTTGAATGATATACTGTCTACTTCAATGCCAGCACATTCCATCTCTATTAGAAACTGTTTGACAGCATGCAGATCCTTGGTCCGACAAAGTCCACGAAGCATGTCCTCTGGCCGCCAATAAAAATGCCGACTTCTAATAATTCAAGAACTGCACTTTAATTCTGCAGTCACGTGTAGAAAGCTCCTTGTACTGGTTGTTTTTGTTCTTGTCAAAATACTTGACTCTATAATAATGCAGTGCTGCACATGTTCTCTCTTATCTTTTCTAGAGTAGTTCACATATGGTTTATTAGTTCATGATCATTCAAATGGTAATAATGTGAATGTATCCTTTGGTTTACTCAGGATGGTGGACATACTGTGATGAAACAGAGTCATCTGACAAGTATTACTTAGTGCAGGAAATGAAGTAGCCTGGTACTATAAATACTGGATCTTTCTTTGGACTTGCACTCTAAATTAAGGGGTCATACATTTCAAATGATTTTGCAACATGGTGTTTCACTTGATCTGAGAGAATGTGAAGGTATGCTTTAGATATTGCACATCTTTCACTGAAACACTGTTACTGTGGAATAGTTTTTTTATTATTGTTTCTTGAGATATTGGCAATTTTCTTTCCCCATTTTCGGTGTTTATTCTGCCTCAGATAACAAAAGATAATCACTGTATGTGACTGCTACTAGTAGTTGATGTTGCTAGCTATGCACCCTAAATTATATAATCATAATAGACATAATAGAAAAAAAGCACAAACAGTGACCTGGAACTCAACTGGGAAAAACTTTATAGAGTAAAATTATTAACATGCTAACAACACATTACACCTTTTTTTTAGGCATGTGAATCAATCGAGAATGAGCTCCAAAGAAATAAAAAAAAATCAGAAAGAACCAGAACAGTGGTTCCACCTTTTGTTGTTCTAGAATAGACATGTTTCCTATATCCTCCACTTTATAATGAGGCTGAGCTGCGAAGTAACCCATTGTCTAAACCACGGGGTATTCTTTAGGTCTGCTGCAAAAATCTGAATGTCGTTTGGTTGCTTTCAGTAACTTCCTGTATCCATCCAGTAAGAGCTTTTGGTTTCAACACATACTGGGTCAAGGGAAAGAAAACGACCCGCCCAACTGGGAGTTGGCAGCTTGTGAGGGAGGCTTGATCGCAATCCAGAGCAATGAGATGGTGATGGCAACAAGTCCAGACCAGACATACACAATAGTTGGTGTCCTTCCTCTCCTGCCCATGAGGCCCTTTGCAAATGGGTATAAATGAGCAAGCACCCAGAAGCTGAAAAACACTCCCCCCAGAAGCTTGCTCCATTGTGGGATTGTGCTGTAAATCGTTCGACTGAAGCCGACAGCAATGGCAACAAGGTTGATCATGATGATGGTGAGGGGTGGTATCATTAATGATGTCCATTTCACTATGTAGAGTTCTGCAAATTCATCCTCTACATCGTCACCCACTTGCTTTGAAGTCAGTGTAAATGAGATCTCAATCCCTGCAACCACTTTTAGAAGACCTTGCAGCACAGCAGCCAGGTGGGCACTAGTTCCACCAATGAGCCAGAATTGTTCGTTTCGCCACCACTCCTCAAGTGCAATGCCTGACCACTTGATCTCCAACATGGCCAAGAGGCAAAGAGTGATGGTGATGATAAGTAGGTAAGTCAAGAAGGTGACATTGAGTGTTTGCACAATGAACTGTCCTGAGAAGAGGGACAGTGCTGGAAGGAAGCAGTAAACAATGAGGAAGATGGATGTGAAGGGATATATACCAACATTGAGGTATGCTATCCTTTGAAGAACCTGCGGACACAGAAAATTGGTCATTCATTTGGATGAAGAATCCACATAACATTTGTAAGGGATATTAGTGCTTGAGGGGCATCTAGTGCAAACCTTCATCTTGGAGCTGGCGAACAATGCATTGTTACGGGAGAAGAAGATTTCAACAGAACCAGTGGCCCATCGAAGCACCTGATGAAGGCGGTCAGTAAGGTTGATAGGAGCAGTGCCACGGAAGGCGTCACGCTGTGTGACACAGTACACTGACTTCCATCCACGATTATGCATGCGGTACCCTGTCACAACATCCTCAGTGACAGACCCATAGATCCACCCAACCCGTATACCCCATTCTGTCTTCTCCTCGTACCAACATGAGATCACACTGATTGCTTCTGCTACTATGGATGCATCTAGCATTTCACGAGGGATTGTTAGAGCACCAGGTGGACGCCCATTCTTGACAGATGGATGGTCAGCCAAGGGTCTTCCCTGGAACTCTGCTACTGGAATGGAGTCAATCAGAAAGCTTGAATTTCCAAACTTCTTTGGGAAAGTTGCGAGGTTCATGCTGTCACCATCAAAATCACCCATGCGAAGAGCCATTGTTTCCTCGGGGTTAGCATTGGAAGCCGATGCCTTACGGCGGCGAGGGAGGCAGCAACTGCAGAATCCTGGGCTGTGCTCCTTCGAACGAGGTGGGTCAAAACCATAAAGGGCAATTCGACGGAAGAGACATCCAGTACCAACGTACACTGGTCCTTGCAGACCATCAAGTGCACGCATGTTGACATCAAAGAAAACTGTATTGTGGTTGGCATAACGATCAGAAGGGTCGATACCTTCAAATCGCTGAGGGAACTGCACATAGCAGAGGCGGTCACCACCACGATCCATCATGAAGCACATCCCCTCCCTTAAGGCCTTTGAGTTGTAGATATAGTGATCACAGTCCAGATTAAGAATGAATGGACCATTGGACATGATTGCTGATGCACGGACCAGTGCGTTCATAGCACCTGCTTTTTTATTGTGATCATATCCTGGGCGCTTCTCTCTCGACACATACACCAGCATTGGAAGCCGTGTATCCACTCCTGCAAAGTCAAGAGGTGACTTTTCATTGATGTTCCCGTACATTGGCATGTCACTTGGTGGCTTCAGCATAACCTGAGGGACAGAAGAATGCATATATTAGTATAGTTCTAGACCATATGCAGGTGATACATGATTGTGATTGAAGCAGCACCTGTATGATTCCTGCGTGATCACCTCGGGCATGGTCCTGTGAGGGTTGGAGCCAGGTACCGGGCCAGTGAGTGCCATCAGCCATCCATGTTGCCTTGGGAATCTTTACTGGCTCAAATGGTTCATCACCTCCAGCCTTCATCTTTTCCCTCTGAAGGTTCATTGCCTGGATCTCTTCACGGGCATGGTATGCATCAGAGCGCCGGCGGATGGCATCTGGCAAGCCATTAACACGGACCTTGAACTCATCATATTCACGCTTGATCCGCCTTCTGTCCTTGACGAAGTCCGGCTTCACCTTGTTCTTGAAGGGATCTCTCTTCAGGTTGAAGTAGCTGTCAGGGTTCCTGGGTTCGATGTCATGCTTCCTGCAGAATGGCACCCAGAGATTGGCAAAGCTTGCTGCTTCAGCCATCGCTTCGAAGGTGAGCAATGCCCCTCCATCATCTGACACATAACATGCAAGCTTCTCAACAGGGTATTCAGCTGCAAGGATGGAGAGAATTGTGTTTGCAGTGACCAGGACTGGCTCCTTCTCTGGATCAGCAGTTGACACAAATATGTCGATTCCAGGGAGATCAGATTTGCCGGTTGGATTGTTAGGTGTAGGCGTCTCAAATTTCTCCTTCAGCACAGAGAGGTCTGTTGCGCGGTTGATAGGGCACAGCTTTGGGAGCTGGTCCAGTACCCATGAAAATGCAAACCATAGCTCACAGACAATTGACATTCCCCAAAGCCAAATGGCGTCGTCATTTTGGTGCTTGATACGCCACATGAGGAAGAAGGCCAGTGCGACCAATCGTATTAAGACAAGGAGCCTGCATGGGAGGAACAATATGAACAGCAAGACAAAGAAGAGGATGCAACAAAGTGGCATTGTAGCAGTAGAAACCACTGTATGTTTTAAGTGCATCGATACAATTCGATATCAAGTACAGTGCAATTTCGGTTTTTTTGGGGGTATATCTCTCAAAATTATTAAAGTATAATCATAGCTATATATAGAAATAACTAGTTTTTTTAGTGCAACGAGAGTGCAAAGTTAGTGAGTGACATTGTATCCTGTAAATTCTGTCTAGTTTCATGCAAAATGGCTCAACTGTTCTGTTTGTGGTGGATATGCATGCTACAGCACTTGCATTGTTCTATTCTTTGTTAGGCCTCGTTCGGTTCCCACGAAATGGTGATCTGGAATGATTCCTAACCGGATTGCTTATTTAATTTATACAAGGTTTTCATCACATGGAACTGTTCCCGGTGAAATCCAAAAATGGAACAGTTGTCCTGTGGGAGTAAAAATAAGAATGCAAGATGATCAAGATGGCACCTGTAAGGACTGATGACGGCAGCTGGAATCCTGAGCTTGCGGGTGAGCGGCCTCCATGGTTTTGTCAAGAGCTCCTTGGGGTGCCCATGCCCACCTGGGGCGCCACCATCCCCGTCATCGTCCACGCCATCCTGTGGCCAGATGGCGTTGCCATAGCCATAGGTGCCCTTGGTCTCGAAGAGCCAGCGGTTATGATCAAACTCGCCGGACTGGTTGGCGTTGCCCTGCTTGACCAGCGACAGCCGCCTCTCCATCTTGTGGCCGTTGGCGCCCGCGGGCCCGCGTGGCAGCGAGAGCGCGCGCGTGACCTCGCCCCCGCCGCCGGCGAGGTCCTCCCACTCGGTGTTCTTGTAGGGCTCCTTGCACCCGGGGCAGGCGGCGCCGCCGGCCTTGACGGCGTCGGTGAAGCAGTCGACGCAGATCCTGAAGTCGCACTCGCAGGGGAGCACGTCGTCGCCGCGGGCGTCGCGCATGGCCCTGGCGTCGCAGCCCTCCACCATGCAGGCGCTGGCGCCCTTGCCGCCGCGACGGCCGGCGGCGCCGTCGTGCTTGTCCATGACGTGCGCGCGGGTGACGCTGTTGAAGCCGCCGGTGAAGAGGGAGCCGGAGACGTAGCGCTCCTCGGCCCGAGTAGCTGATGAAGCGGCCGGAGTCGGTCCGGCGGCCGAAGACGACGGTGGGCGCCGCGGCGGGCGCGGTCGGCGGCTTGCCGGCGCCCGGCGGCGGCGGCATGCGGCTGGAGCCGCTGTTCTTGAGGATCCCCTTGGACGCCATAATGGCTTGGAATGCTTGCTTACTTCTTGGGTCCTTGCCCTCCTAGTCCTCGTTCAAACTTCAAAGCGGTTTCGCCGTGCTGCTATGGTGATCTGCAGGATCAACGAAGGTTGGAAACTTTTGGCGTGAGTGAGAAGGCCGTAGGACAGGCGAAATAGGCGTGTAATAAAAGGAGGGAATTTTGCATGAAAAGGAAAGTGGAGAAGGGTAATTGGCTCGTGATGAAAACTTGCTATGCATGACGTGCGAGGATGCAGGAGGAAAGTATGAATGCAGCGGCAGATGAAGCCTGGTGTGCGACAGAGGAAATGAAAAATGGCAGAAACTGAAGGCGTTGCTGGTGTTGCACTAGCATAGTACTACCAGATTAGGAGGAAAAAAACGCTGCAGAGCAGGGCATTGTTGGTAGCTCTGTTTCTGAATTCGTTTGCAGAAACCAGAAACCGAGATGAGAATCAGACCAGATCGATCCATGAGTACTTACATCGGAGAAGTGCATTCACATTAGTAACGAATACTAATACCAAGTGTACGCGTAGACGAAGAAAGGATGGAGGGGTGATGCTCCTGGCTTACCTTATGTTCAATCATCTGACGACTTGACGAGAGAGACAACGGTTGATGTTGAGTTGCTGGTAGCAACTCGATCTTGCCAAGGGAGACCAGGTCCAAAACGAAGAAGAGATCAAAAGAAGCCGCACAAGGAAGCTGAAGCCTGAACCTGTCCAATGCAATGGAGGATGCAGTGGGTCAATACTGCAGCAGGCAGCAAACAGGGCTCGCTCTCAGGTTGTTTGAGACGGGCGGCGATGTGGCGCCCATGGCAAGCCAGCTGCCCCCTGGCATGGTTATTTGAACGCCCTGGGGGGTGGAGCTGGAACCCAAGGGGCTCCTGATTGGTCTGGTATGGTAGGTTGGGTGAGGAGAAGAGGAAGGGGACGAGGACGCTGGGTGGCGCGCACGAACTCTCACACGCGCGCCAAGGCAACGACCGCCACTGCCATGTGGGCCTATGGGGCTCCGTTCAGGTTCCAGTCTGAATGTGTGGCTTTGCTCTGGTTCAGACTCTAGGCACTAGGCTCCTCGATTCATAACATCTTTTTTTTAAAAAAAGATCCTCGATTCATAACATCAGCGTGCGGATTTATCTTGTGTTCATGTCAAAAAAAAAAATCGTTTTCTACCGTTCCTGATTAGCTCACTGGCATGATCAATCAGTGGTCCAAAAGTCAAACGCTTGATATCACAGGAGGAGAAGGAAGGATTCCAGAGACGCGGAGGAGAGACAGCCGTGAGGTCAGGTCGATGGGAATGTGAGGGACAAAAACATCGTGCGTGCGACTCCTCAGAGTCCTCCTCCCTCGTCGCCCTGAGTGAGGAGAACCCTGGCTGCCAATACAGGGGCACCCCCGGATGTATAGTGAGCAGGGCGCCGAGATTTACAAATTTACAGAATTACAGCTACTCTTGGTTACTTTTCCTAGGCCTTGTTTAGATGTTAGAATTGGGGTGTTGAATTTGGGAGTAAGATGTCACTTCGTAATCATTGTGCTACTGTAAGCATTTGTTAACTTTTTCTGTCAACGTTTGACCGCTCGTCTTATTTAAAAAATTTATAAAAATATTAATTTTTTTGTTATGACATGTTTTATCATTGTATATATTTTAAGCATATCATAATAATTTTTACATTTTTATAAATTTTTTGAATAAGACGAGCGATCAAACGTGATGCGCAGAAATCGAGAAATGCTTATATTTTGAGACGGAGGGAGTATCCCTAGTCTTTCGCTCTCGTCCGTCCAAGGAGGAGAGGGAAGAAAACGAGACGCGCTGGACTGACTGCTTCAAGGACAGGGACGGGACGCAGACATGCGCGCGAGAACTTTCAGCCGACCTTCCTCTCCATCCATCCCTTAATTCGCAGACGATGCAAAATTTTCCAGTCCACGACGACGGAAACAAAAAAGAAAAAAACAGAGAAAGGCGTATCGATCATGCATGGCATCACTCCACATGTCTTGTGTTTGTGTGTGAGTCGCGCACACGATCGCGCTTGCATTGGTTTGTATATATACAATGCCATTATATGTGTATGGATTGATTCATTCTTTCTACGTGCCTACTTCTTGCTGACCACTGCCAAATATAATAAAACGTGCGAGCATGCATGAGATAGCCACGGTCCAAGATTGTTATATACAGACGTATCGCAAACATATATGCACCCTGCAGATAGGTTGCACGCTGCTTTATGTATTTATTTATTTATTCTCTATTCTACCTTTTCTTTTCTTTTTTTGGCAACGCTCTGCTTTTGGTTTACCTTTCAAGTTGCAAACGAGGAAATGCTCACAAAACTAACGGCAAAGGTTGGTTTAGCGGTGTTCGCCTTTGGAGGGGACAATTATTTTACTATCTGTGTCACTTACCACAACTGCTAGATATAGTCGAAAAATCTTTATTTTTTCTGGTTCAAATGAACTTTAAATTAGCTCGATGCTATCTGCAAAAACAAGGATAAATTACGAAACAGGGAACGCGGATATATATCCGTTTTGGCTCCCAAAGTGTATTGTTCTATAAAACGCATCCGCTCCTTAGAGCATCTCCAAGAGTCTCTCTAAACCCCACTATCTAAATCATCATTTAGAGAGCCATTTGAATACGAATCGTTTTCTATATATTTTCGTTTTCCAACAGCTTTTCTATATCTTGTGTGCACTCTGAAAAGCTATTCTCTTTTCTATATTTGAAGAGCGAGAAATCCAGAATAGAGAGTGACTATGTTTACATAACTAAATAAAGAAGCTGTTGGAAGGTAACTTTTTAATCAAAATCTCTAAATCTAGTAATCTTGATAAATTTAGAGAGTCTCTTGGAGTTGCTCTTATTAATTAAAAATTCAGTTGAGTTGTAGAAGCAGATGAACTCAGGCCCGACAGTCCTAACCAATCCATTGGGCCTTCTCTTCCTTCGCTCTGAGCGGTTGCAAGTCTGTTGAATTCGATTTCTTCTTCATTGTTTCGCTTGAGCTGAATGTCGTCATTGTGGCTTCAGCTCCATAGACCCTGAAACATCAACCACTGATTCACTACTGATAAGCTGAAGATGCAGATGATAAGGGCCTTGCCGCTACCGTTCCAGATCCAAGTTGAGACATTGCACACGTACACAAAAGCTCCAGCTACAAATCTAACATATATATGGCAGCAAGGCCATGGGCGCAGCTTCAGCATCCAAATCATCTACCTAGCATAGCGAAGGTACAGCTTCTGAATCCAGTATGGAAGCTCATAAAGCCAGTATCTACCAGTATCACATTATGCAACCACTACATCCATTTATGTACAGCACGCGAGCAACTCATGTCCCAGTAAACAACCCCTAAAAAAGCACTGATAAAAACGCAAGCGTCACGCATCTGCAACAACAGATGGAAATTAGGCAAAACCTCATAGCTTGTTACAGGTTTATAATATCTAGCGGTCAGAAGCTGATGAAGTCGTCCTTCTGGTCCTTTCTGGGAGTTGTGTCCCGCTGAGATGAGGTGGCGCCACCTTTCTTACCAAATATCATGTCATCAAGATCCTGGAGCAACTCATCCCCACCGGGCCGATCTCCAGAACCTCCTGATTTCTTTACATGGGTGTCTTGTTTACTCACAGCACGGGGGGATTCCTCAGGCTCCACGGTAACTGGAATCATCGCGGGCTCTTGCTCTGGCTCCACACGAACAGGTTCCTTGAGTTCTTCGTACTTGGCCAGGACCTTCTGCAGTTCCTCATGGATGCTCAATGCCTCAAAGAGCTGAGCCTCATTATCACCAGCGGTCTCAACTATTCTCTGGATTGTGTACTGACATTGTTGGCATTGTTGAACGAGAGTGGTTGTCAAGTCATCCTGCATTTTCAACACACAAGTGATGACAGTGCAGTACAAGTTTTGCATTGACTTAAGATAAACAAATAGGAAAAGATGGACCAAAATTTCCCATTCACCTACAGCCAGTTAAATTCCAGACATTGCTGTGGACATACGGCAATCAGGAAAGATGAGAATTTATTCATATATCATCCTACTTCAACACCAACACGTTGTGCTTTGGAAGGAATGCACACTACTAAATATTAATCAAGTCACCAAAGTCCAAGGATTTAATTAACAGAACCAAGAACAGACTAACCTGTAAAACCTCTTTTTGAGGATAAGAAGATAGCACCGTGGAAAGAAGCTCGACACTATTACGAGCCACCTCAAAAGCCTCATTTACTTGGACAGCAGGAACATTGCGAGCTGGAGCAAAACTCTCATCTGGAATTTCTTGATACCCTTCTTGTGCTGCCTCAGAATATGGTTCTGCTGCAGGTACTGAACGGGGAGGAGTGAAAATTGGTGCTAGGCTCTCGTCATCACGCCCAGGGAAGCGAATTCCCCTAGATCTCAAGCTCTGCAAAGAATACCAAAAGGATAATAACTAGATGAGTTGAAGCAAGAGAAATCCACAGGCCCGACTATGAAAAGTACTGATTACCGGAGGCATGGCATTAGCATTATGTTATGAATGCATGGTAAACAATTACCAAGATAATGAAGCACAATAACCTATCCAATGTCATTCATAACTGAAATAGTTTGACTTGCTTCTTTTCAAGTCAGCTACAAACCACTGTTTCAGGTAAAATTGCAGTAAGCTGATTCGACAGCAGAGCATTACTTTGCATTTACCTTGTAAGTTTCTTCATACACTGGAAGGTAGCGGAGATCATCTCCAGATTCCCCCCATGCTTCAATGAGCATAAGAGCCTTGTTTCTATTGTTGACTATAGTCTGTGGATCATCAATCAGTTTCACCATTTCATCAAGCACTCGCTCAGCAGCAATCTCAGAGAAAGCCTTCTCACAGTTTTTAACAATGGTCTCAAGTAGGACAAGAGATAGATACTGCACCCGTGGATTCTTCAGCATAATCCTTCTTTTGACGGCGCGGATAACTTCAACACTGTTGACCCTCTCGGTATTGACCATGTCGCATATCTCAAGGTTGGTAGCCCAATCAGGCGCGTCCATGGTCTCCAACGTGGCTTCATCAACAATCTTGTCCGCCATGTTCTGGCCCTGGAAGAACTCCTTCATCTTGAAACTCATGTTGCTCACACCAACTGACATCTTCCGGCTGACTTCTGCTCCACCTATCTTGAGCCGCTCACCAAGGGCATTGACTTTATCCATCAGATTGTCACTCATCTTGTCAGAGTGCTTTGGCAGCCCAGATTAATCTAATTCTGCAGGTAACTAAAGTGTGACGTTAGAAACTTAGAATGGACAGCAAAAAAGACCGTTGTTAATTTACTGCAAAGATGAGAGATGAAGAGAATCTGCTTTTAGCCTAGTACATGGGAAAAGTTGAGCAGACGAGCAGTAATATTATTTTACATGCAGGTAGGAGTACATCAGAAACCAGAATTGTTCCTTGTAATACGATACAACTAGAGTAGTTTTCCATTGTACTTCAAGTAGTAGCACCACACAGTGATACCGAATTTGATCTTGGTACTGAGGAGATTTGGGCTGTAGCATAGTGGGGGTTATTTTTTTGAGAAACAATATCCAAAGGATGGTCACGGTGATCCCCTTCGGTTAATCGTATTCATATTCGTAGAGAGGATACCTCAGCGATACATCAATCTATGCTAAGATCGGATCCAGGAGTATTGGCGGGGCACAATCCCCTCCCTTTGCCTCGCCTTAGATCACAGCAGCCACCGCAGCAGTAGCAAGATATATATTATTAAAGAAAATCTCTAATATTTCTCCGGTTGCCGGAGCCGGGCTTCGGGAAGAAACCACCGCAGCAAGAGGGAGAGGAGGAAAGATGGAGGGGATGGATCGCACCTGAGCGCCTGACGGCGGCAGCCCTGGATTGCTCTCCTCCTCGTCCTCCTCAGGCACCGCACCGGCGCAAGCCGCCTCCTCCCTCCCTCGCGGTTTGTTTTCCTCTACTTTCCCTTTCTTCCTCCCTACCCTGTACCCCGTCCCCGCAATGAAAGACGGATTCCATCCGCGTCGTGCTCGTGCCTTCTGCTTTTCAGTATGCGAATCCTTCTTCCGTTTGCGAATCTCGATGCGCCATCGAGGGTCCAAAACCTCTCTGACGGTGTTTAGTTTTCGAAAAGATAATGCGTAGTTTGGTGAAAATGTCACATCGGACACGGTAGCGCACTGTAACATTTTTCGTTTGTTTGTGGTAATCGATGTTCTACCATGACCTAACTAAGCTCAAAAAATTCGTCTCGTTGTGTACATCAAAACCATGTACTTAGTTTTTTATTTACCCACATTTAATGTTCCATGCATGAGAAGAGAGATTTGATATGATATATGAATATTGAAGTTTGAAGAGAGAATTTTTGGCTTTTTAAGAAAACTAAATAGGGCCTCTGTCTCTGTCTGACGAATTGAATTGCTACAATTATCTGTCTGATGGTTAGCTACCCGAATTACCACAGCCACCTGCGGATGTAAAGATTATCTGTCACTTTCTTTTTAGGCAAATTTTGCTGCCATCGAACTTGGATGGGATTGGCCGTTTCACACAGGAGAAGAAAAACAATATTGACCAAGTATATACCATTACAGAACATGGATCGTTGATGACTAACATTGCATCTATTAAAACAAACATTTTTCTTTTCTCTTTTTTTTTTCAGAATAATAAGGTTTTCCCGAAACGTTTAAAGCTAGTGTTATTCGCGGACACAAAACAAACATTTCTCAATATAGGAGAGAAGCCTGGACGAATAAAACATTTTTACCTCCAGTGCATGTAACACGTTTGGTTCAACACTTCAACCAAGTCAGACGTCTCTACCCGGAAGGCCGGAACTTATCTTCTACAGGGCGGGCGTCATCCTCTGATTCTCTCTGTATTCCTCCGCTCTTCTTGCGGGGAAAAAAAGTCTTTACCAGTTCTCCTAAACCATAACACATGTTTTGAAAAAAAAATATCATCAATTGCCACAAAACTCGATTCCCATCACAAGATATATTTGGAGTGTGATCTACGACAAGACATTATATACAATGACCTGTTCGTTTGGCTTATCAGCAGTTAACCAGCGGTATTTTTTTCTCAGCACGAATCAGCACAAACCACCAGTCAGCCAACAGTATTTTTCTCTCAATACAAAACAGCACCAGCAACCAGCCACCAGGCAGACGAACAGGTCGAAGCATCCATATGATTTGATTAATTTATGGCGTCTGACTTTTTTTTAAACATAACATGCCCTCCGTTTAGCAACAGAAGCAGAAGTAACAGTACAGTACGTGTTGAATTTTTCAAGGGGCTTGACGTTGCGGCATCGACTAGGGCAGATCCATTTTCTCAAGTGAAGAAAAAGAAAGAGTACCAATGGCTGGCGTCGTCAACAAAACCATAGAGGAGCTGAAGGGGTCACAATGGTGGCAGGTCTTCTTCTTGGATGTGCCGCCGCTGTTTATTTTGAATAAACTTGCAACACTGCCAATGACCGACCCTTCGGAATGTGCTGAGAAGCTCACGAACGAACGGCAAGCTTTCTTCTTCCCTGTCAAGCCCATCCTTGCTGTTTCTACAACTTATGCTGTATTATATATAACACCACCTCTCTCGGTGAGGAGGCATTCGACTTCGACCGCGTGCTCGTGACGGCGACGCGCAATTGTTCCTTGTTTGATGCTCTCTCAGCTCCACTCGCACAGGCATTGCGTTCCCACGCAAACACCACCTTCGTCACAGCAGTGCCAGGAGCGTCGAAAAAGAAATCAGTAGGCCACACAGTTGATAGCATCACGTAGAGCACGTCATCAGAACACTACACGGGATATGCTGCTTTTTTTTATCATCACTTCAAAGAGACAGGTTACATCCAATTATCCAAGGATACCAAAGGCAAAGGCAGAAAGCAATGAGAACCAACTGTGCGCATTTTCCCCCTTTATCTCCAAATGCGGAGCCAAAAAATCAACGACTATATACACGAATCAGAATTATAACAAAATTATGACTTCAACCGGACAAATCCGCAAGCCCATCGACAGGACAGGCAGGTGCATGGGATGCACGCAGCCTGACAGATCCTCCGTTGTCCAACCACCAGCACATTATCGTGCAAACTGAGGCAACAATACATGGGCAACCATTGACCGCAAGCCACGGCTGTTGGGATTCATCTATGCAGAACCACTGATCACCCTTGACCCGCAAACAGTTGCAGACTTCTTATATCACTACAAAAACAAATCACACAAGCTTATAATCTAGTTAAGGGGCATTCAGAGAGGGGGTAAAAAAAACAATTCCCAGGCTTTAGAGCTTACAGGATCTGCAAGGACAGTAACAGGCTCCTCCATGATTAATAAAATGTGGTGATATCAAAGTTTAAGTTCAAGAACTCCCCCCAGTCAAATTGCACAATGGCCATCCATCTGAGCTTCTGAAAAGTAAGGTTACTTCACTATGGAATCTGGACCTGAAAATAGTAGCGAAATTGGTTTTATTAGGACATCCATTTGATAAGTTCATGTCAATGAACATTTATTTGTAAATGGTGGACCAAATCAGCGGCTTTCAGGGCCATAATGCTCAAATCACAATTATAACTTGCCAATTACAGAGCCAAATATAACATACAAAGATACATAATTTCAGTGTACTAATTCTCAACTTCAATGGACAAACAACTCAATGTGTAAATGGATCGATTAGCATAAACATAACTTCATGAAATGTACATACACTAGTCAATTACATGACGTAACAGTCAGGTGGGCAGCATGGTTCAATATAGAATATCAAATGACCAATAAATTAGAGTTGAAATGTCCAGGATAGGCAAACAAAAAAAAACACACACACACACAGGACAACAATTAAAAGAAGGGAAAGAAAATAAATTTTTCAAATCACACTTAATGGACCCTACCATACTATTTGTGAAGCAAATAGTAAGAGGACATACAGTTCAAGTCAGTGTTGGACAAAACTCAGAAAGCTAACATTCATCGCCATGGCTGCGATAGCGAGATGGCAGTGTCTGATGCAGCCGCTCCATCATCTTTAAAGATTGTTGTATATCACTCCAATATGCTTTCTTGGTAAGTTTATGTTTTGCTCCTTTTTTCCCCTTCCCTTGCATATGGAAATTAAGTTGATATAATTGAGTTTTAATCTATTCTATCTGGTGCTTACAGCGGTGATGCTTCCTTAATGGCTCCAATGGACAAAGTAATCCACTCTCTGGTTGAAATGCATGAGAACAACGACCTCTATGGGCATGAACCACCAGGAAACAACGAAGGCTACAAGGTATATAAGCACAGAGCAAGAATAGAACTCAGCATCTAAAAAGCCTACTGCTACAAAATAAAGTCATGCGTATTTCTGTGCATCTACACAACTATTTGCTTATTGCCACATGTAAAATTAAACGTATATATGTACTTCTGCATATAGCTTGGTGTGTAGATACATATCAATGCATGCCCATCTGGACTTTTACCTTCTGTGTTGTATTCTATAGTAGTATATGTAAAACTATGTTTGCAATAAAATGTATAAGCTCTATCATCTCAGCTGCGCCCCCAGCCAGCCGCGCGCCCATGCGCGCGCAAATCACTAGTTACAAGATATATGTGGAGTGTGATCTAATGACACGACATTATCTACTATGCATCCATGTAATTTGATTAACTACTAGTAAAAAATTATAAAATTATGGTGTCCGAAAACATAACATGCCCTCTGTTTTGCAACAGAAGCAGCAGTAATGGTACAGTACGTGTTGAATTTTTCAAGGGGCTTGACGTTGCGGCATCGACTAGGGCGGATCCATTTTCTCAAGTTTGGATAGCAACTTAATTATCTTCAAGAAAAAGAAAAGGACGAATGGCTGGCTTCGTCAACAAAACCATAGAGGAGCTGAAGGGGTCACAATGGTGGCAGGTCTTCTTCTTGGATGTGCCGCCGCTGTTTATTTTGAATAAACTTGCAACACTGCCAATGACCGACCCTTCGGAATGTGCTGAGAAGCTCACGAACGAACGGCAAGCTTTCTTCTTCCCTGTCAAGCCCATCCTTGCTGTTTCTACAACTTATGCTGTATTATATATACACCACCTCTCTCGGTCAGGAGGCATTCGACTTCGACCGCGTGCTCGTGACGGCGACGCGCAATTGTTCCTTGTTTGATGCTCTCTCAGCTCCACTCGCACAGGCATTGCGTACCCACGCAAACACCACCTTCGTCGCAGCAGTGCCAGGAGCGTCTTCAAAGTTCAAGCTGCGAAAAAGAAATCAGTAGGCCACACAGTTGATAGCATCACGTAGAGCACGTCATCAGAACACTACACGGGATATGCTGCTTTTTTTTATCATCACTTCAAAGAGACAGGTTACATCCAATTATCCAAGGATACCAAAGGCAAAGGCAGAAAGCAATGAGAACCAACTGTGCGCATTTTCCCCCTTTATCTCCAAATGCGGAGCCAAAAAATCAACGACTATATACACGAATCAGAATTATAACAAAATTATGACTTCAACCGGACAAATCCGCAAGCCCATCGACAGGACAGGCAGGTGCATGGGATGCACGCAGCCTGACAGATCCTTCGTTGTCCAACCACCAGCACATTATCGTGCAAACTGAGGCAACAATACATGGGCAACCATTGACCGCATGCCACGGCTGTTGGGATTCATCTATGCAGAACCACTGATCACCCTTGACCCGCAAACAGTTGCAGACTTCTTATATCACTACAAAAACAAATCACACAAGCTTATAATCTAGTTAAGGGGCATTCAGAGAGGGGGTAAAAAAAACAATTCCCAGGCTTTAGAGCTTACAGGATCTGCAAGGACAGTAACAGGCTCCTCCATGATTAATAAAATGTGGTGATATCAAAGTTTAAGTTCAAGAACTCCCCCCAGTCAAATTGCACAATGGCCATCCATCTGAGCTTCTGAAAAGTAAGGTTACTTCACTATGGAATCTGGACCTGAAAATAGTAGCGAAATTGGTTTTATTAGGACATCCATTTGATAAGTTCATGTCAATGAACATTTATTTGTAAATGGTGGACCAAATCAGCGGCTTTCAGGGCCATAATGCTCAAATCACAATTATAACTTGCCAATTACAGAGCCAAATATAACATACAAAGATACATAATTTCAGTGTACTAATTCTCAACTTCAATGGACAAACAACTCAATGTGTAAATGGATCGATTAGCATAAACATAACTTCATGAAATGTACATACACTAGTCAATTACATGACGTAACAGTCAGGTGGGCAGCATGGTTCAATATAGAATATCAAATGACCAATAAATTAGAGTTGAAATGTCCAGGATAGGCAAACAAAAAAAAACACACACACACACAGGACAACAATTAAAAGAAGGGAAAGAAAATAAATTTTTCAAATCACACTTAATGGACCCTACCATACTATTTGTGAAGCAAATAGTAAGAGGACATACAGTTCAAGTCAGTGTTGGACAAAACTCAGAAAGCTAACATTCATCGCCATGGCTGCGATAGCGAGATGGCAGTGTCTGATGCAGCCGCTCCATCATCTTTAAAGATGGCAGACTTGAGCACGTTGTACTGATTAACAACTGAGTTGTACAAAGTATTTGAGAACAGCTCCCGTCCCTGCATGAAAAGGAGAAAAGAAAAGAAAAGAAAAGAAAAGAGGGGAGACATATTCACTAAAAATATTTCCAAGGAGGAATAACAGTAGTAAACAAGTAAAGGCAAGCTCAGTGAGGAACAAGCTGATAGTACCACAGAAAAGTTATAACCACTTTATGCGTATCATGTGTACTTCTTACTAAATAAGAAAACTCTGTCTCAAAGAACAAGGGATTAAAGATAAACTCAGCATTGCTACAGGGCAATTCAACTACCAATTCCATGCATGACCAGTAGGGTTTGTGAATATCATATAAAATCAAAATAAAAACAGCAGGAAGAAATTAAAATTGCCCAGTGATGCAAGAGAAGATTGAATTCCATCTATAACTAAAATAAGAATGGGCCATTGTCTTACGAACTTTTTTTTTCACAGCATGGCAAAAAGAGACACGAAACAGTGTTTGATTCGCCCTATGATCCTAAGAGGACGCAAGGGTACCTAAAAGAGATGCATTACCAGGCCGGCCTACAAATTTCAATTTTGCTAACAGAATAAATATCCAGTCATTTCCACGAAATTAAATCAAGCATAGGACATTTCAAAACTCATCGCGTAGTCAAGATCCTACCAAAATTTGTTAGTAAGACGGCAATCAGAATCATGGAAGCTTATCTGCATGTAACACTGAAAATCTATTGTTGACCTTACTGCCGAAATATCGAGTAAATCTAGCCTAGCACAAAATCACAAGTAAACCAGCTATTTACAGGCACAATAAGATCTCTTAGAGTGTTGTGTGCTGCCAACAAATAGCCAATTACCACATAGAACTAGTAGCAGGAGCACTGAAGCTACCAAGGGAAGCTTGATAATGTATACAAATAATATTGAAAACAAACCTCATCAGCATTCTTGGTATGAGCAGTAATATCCCCATACTTTATTTCTTCAGTTACTGATAATCCTACTCCATGGAAGGATATTACCCTTTGCTCACCAATCTCTTTCTCAACCTATTCAATTAGAAGAGAAGAAAATTCAAAGAGGTACCACAGAAAATTATCTAAACTAGTATGATGAGCATTAATGAAGTAGCGGTACCTGTTGTGGCGGAGGCATAATCTCATGGCACAGCAATGATAATGGATATATGTGCCCAGGAACACCAGCATGCTCCAGAAGCCTCCTCATATTGTCCACTGATGATGAATCGAATGGCGCCTGCCCTTGTTTATGCAAGTAGCAGACAAAGAAAACATAAGGGAATGCATGCACAAAAGCTGTGAACTTTTCAAGCATTGTCTTTGGTAAAAAAAAAAGATGGTTCTCGCCAGCCATGTCCACAACTGCCAGTGTACCATCTCATTTTCTATGCTTGTTAACAATGCAATTACATTGAAAGAAAAGATGTACAATGATGTATAGCAAAGTCAGAAAACATGAGGAGCTAGCCAAAATGGAATAACAAGACCAGCAGGCAAGAGAATATACCGGATACCATTCTCCTGTTGAAGGATCTGGTCGGTCTCTACCACCACTTGGTGCAATCCAAATTAGTTGTGAACCACCACTACGAGAAGATACGTGAGATCAAGCCCAAGAAAACATTAAAGACAGTTCCATACACAATGATTCAGACTGAGCATATTATTTTACCTCACAAAAGAACAACAAATAACTTAGTAAAGGACTAATGTTGTACAAAACTTTAAAAAAGCTATAGTCATATAGACTCTATTAAATATACAATCATTTGAGCATAGTAAATTTATCCGTTCACAGAAATATCATTTGTAAATTTATGTGAACATGTACAGTTCTACACTTTTACTTGATAAATTTGTGTCACTAGGAACCAGCTTCAGGTACAAAGTATCAAGGTTAAACATCTGAGTCAAATAGAATTAATATTCATAGATGAAAAGGATTAAAAACTAACATGTTATTGTAAGGGAAGATACCGTAAAAGCAAGGCCATTTCCTTGAGACTTCGAGTATTTGATCTCCTCTTCATCTCAATTAGATCAGGGTAATCATTCATATGCTTTTTTGAGTATACACAAATGAGGTTTCTGATGGGAGAAAATGCTTTTGAGTTAGAAATTGATGGGAGTGAAAGAACGCAGAAACAACATTATCGCATATCACAAAATTTCTGGATGAAGAAAAATACCTCCCCATGCTAAATGGCTTGCAAAGCGGATCAGTAACAACCCTATCGCCAGCAACATAAACCTACAGCAGGTGCGAAACATGAACTGATTTAACTGGATCATATAGTTCACTAGTAACTCAACAGTTTATCAACAAGAACAGCCTTACTATGTTTTCACTAATCCACGGATTGGTTTTTTCAAGCAGCAAGGAAATAATTGCTGGATCTGCTTCTGTCTGATGGTTAGACATCAAAACAACATTGTGGCCCTGCAATGACATACTTCAGTAACATTTTACATAAGAATTTTTTGTAACCATGGATTGCAAGAATGGGCATGTCAGGAAAGTACTGCAACGACCCCATACTGGTGCTTCAGGTTGTAACAGAACTAGATACATTAGTGTGGTTTCTAAAGTATGATGCGTACTAATTGCCAGCATACTTTCTTCTCTCAAACTTGAGAATTTTGGGTCATGATGTCAAAAACAGTATTTGCAATTTCACATCACTATATTTCAGCATATAACTCTAGAGAATACTGAAACAGAAGATACAAAGTATGGGTTCTAGTTCAGTCCTTAGAGAGTGATATCCATTTTATCTCCATTAAGAATGTTGATAAGCTGTTGATGGGCTTCAATACACAATTATGGTGGAAAAAGTCTACTTAGCCCCCCCACCTATGGAGGGTGGAACACATCACCCCCCCCCCCAACCTATAAAATTGGCTTTTTACCCCCTCAACTTTCTAAATCCGGACAAATCACCCCCTGAAGCTGTTTTGGATGGCGGTTTGTTACAGTAATGGCGGTTGTCTTTTTTTCTTTTTTTTTATTTCGGCTGATTCTTCGAAAAATCATAGTAAATCACAGAAAAATCATAAAATAGAAAATCCAATTTTTTTGGACTCCACATGAGTAGATCTACACAGTGAATATATAATATAGTATGCATTAGAACATTATTTTTGTTGTAGCTTTAGATCTATGATTTTCTGTAATTAATTCATAGTTGTAAAAAAATGTTCTAAAGCATACCATATTATATGTTCACTGTGTAGATCTACTCATGTGAAGTCCAAGAAAATTGGATTTTCCATTTTACGATTTTTCTGTGATTTACTATTATTTTAAATATTCAGCCGAAATAACAAAAAAGGAAAAAAAGACAACCGCTGTTACTGTAGCAAACCACTGTCTAAAACAGCTTTAGGGTTGATTTGTCCGGTTTTAAAAAGTTGAGGGGGTAAAAAGCCAATTTCATAGGTTGGGGGGTGATGTGTTCCACCCTCAATAGGTTGGGGGGTTAAGTAGACTTTTTCCTTCTGAAAATACCTTGATTGTTTTAATTCACCATACCGTTATAAGTTTTAGTGCTGAATAAACTAGTGACCGATGGTCACTGAAGGAAAAGTAAAGTATGGTGACGATTAGATGAATTGACCTGGCGGAGCTTCTCCTCCATATCATGGAAAACGGAAACATTGCCAACATAGGAGTTCCTGAGCATATGAAATGAGGTTAGTAAAACATAGGGAAACTATATCAGGTCATTTAGAATACACATGAATAGAGTAACTATGTTCCTTGGAAATAAAGTTTACAAGAATATGTCTGCAGATAGTCCTATCTGCGTTGATGGAAGATTTCTCTCACTAAACGAATAGTTAAATGAACAAATAAGTGTTTGCGGCAAGAAAATGGTGATAAATAGGGCATGCTCCTGGAGATGGAAATTAAGGTTACATAAGATTAAACAGATATTTATCACCTCCATTTATATTAGGCTCGACAAAATGTAACCCTGAACAGTCAACAACATGCTGAAAATATCTGCATAAAGCAATTTGATTTATGTGGAAATTACCAATCTACAGTTATGCTACAAGCTACAATAAGTTTTGCACGTCATGGAAACAAAGGAGCCTCAAAACTCAGTGCTCTAGATCACTAATTCACACCAAATGAAAAGGAGAATGGCGAACACGGATGATAAATCATGTTATCTACTCATGCAAAAGGAATAACCTCCATAAGATGTTCAGATGTTATCAGCAAGATTTTGTATTACCTAAAATCTACCAGTGGACGAATGTAATTCTGACCAAACATGTAATAGTCGAAAGGTTCTCTGACAGCTTTATGATAAGGTGGAAAGGTAAATGGATTCTGCAAAAGGATGAAGCTCGATATGAGAGCCCATCTGGGAACATAAATTAAATTTGTCAGAAGATTGTGAGGGAAATCAGAATAGAAGGCAGGACCTGCACATCCAGTAGAACACGATCAAACAAAGCTGACATATTTGATACCAGGATCTCATATGCATTAGGATCTCCATTTTGCAAGACCTGAAAAAAGCAAATACTCGCAAGGCATGAGCCATAGGTATCTGATAGTAGCACATTAAAAATACTACAAATATCAAGCCCAGCAGTTTTTACAGCGTTCTTGTAATTGTAATACAGCTCCTCCAGGCTGCTAGCAACATCTGCAGGCAGAATTCCCTCCTCCAGTTCCCTTCTGATGTGTAAAATGAGCTCTACATGTCACAAGCATGGGAAACAAAGAACCCATCAGTTTCTGTGTGAAAGTGACGAATGCATATTAATGCGGCATACAGGATTCCAGGTTCATTCCTGAATGAATGCGACTACGCAAGCAATTTGGCATACACTTCTACAAACAGATGGGGGGCGCTTACCATATTAATGTGGCATTCAGGTAGGTCCATTCTTTCTGAATGAATGCCACTATGCAAGCAATTTGGCATACACTTCTACCAACATATGGAGAGCGTTTTTTTTTTGAAGGTTGACGGGGGCGCTTATATTGTCCCCGCATCTTTTTTATTGGCTAATAACTCCATTCGCGTCAATATCCACCACGACTACTGATGGATTTATACTCTAGTAAAAACTAGGCGCAGTTGCATTGGGAAGCAGCATCAGCATCAACATCAACAGCAAAACATACCTTCTTCGTCGAGCAGCGGCGATGGTCCTACCACCTCCTCGGCGCTGCCCATGTAGGAGGCGAGCACGGCGCCCTTGGCCGGGACCCGCGGGCCCCGTCCGCCTCCGGCCGCCCTCCACGCTGCCTTGGCTTCCAGCCGGAGCGCCCCGCGGCGGGACCGCAGGAGCCTCGCCGGCGCGGCGAGGATGGCGGCCCGGGGCGAGGCCAGCCAGGGCGGCGGCGAGGGGGAGGAGGATGATGCGGCGGCGGGGCAGGCGCCCCCGGCGAGCGCGACCAGCGGCGGGGCGTGCATGAGGTGGCGGCGGAATGTTCTAGAAACCTAATCCGAAAACCCTAGTGGGAGTGGCGGGCCCTTGGGATTTGCGATTTTGAGCACGAGTCCAGCTGCAGCTGCGGAGGAAGCGGAGGATGGACGGAGGGGGCGAAGAAGGCATCGACACGAGATGAAGCCTCGGCCCGCTCGCTCACCTGCGCATTTTTCTTCTTTTTGACGGAGAGGGCGAAGAAGGCATCGACACGAGATGAAGCCTCGGCCCGCTCGCTCACCTGCGCATTTTTCTTCTTTTTCTAGTTTTGTTTTTTTCTCCGCAGAAAAATGATCATAAAAAGAGAAAAAAAAGGTGATGATATTTATAGGGCGTTGTGTGTGGGCAGGATTTGTTGCGCAACCCCATTGGGATGGCCCCGCACCGCACCTTCTCTTTCCGTTGGTTCTTTGCACACACGTCCTTTTCTATAGCCTATCGCTTCCACTGTAGGGTCTCCCTCCCAGAGCTTGAAATATAGAAATCATATTTGGTTTCATCATAGTAAGTTATTGTCTTTGGGTATTGTAAGAATAGTGGGCACGTATATTTGTTACTTTCTTTTTGTTCGGGTCTCTTTTGGAATATGGGAAATTTTTTTATTTTCTGCGATTTTTTATGAAATTGAACTATTTCATGTGAATTTCTATGCTATTCGTGTAAAATTTTGTATTCCAAAAAAGACCTTATTCTTTATCTAGCGGAGATGAAACATATGAATGTCTTATTGTTTATCTAGCAGATGAAATATACGTCTATAAAAGAAGATATACAAAATTAAAAGACACTCAATGCTATTTATGGCTAGTTGGTATGACATGTGGACCCCACGCTTCAAGCGCGGTGTGTATGGTAGGTGGGCCCCACTCTATAGCGAGGAAGGATAGGATAAACGTCGAATCTCTTGCTCTTTGTAGTATTGACAAATATATACAATGTGCAATTTCACGGTCTAAGACATGAGATATTTATGTCTCGAACATAGGGCAACTCGGGCGGGTCCTGCCCCCAGCCGCCGCCGCCGCCACCTCTCCCTTCCTTCTCCTCGTCGCTCCGCCACCGGAGCCGGCCACTGGAAGCCCGTGTGGCCTGCCGGGATGGTGGCGGCGTGGCTCCTCCTCCCCTTCCTTTCCTTTCACGGCGGACGCGGACGCCAATGGTGGAGGGGTTCGCCGCGGGGTGCTCGCCGTCGCCGCCGGGGAGGCCGGATCTGTAGGGATGAAAACGGATCGGATCGGAGCGGATAATACTTTTTCCATATCCGCATCCTCTTTTTTCTGTTGGATACGGAGCGGAGCGGATATTACCCGAATACGGTTATGGATACGGATTTTTTCGGATATCGGAGATGGTGCGGACGCGGATCGGAGTCGGTGCGGAAGCGGATTAAATACCTAACTTTACTGAACCATCTCTGTAACAGATACTACAAAATAATTTGACTTCAAATTAAGTACCATAGCAAAATCAAAATATGCTTATTTAAAAAAT
>OAMR01000042.1:2184790-2216267 GCA_900205405.1 Echinochloa crus-galli
GAAGCTGTTCGTGTCCTTCCGGTGAAGGCGACCTTCTGGTTGGTCAGGTGCAGTGTTGATGGTGATGGCGGCGGTTTGGGTAAAAACCTTGCCTGGCGTGTTTTGCCGGGCCGGCGGCGGTGGACACACACCTTGTTGAAGGCGCTGCTAAAGTCGTTGGTTCATCCGTATCCTGCTGCATCAGTGGGTGTTCTAGAGCTGGGTGAAAACCTAGCCTAGTGCCTCCAGGCCGGCGGCGGCAGTGCAGGCTCGTCGTTGAAGTCTTGTTCATCAGGACCGGGGCAGTTCTCCCGTATGGACATCCTGTTCATCATTCAGCTCCAGGCGGAGGTGACATTTGATGGCGTAGCAGCTCGGATGTTGGTTGGCAGGCTATAGTTGTATCAAGTCTTTGTCTTGTTGTCTTGAAAGAAGCATCCAATCTTCGTTGGTCGGTGTCCAAAGTCTTCAGCACCTTTCTAAGGTCTGTGTTAAAGCGACGTTGTCTTGACGTTGGTGATTGTATTCTTGAAGAATTGACACCGCGGAACAAGCTGGTTTGTCGGCGTAGGGCTACTTGAACCCCTTGATGGGATGTAATTTTTCCGGTCAGATTTTTCTCTCTTTTTCCCTTGATGTAACAGTTTAGGCTGTAGTCATCTTGGTAAAGGCCGGATATTTATAAAATTTCCATTATCTAAAAAAATGTCTCGAACGGTATGATAAAACAGAAGACATAAGTATTCCATATATTGCCGAACTTGTCCACGGATCTATTATATGGGAACATCACGAATAACATTCTGCCAGTTAGTTGTTATACGGAAATATTTTGGCAATTGTAAAAAATATGTGCTCTTTACATAGGAGGATAGGAACACATAAAACTGACGTGATGTTAAGGACCAAGAACTAGAATGGCCCCTAGCAACCACGGACCAACATCTGGTTGAGCATCTCATTCATTTGCTTCCTTTGAAGCAAGATTAATAATAGGGACAAATGCTTAGCTATTAATTAAGATATAAGAGCTAAGTCATACAATAATAGTCTATTACATGTCCACATTACTATTTTTTACCATTTATTAACTCATCTTCCCTATTCACTCTCACATCTTCCCTCGTCTGGTCCTAACCTCTACATAGTAGGTTGTGCCCAACTTATTGCTTGCATGAGAGCGAGCCCTCTCTCTCCTCTTTCCTCTCTTCCACATAAGAAAATTGCAGATTAGCTTTACTATAAGTCCATTATTATACTCACTCTTACTCTTACAGGATAAGACGAGAGCTCTTGCGAATTTTTTTTCTTCATGTAAGATGATGTGTTGCAATAGGCGGCAAACCTACGGACTCTAGGATATAGCCAATGTGCTATGAGAGAGTTCAAGTTGTTGAGCATGGTGGGGCTTCAAGTGATCACACCATCGTTTTGTTTAGCATAAGTGATCACACCATCGTTGGGGAGAAGATACTTTTGTAGTTTGCTGGATCTCGTCATCTCAATTGCTTCTGTGAGAGAAATGACAAAGTTTACAATGGCCAAACGTTTTAGATCAGACACGCTATTCCGCGAGATCAACAATGAGGACATGAGTTGGATTCAAGCGGGATTGCTGACACTTGTTGCACTTCTATTACTATCATAGATTGAGCTAGCTAGAAGTTTGCTCACTTTCATCTTACTCTCTTGCTTTTGTTTTGAGTTTGTATAGTTAACAACGCTATCACCTATCATTAGCATTGGGTTGCTTTTACTGCTATCTTTTTTCTCTTAATGAAACACATGCTTCGACATGTTCTAAAAATGTGCTCATTGATAATATGAAACACCTGTGGTGACTTTATTTAGTCCCAAAACTTGGTAGGCCGTGTTCTTCCGTAGGTGTTCATATAGAGAGATAGAGTGCTGGATTGGCCATGCATCCTGTTTAGGAAAAATGCACGTGCATATGTACAGGTGTATATGTACCATGTATTTAAAGATGACGGACTCGTGAGGGCTGGGTGGATCTAAGTCTCCGTGTGTTTGGTTGGAGAGTGAGGTGGGATGGAACGGTTCCATTCTAAATCGAAAGATTGGAACGGCTCCAGTCTTTTGTTTGGTTGGAGGGATGGAACGGTTCTAGTTTTGTATTTGGTTGGAGAGATGTGCATGAACCGGCTCCTATTCCGTTAGACCACGTTCTGTGGGCCCACCTGTAATCCACACAGTACCCTTCTCCCTCCCCCGCGCATCTGCTCGCCGCCGTTGCCTTGCTCCCGCGCCGCCGTCGCTGCCTTGCGCCGTCCCGCCCTCCGTCGCCCGCCGCCGCCCTCCACTGTCGCGCCGCCGCCCTGCAGCTGCTCCCGCCGGCTGACCAGCACTGCGCCGCCGCCGCGCCGTCCCGCCCAGCGGACGGGTTCGGTAGATTTTTTGGAGCCGGCTCGTCCGACATATTGAGGGTATATTCCCTTGCTAGGATGGCTCCGTTCCTACGTTCGCGAACCAAACAATACACGGAGCCGCTCCATTCCGGTTGGCTCTCCAACCAAACATTACCTAAGAGCAACTCCAGCAAGGGCCTATAAATGGACCTCTACTCCAAAATTTGAAGGTTTGATGCAAAAATTCAACTTCAGCAGGGCCTCCAAACGAACCTCTATTTTTGAAGGCCCTTCAAATTTTCCATCCAAGCCTCCATTCTTGGAGGGCCTCTACTTCCCCCACCAAATATGGGTCCCACCATTTTTATTTTAATTTCTATTTTTTCTCTCATTTTCCCTCCCCCTCCCTGTCTCTCTCCCGCAGCAGCAAGGCTCCACCAGTCGCCACCGCCGCGCCCCGCCTCTGCTGCTTGCGCCGCTGTTGTCGCGACCGCCATGCCCTGCCGCGGCCTCCGCGCACCGCCGTGACCTCCGCTCGCCGTCGCTCCCGCTACCGCGTGAGCCAGCACCACACCACCCAGCTGCCGCGAGCCGCGTGCACGCCGAACGGAGGCCGCTGCTGCTCGCCGGGAACGGAGGCTACACAGCCAGTCCATGGACCTGCCCGCGCCCAGCCACGCCATGGCCCTGCCTGCGCCAAGCCACAGTGAGCTGGTTGCCGGCCAGGCCACAGACCTGGACCGCAACACCGTCCGCCTGCATTGAAGATCGGCTGCGGCAGCCTCATGCCTTCCCGCATCATCGCTGCACCACATCACGCCGCGACGGGAACGGCGCACGTGGGCGCCCCTGCCTCGATCGGATCCTCGACGTCGGCACCCGGCATGAGCGGGAGCGGGCACGACGGATCTGGTGGCGACGGTCGATGCCGGCCTTCCCGCCGGCCGCTCACCGCCGCGCGAGTCCTGACGCCCGTCCCTTGATAGGATTACAAGATGCCTAGAGGGGGGTGAATAGGATCTTCTTCAAAAATCTGCACTCAATTATCTCACTGTCGGGTTAGTAACCGGAACTTCCGGCACCCTATCAGATACTCCGGCTCAGAGACTGGACTATCTGGCAGGTTCCCGAAGTTTCCTATGACAGAAAAGAGTGAGCACGTGATTTAAAGATTTCAAACAACTTAGCTGATTTCCTTTGAATAGAAAGGTGGGAAATCGTCCAAGGATTCTTTTCCACCTAGGGGCTGCACCATAAACTTCACACACGAGTAGATCGGAGCAAATCTATGAAAGTCAATTATGAACTAGCAAGAACACGATGAACAAGTATGAACTCGAAGAACAAGCACAACAACAAGAGACAAGAGATTTGGTTCCCGAAGTTCACTTCCCAAAAGAAGCTACGTCTCCGTTGAGGTGCCTCCAAAGAGACCGAGTTGAGCCACAACTCTACCCTCTCCCTAGGGCCCAAAAGCCAAGCTAGGGTTACTTGCTATGATTTCCCCAAGGGGGTGGCTTTAAAAACTTTCCGGGGCAAGCTCACACAAGTTGAGTGCTCGCCGGAGACGCCTAGCCGTCTAGGAGCAAAAGCTCCAAGAGTAACAAACGCGAATCGATGGCCGAGGATGCTTCAAATGCTCAAGAGATGAACTTCAAGCTCTCACACTCTCAAATCCGTGGACTCACTCAATCCCCCTTCTCAAATCTCACTTGGAGTAGCTCTAGGAGGTTGAGGGAGTGAAAGGGAAGCTCTAGAGAGTGTTTCTTGCTTGTGGTGTCGGCAGGCAAGTGAGGAGGGGGCGAAGGGGTATATATACTCGGCCCCCAAAATCTGACCATTATGCTGTCTGCGAGATCTGACCCGGATACTCCGACCCCGGGCTGGATCGTACCTTGCTCCAGAAAAGAACGTGTGTAATTCTGTACCAGACTACTCCGGGACGACCCTGGATACTCCGAGAAACCCCAAGCCGAAGGGGTGCCCGGAATAAAAAAGTTTCGGCCCTGTCTCGGATATTCTTGCTCCAGAAAAATAGCAAGAACAAAGTGTGTCCGTGAGTGCACTTGTGTCTCTCATAGGTACTTGGTTGGATCTCCTTGAGCATTAAAACATCCATGACACGATCGACACGCATCCCCCTTGATAGTACGGCATTCCTAACTCAAATTCAAAATGAAAAATAATTTAAATCTTCAATCTTTCCGTCGTCCACCATGAACCTTAGGGGGATATTTCATTAGAATCCAATCATGAATTTTATTACATAATGTCCTGTCCATAGGCTCAAATAAACCATTATCTCTTTGGTTACATTTGTCATCATTCAACCAAAATCCACTAGGGAGAGCCTAGATGCACTTTCAGCCCTGCCGTGGCGCACGCGCGGGGGGAAATCCACCACCACCGTGTCCCCCTGCCCGACCCCGACAGCGACGAATCGGAGCCCCTGGTGCCGGACACTTGGCCGGCGGCGCGGGACCAGCTCTGCGGCGGGAGGAGGAGGGCGGGTTGGAGGGAGATAAGGTTGAATGGGTCCCACTCGTCAGTGGGTGACAGACGGGGCCCACAGGCAAATAGAGGCCTTGGCTGATTTCTTGCTGGAGTTGAGACCTAATTTAAGACCTCTATTTTTTGCAGTTGGACCTGCAAATGGGGTTTGAAGGCCTCAATTTACATATCCTTGCTAGAGTTGCTCTAACACCCCTTATTAGGACATCCGTAGGGGTTAAGAAGGGGAGGAGAGAAAAAAGAAGAAGAAACGGAGGAAGGGAAGATGAAGGTGTTGAAAGAAGCAGATAATCCCTTGGTCCCTTCCACTTACTGACTAACTCGCGACAATAGTTTGACCAAACGGCCGTGGCCGAGCTTTATAGATAAAGCAGGTTAAATATTGGGATTACCAGTTTATAATGAAGCACAAATCGTTAGTGGATCCAAAACACCAGCCCCTCTGTAACGGGACCCTCTAGGTCACGCGTCAGAGATGGTGAGAGACTACTCTAGGTGAATAAACTAAAAAGACATGAAACCATTACAGAACTGGACAGCCCAGACCTCCAGCGGAGCCTGTTGCCCCATCACTACAACCACAGAAAGAGCTCCAAAAAACTCCTTCAGGAAGTCAAAGGTGCGCCATCGCCAACATTAGGTTTTCACCTCGGAGGACTTCCACAGGCCGCCGCCGAACGAGCTCCAGAAGGCAATGCCCTCAAGAGGGAGTGTAAACACCGTTGCCCGACCCGAAGCAGGATCAGAGTTTACGCCCGAAGATCACGCCCGACGGACCGAGAGCACCTGTTCCAACGACACTCGCATCCATCTACAACCTACACCTCGCAGACACCAAAGCTTCCACTAGGCTCCATATGTATCCGACAGCACCACCCGACACCTCGGGCAGATTTGGTTCTATCAATGATACGCCAAATCTCATGTCGTCCCGCATAGGATGGCACCGGATTGAACAAATTGAGAATGAAATCATGAACCTAATGGGGGACTTAGTACTGCAAAGGGAGCAACTTCATCGGCGAGATGCAAATCGGAGGCGGCACCACTCGCATGACGAAGCCGCATGCAGGAGCTCTCGTCCCACCCCCAAGGGTGGGCCCGCACGCGCCCCAGCGCTGCCACCACCGGGCGCCACCGCAGCACCACCCCCGCCAGAGAACCGGAACGCGACCGCGCCAGCGCAGATCCACTGGGCCACCGTCCCCCAGCCGCCCGCCGGAATCCAACATCAACGGGGAGGGCGGGTCTTCGAGCGCCGGGAGCCTCGTGAGAGGAGAAGAAGAGGGCCCCACCGCCGCTGTCCTCGCGGCCGCGCCTACGGTTCCGCCCGTCGGCATGGGAGGGACGCGGGCTTCCCCCCACGAGAGTTGCAATCAATTCATTATCATAGAATTCCTACTGCAGTTTTTTTTTTCGCGACAACAGTTTAGTTTCACCTACAAATGTTAATTTTTTGTGCAAAACTTTTGTAAATAGCTCCAAATAAGGATGTATAAGACCAATGCCTACGGACTTTTGTGATCATACTAGCCAAGTTTATTTTTCTTACCATGACTTACAAGACTTGAAATCCCTAAAGTCAACTATTGGTAGGTAAACTATGCCGACGTAGCCATAGATGCTTGTACAAGATCCGAGCTCCACAATGCAGTCAATTGTAGTGACTAACGATCCAATGCAAAACGGTCTGTTCAGTAAGTCACAACGCTCATGCTACTAGAAGATCAGCCACACATAAGAAAGTCGGTTGTCCCTTTCGGATGAAATTGCAACACGATGTTGATCGATTTGGTTTTGTTTTAAAGCTGCCTAGCATCAAGTATGAAATCACCTAGAAACATAGATGCGGTTAGATCCTAATTTCGCACTTCAAGTTTGGAGCAACCCAACAAATCCCCGAACACAAGCACAGTTTCTCCACAGATTCGTGAAACACGATGTGCAGTTCACCACCAAATATACAATTGGTAGAAGTTAAACATGACGACCGAATATTAGGTTGTGTTTAGATGGAGAATTGAGAGGTTGAATTTGGGAGTTGAATGTCTCTTCGTAATCATTTCGTTACTGTAGCATTTTCGTTTGTATGTGCAAAAAAATATCCAAAAATTGATTAATTAGGCTCACAATGTTCGTCTCGTAGAGTATAACAAAAATGTGCAATTAGTTTTTGATTTCATCTACATTTATTACTCCATGCATGTTATGACATTTTAATGTGATGGAGAATCTTTTTTTGCATAGTATATTTGGGAGTTGCTTTTTGGCACTTTTGGAACTAAACGCGGCCTTAGGCCTCGAAGCAAACTTAAAAACCACGGATCGGATGCAAAAGGCAAATCTGAACTGTGGGAAACACTTGCAGACTCCATCATCATCACGTACGTTGCCCTCTTCCCCAGTAACGCACGCAAACTAGAATTATTATTGTAAATCTAAAAAATACAAGAAAAAAAATCTGCGAGTATGAACGGCCACGATGCCGCTGCTACGGGCAGAGACCGTTGACCGGCGGTGTGAACCGTCCGATGGGGAGGCGGGCGTCGCCATCACGGCGTCGCCATTTTGCTTACGGCCCAAGGAAGAGGCGGGGCAACTTGACAGCCAAGTTAGCGACAAGCGTACCCGCGCCCCGGTGGGTCCCGGGCCCACGCGTCGGCGAGCGCGTGCAGCTCCTAGGGCGGTGGGTGCAGCCAAATAATTAACCAAGTTGGGGGTGGGGGCAACACATCGCATCGACACGGCAAAGGCGTGTGTGCGTGGACCTCGCCCTCATCCCCGTCTCCTCCCTTCCACAACCCCAATAATTCCACCGCCGAGCTGCGCGTGCCTTTCCTCTCGCCTTCGCCCCCCGCCGCCGCCGCCGATTCGCTCAGCTCTGACCTGACCGGACCAGTCCAATCTCGCCGGCGGGAGAACCAGCAGCAGAAGCAGGGGCGGAAGCAGCGAGCACCCCCACCTCCGGCCATCGCCGGGGATAAAGTGGGGTCGGTAGGGGAGTCGTAGGGGGTGCAAAAGGGATCTGATCGGGAGAGATGAAGCTATCAAATTCTTCTTCGTCCGCCGTCGCTCCTACTAACGCCGCCGCTACTAACCCTAGGTAAGCATCGTCGATCGGCGGATCTGCTCGTCTGACTGTCTGATTGCTCGGGGAGGAGGATCCCCTTGTATATATGTGTGTATGTTCGATCTCGTAAAGTTGATTTTTTTTTCCTCTGTAAATCCTGTTACGTTTGATGTGAATTATATGTACGATCAAGGTGTGAATTGCTATGGGTAAAGCGGATTTAAGGTTACCAATTCCATATATTGTTTGACTCGTCAAAATTACATTTTTTGGTCATGTGACCACAATTCTGGTTAATTACCTGTTAGATTCTCTGGAATTCTTGCATGTCCACGCTTGTGGCTGACTTTTCATGAGTAGATTTTTTGAGAATTTCACTGAATTTTACCCTAATGCACCTTATGTCTCAATCATCTGATATGCTTTGGATATACCAGTTATCACGCTTGCTGTTCAGTTAAATCCATTATTAACTACTAATTTGGTCATGAAAGAGAATATTCGGTCCTTTGGTTAATATAATTGGTCATTCAATGGATTACTTGATGATGTAATCTGTAGGTTAGTAGAGGCGCCATGTGTTCTCTCTTACTGCAATATAACTTCCTGTATGTATTATTTTTTGATACCCTGAGAAGTTGCCGCTGCTCTATTTGTCAATATTCGTTCAGCACGCCCTTGCACGTTATTGGTCAATTTGTTGACTTATTTTGCATGGAAGGACATTGCTACACAACGACAAGAAATGCACGCTTATCATCTGTTTGGTCATGCTTAATAACAGCAAGCGTCATAGTTCTTCCTTTTGTCTCATTGCATAATTAGTATTCTGGTTCTTCCTTTTTCTGAGTGTAATCCTTGTATGTTTGAATGCAGCAACAATATATTACTAATATATCCTTCGACTTTCCTTTCAGGATCATTCTGTCTTTTCTCATTTGTGTTCCGACTCCTCTTGGTTTTAGCCCCGTTGACAATGAGGTTGAGCTTCTCCCGAAGCTTTTCTATTAGCTTAGTGTAAATAGTAGACTTGTTCGGGTTTATCTTGGACTTGTTCGGGTTTAGTTTGGTTGGAAGAATTAGTCTCTTGTTCGTGTTCATTTCTGCTAGCAATAATGGCTGCGATGAACGAAAAGGTTTTGGGTAAATGTGGAAGGAACATAAATAATCTCAAGAGAAAGTGGGAGAGCCCTGCTGCATATGATGCGGATGCTTGCCGCACCTCTGAATTGCATCAGCGTCCTGCCGATGAATCTGCTGTTAGGTTTCATGTTGATCAAGAACGCAAGGCAAAGATCGTGTGCCACTTCAACAAACAGGTTTTGCAGAGCTATAAGAACTTCATGACCAGCGCACCACCTAAGCGTATTCTACTTCGCCAAGGTGCTGACTGGAAAGACTTTCCAGAAAAGATTGTCAAATTGGCCCGAGCAGACTTCAGGGCAAAAAAGACAATCACAGAAACTGGATATCAGAACCAGCTGTTTTTGCTGGATTTTGTGCATATGACATTCATAGACTCAAAGACAGGTCTTCAGAGGCCGATAGCTTGGATCGATGAAAATGGAGAAGGCTATTTCCCGGAAACATTTCTGCAAGATCAGAAATTATTTATGAAGAAAGATTTTGGCAACGAAAATCATGAGTACATTAGTGTTGAGCCAAATGGAACACGAGAAACAAATGGCAAGCTCAGAACATCAGAAAGTTCTGCAGAGAGCTCAAACTTCGATTCAAGCACTGAAGATGTTTCGAGTACTAAGAGAGCTAGGGCCGAAAAGATTTCCATGGGAAAAAGTTATGGTGATTTGGGAGAAGCTATTGGAGAAAATGAGCCATGCGCTTTGTTGCCTACACCCTGTAATCTGCTGCCACACCAACCTAATCTGGGTGAGGTATCACGTGCTCAGCGCACTATGGAAGCCGTGGAGAAATTGCTGCTGCAGGGGTTGGGTTCTGTTATTGGATCCAAGGACATAATTGGAATCTACAGAACTCCAGTATTGGATGATTGCGGACAAGTCCGGTACCCTCTCCACCAAAAGCAAGTACAGGTTACTGGATGTCACCGTGGAAATGCAAATGTTCGTTATGCATGGCTTCCTTGCTCCAAAAGCACCGTGCATGAAATGATGCTGAATGGTGTTTTGCAAGTTCATAAGCCCATCAAGTGCCCAGCCTATGGAGAGGGCACCCTCCTTACACCAGCAAATCGTTCTGATACCTGGTATGTTCATGATTTATAAATTGTTTTATAAGCTACACATTTATTGTTAGGATTCTCCTTTTTCCTTTTCCAAATAATTGCTGTCACCTAACTCTTAGGACATCTATGTTCCTTGGTTGTTCGTATGTTCTGTGATCTCTACATCTGGTCTCTCTGTTTACATGTTCTAATTTCATCATTTTCTTTTTACTGACATGTTGTTGACATAGTTTTAGATGACATCAATTAATTACTTCTTCAGTTTCTTATTCTTGTTCTTCGCCAAAGTTTATTTTCCTTTACCTAACTGTTGCAAAATTCAATATTTGTATTACTTTCTGCAGTGTGAAATACTCAGATGATGAAAATGGCATTGTCCATATGATGTTGTGCCGTGTTATAATGGGGAACGTAGAAATAGTTCACCCTGGATCTAAGCAGCACCGACCTAGTAGTGACTATTTTGATAGTGGAGTAGATGACCTTAAAAACCCACAACATTATATTGTGTGGGATATGAATCTGAATAGGCACATCTATTCTGAGTTTGTAGTCACCATCAAAATGCCTTCCATAAAAAAAGGTAACTAATCGCGACTGCAGTGTCTTTAGTTTGTTTGCTCATTTTGATCTTGATCTGTGGCAACCCAAATTTTCTTACTGCTAAGCATTTTGTGTAGATTCCCTTGTCACACAAGAAGATTGTCAGATTTCATCTGATGTGTCACTGGTCTTGAATTCACCCGACTGTATGTCAGAGGTAAGACGCTTTACATGGGGTATTAACAAGATAGTACTGTCACACTAGAGTCTACTTCTGTTGTCATACAGACAAGTTCCGCTGTTGGAGCAGCAAGAGCGTGCAGTAATTCAGATTGCGTGACTTGACTCAATTAATGAGACTCAATCATAGACTTGTGATTGCATTATTGAGATTATAACTTGGAGCTGACTATATTCGTTATCTATGATAGAATTCTCCAAATATGATAAGTTTCCTTGTGAAACCATGCTATGTTAGTTTTGCTGTAGTTGAAGCACCAGTTAACTTCCTTTTATGCACAAAAACAGGAGATGAACCTCGAGGCACCTCCAGCATCGGGAGGTGGATGCGCAGCCCCCATGCTAGGAGATTCCATGGAAAAGGCTCCAAGCTCACCTTGGATGCCTTTCTCCATGTTGTTCGCAGCGATTTCTACCAAAGTGTCCCCTGAGAATATGGACATGGTTATTGGTTGTTATGAAGAATTCAAGGTCTGTTATCTAGTATGGTTTCTCGATTGAATTTGCTTTTCTTTTCTTCACTATGACGGGTCACTTATGCTTGCATGTGTGTGTATTTACCAGAGCAAGAAAATAAGCCGAGCTGAACTAGTAAAGAAGCTAAGGCATGTAGTTGGTGATAGAGTGCTCATATCGACAATAATGCGGCTCCAAGATAAGGTTTGCACGCTTCGATTTCGGACTTTGTGGATTGATGTTCTCTTGGATTCATGCTGAACGTCTGAAACCCTGTTTAGCCATAAGGTGTGTCGGCTGGGGGTTCTGGGATGGACCGCCACGCGCCACGCACTGAAGGCCTCTATCTTGTGCAGTTCACAAGTTTCTTTTGAAGAGCATCAGAACAGCAGTGGTTTGATGATCTGTTTGCCTACTTTTTTCTGAGCAAAACCTTTTTTGTTCTGTCTATTTGGCAGCAGTTACCTCCAGTGGGGAGGCGTGAGGCACCCAACGCATCGGCGGCGGTCAAGATGATGGCGAAACCGTGACGTGGGTCAATCGGCGAGGAGAAGATAAAAGGAGCAACCGGCCGACTTGACATAGAAAGGCAGCAGCGATGAAGCCTCATGCGTCATTCTGTGTATGGCTGCTGTTTGTTCTTTCTGTCCCGTAGGAGTTTATGTTGGTGAAGAATCTGTATATTTTTTTTTCATCATTCCAAAAAGGAAACAGCGATTGCAGCTATCGAGACATCCTGTGCTTGTGAACCGATCGAGTGGTTTATCAGAGAAAAAAAGCCTCCTTACCTTCCCGTTTACCTTTCTGTTCACCCGGTTTACCGATCGAGTGGTTCAGTGATGCTATCTTTTGAGTTTGGTTCGTGCAATTAGAAAATTACTCGCTTGCACTTTCGTGTATAGCAAATGCCGGCCCTCGCTGCCCATATTAAGATTTACAATCTTTTTTTTTATATAGTATAGATTTAGAATGGTTAGATTTATAATTAAAAGTATTATCAATGATAGTAAATTTGTAATTATAAATAATATAATTTAAGATAAATGAATGGTTAGTGTAATTTAGAAGACTGTATAAATCAATCGCGCTTAACAAAGCAAGCGGTGGGAGTATGATTTTGGTCAAAACAGACTCGCCGTATGCATTGATAAGAATTAAAGTGTTGAAGAGAATTCTAGTGCAATATCATGATCTTATCATCCCTAGAATACAACTGTCGAGTATGATGATTCAGACGTTGGTTGGTGGGGCGTCTGATTCAGGGTCCCAGCCTGGAGGCTCGATGTTGGGCCAATCGCCTCTGCAACCTAGCCTGATGTAGAGGCTCTTCTTCCCTGTTCGTTCCCCATCAAGACACAAACAAGCATGCCATCAGTACTCTTTAAGCTTGATGTTGTTGATATGTTCATCCAGCTAATCAGCAGTAATCTTTCGCAGCTAGGGACCATGGGAATGTTCAGGCGAAGCTATCAAAGATGAAACAAAGCTAAGCTGGTAAGGAACACATACCTGCCAGCTTCTTGTCTGCTAATGTCAGCTGCTTGAGGGCAACGAGACAGCCCTGAGCAACAGCTCGCGTGTACTCCGGGTCCCATCCGCCCAGCTTCACCACCACGTCCGCCTTGGCGTAAGCAACGCTTCCACTACTGACACTTCTTCGGGCTTCCTCTCTTGCGGTAGCTTCATCTGTTTGTCCAAACGAATGAACCTCCAGATGAACCAGTTACTAGCACACATTTGCATCGATCAAGAACGTACTGCTTGCTTACCGCCTGCGTCCGACACCGACAGCCAAACCGTGAACCCGGAATGAAGGTACTGCCATCTGTCGAATCTACTAGCTGCTCCTTGCTTGCCCCCAAGAGTCGCGACGACAGTGCGGACATGGCTGCAGTAGGCATATCCCTTTGTCAGAATCTTTGCAGAATGATCAGCTAGGGCTTAAGAAGGCAAACCTGCTAAGGCTTTCCAGGACAACAGATTCCGCTTCAGCTACAGAGTCCACTCCTTCCGAAGCCACCCCTACAAGTAATTGTATTTTGTTATTTCGCAGCAATTATGTAACTTTAACATGAGTACATTCCTATTCGATTTTTCTCTCAAGCCTAAAACTATGCATGGCAGTTTTGTCAGTGAAAATGAGGAGAAGGTTACATGTATCGATAGACTTTCCAGTAGCACTTTCCAACAGCTCACTTGTGCAAACCGGAAGATACCTGCAGTGTCATGATATAAAGAGACATTTCAGAGGCTCTTATTTTTAAAGGATAACAACTGTGACAGTAAATTCACGAGTCGATCATCAAATTTACCAATTCATATGTTCTGTACTGACAACTTTTACTAATGGAGTAGAATGATCTAGCCCAAACCATAATGCAATATGCACAGCATGCTATCCAATTGCGCATCAGTTGAATCGAAGCAGTAGTATAGAAATGAGGAGCACTCACCCAATGCCCTCGGCGATCTCTTTCGCAACTGCCTCATTAATGTCTGTGGAATCACCAACAACATGAACGCTGATCCCTGTCAATAACTGGGTTATCCCAGAAGTGAGGGACTCCCAGGATTCATCAATGTCAGGCCATTTCAACTCTTGCTCAACTTTCTTCAGATTTACCACCAATTGATCCTCATCGATAAACCTACGGCATCAAAGTAAGTAAATAATAGGTTCTTAAAAGTAAGAGTGCAATACTAAATGATATACATACCATATGGTCTCAGAAGACTTAATCCTATCAAATAATGTTTGGACGTTCATCAAAGTCCTCAGTGTGCCATCAGACTTAGCTCTGATCAATAGAGACGTATCATCAACATCAACAAAAACATCTTTTGAACCCTCAATGCCAAGCTTTTGAATATCCAGTCTGAGCTCCACTTCTCCATTTCCATCAGTGAACTGTACAGGTAATACCAGTTCATGTCTATTAACAACATAGGGAGAATCATGTCCAATAGAGTTTCTTCTACATGGTTAATTGAATTAACAGCAGAAGTTATCCATAGCACATTCACCAACACATATGCTTATAAATTGTTGTATTATGTTCCCTCAGGTCTGAAACTTATTTATGCGTGCATGGAGGGACACACATACTGTAAATGAGGACGGCGAGGGCTTGCTCTCAACCTATTTCAGAATCACTGAAGCACGGTTAACTTCCATGTTGGTAACAACAATGATTGGCTAAGGGTTGCCATTCTTCAGCATTGTCTTTTGGTCACTACTAGTTATACCAATTCCAATCAGTACATGTAATTCTTTTTTTTGTCACGGATAGAGTTGAATTTGTTGTCATTAAGTTACCATTTTCTCAAGAGCTGGACTAATTGTGAAACTTGATTGCCAACGTATGCAGATATAATTGGTATAAGCAATGGTAATGAGAGGAAACATGTGCTAAGTGTTTGCAGACAAAGGATTCTGTACTCGAACAAATGAGCAATCGGCCTGCAGAGCGCTCGCCCCATCCTCACGACCATGCGGGCAAACAAGTAAGAAGAGACTAATATACTACTATTACACGGTGGGAAGAGCATAGTGGCTTGCCTCGTAGTCCTTGGACGGGCCGGCCGGCGCGGAGACGGAGGCTCTGGGGCGGAGGCGGCTCGCCGGCGGTGAGGCAGCAAAAGGGTAGGGGGACTGACGAAATGGCGAGGCGGGGAGGCGAAGCCGACGAGGGCTGGAGACGCGGCGGCTGCGCTGGTGGGGACTTGCCTTCGCGGTGAAGCGCAAGGGGATAGAGGAGCAAGCGGCCATGGCCGCCGCCGCTGCTGCCGCTGCCTCTATCATGGCTGACTCCCCGAGACTGTGCAGTGCAGGCAGCCTCTGCCTACCTCTGAACCTGTCCAAGAAGATGATGCCATCAGATGTGTCTCTACTCTCTCTGTGGTAGTCGCATCAGTGTCTTGTTGGGCTGAACCCATCCTTCTCTTTTCATCGGCCTGGCCCAAACAACTGGCTGGCCACAGAGAGCTTGTTGTCAAACAAGCCCACCATACGACGAACAAAGCGGCAATCCTATATATATAGCTTCCGGAAACTTATTTGAGCTAGTTAGCTTTCAATGTCTAAGATTCATGTGTGGCATTCTATTGTCGGATTGGGGGAGCTGCTCCCTTCTAAACCCAGCGCTTGCTCCCGCCGCCGGTCCCGTCGTCGCCGTCAGTCCAAAGCTCCTGCCACCGCCGCCGCTCGTCGGGCCATCGGGTTAGGTTTCAGGGTTCGGGTTGGGGGGTTGCCGAGGTTCCGGGCCTATAGAAGGTCGTCGGGGAGCTCGCCGGACCGGTGGTGCAGGCGATCGAGACAACGGTGAGGCGGGGCAGTGGGGGCGCCCCGCCCGCCGGGAAGTGGGAGATGGCGAGGAGATGGAGGTTCAGCCAGTGATGGTGGCAGGGGAGGGGGTCCGCCGAAGCTATGGAAAAAGGTTGTGGTTAGGGCGGCGGTGGTGTAGGGAGGCGACGGGGATGCCGGAGCGACGCCGGAGCTGAGGGAGGCGGTGGGGGCGGGAGAGTTCGGCCGGAGCTAGCGAGAAGACTTGGATTAGCGTCGTTGGCGGTGGAGGGTGGCTATAGAGGCGCCGGAGCGGCGCCGGAGCCGATGGCCGGTGGTGGAAGGCGGGGGAGCACCAGGGAAGAAGAAGCATGGGCGGACGGCGAGCGGAAGGCACGGCGGCGGGGATGGAGGTCGCACCGGGCCGCCGGGGAAGCAGGAGGCGGCGGAGGGGTGGGTGCTAATGGGCCTTGTTGGGCCCTTAGCTCGCACCCCTATCTGACTTCCGTTAACCAGAGGGGAGCCCCCGTGATAAAGACGTTGGCGAACATGAGGTTTTTTTTTTCTGACCCATAGCCCGCGCCCAAAATTTGCAAGCTTGCCGTTTGGACGTGGCTGCGTTTTGTCATGTCCAGCCTCCTTCGTTCTTTTTCACCGGCCAGGCTGGCCGATTCATCTATTGGGCTTGAGCGAATTGGCTTGTAGTCCAATGGTGGGATGGTCCAGTGAGACGCTATCCACCAGGTTCAAATCCTGGTGCTCGCACTTTTTCCTAGGATATTCCCAGGATTTACTGACGCTATGCGTTAAGTGGTAAGCAGCGTTCTCGTCGACAACGATGCGCCAATGGTGACTTCGGGAATCTCCACATCTGCCGGATGCTCAGTCCTTCGATGCTCATAGGGGTAGGGTTTGTGTACGTGTATTCATAGAGGTAAGTGTGCGTGCGTTTGTGAGCTTCTGTGTTGTACTATATAATTCTAAAAAAATCTATTGGGATTGGGTGGCTGAATCGTCGCTGGATTTTGGCCGCGGTGATGTTTGGCAGGACTTATGGCTGGAAACCATCCAGCAGTGTTTTTCTTTTAGCAGAAACCAGCACCAGCCACCAGTCACCAACCATCCAACAATATTTTTCTCTCAGAAAAACCAGCACCAGCGACCAGCCATCAACCAAACGAACAGGGCGGTTCGCCTATAACTTTCCTCAGTGAACCCATTTAGCTCATTATAGTCGACTAGGTCACCAACCTTCTACCGCAAAATACCACTCAAAAGTTTCTTACAATTCATGAATATGTCAACTCTGTCAAAAATTAGAAATTGAATGTTTCACGGTGATCAAGTACATATAGAGAGGCAGTGGGCAACTTCAAAGACTTTTTTTTGAGATCAAAGGAAGAATTGTATGATATCAAAGTCGAGTTCATCATCAAGTTACAAACACTCTCAATGTACTCACAACACTAAGCAGCTCCGAATCTCAATTCTGAACCTATGTAAAAAAGCAACTAAAAGGTTTCACGTGAAAGGGCCTCTAGCCTAGTGGTTAGAGAACCTAAGTAGCACCCAGCAGACCCAAGTTTGGCTCCTTGTGGGAGCAAATAATTGGGTTTGGAATAAAGAAAATATATATAAAAAATAGGTAGGGGCTTCCCCTCCCAACTTCGGTCAAAAACTAGAAGGTTTCACAGGCATACGCTCAGCAAAAAGGCTGAGAGCACTTGTCCAAAGAACAACAACCAACATTCCTGTAGGCCGACCAAAGACTGATCGACATTAGTTCGGGGGACAGACCTATTCTCCCAAGCCTTTCACCGTGGTTGGATCTAACCACGACAACATGAAGAAGTGACCGAAGAAAATTATTCCACGATGACGGCACCATCTCCGCCTCAATGTCGCCATCCGGAAACCTAAATCTCCATATCGTCTCCCAAAGAAAGTTGTCGACACCGTAGATGAGCCGTCATGGAGAAACTCAAGCCACCCTGTCTCCTCGCCGTTGCCGGAGAGGAGGAGGAGGAAACAAAACTCCTATACCACATAACACGGTATGGAGAAACCCTAACCCTAATCTAGACTCGATCTAAGTGAGACTATTTGGAGAGATGGATCCCCACTCCCCCCGGCCTCCGACGAGAAGTCGGAGGTGGGAAGGGAGGGGGACCAACGGTGGCGAACACGGAGGGCGGCGGCTCGGCGAACACGGCGGCGCCGCCTGAGTCGCCCCTCGGGAGACGACGCGGGGGCAGTTCTGCAAATAAGGATCTATGCACCCGGCCGTCAGGCAACTTCAAAGACTTGAGCCGTGACTTTTTTCCCCTCTCTTTTTTCTCTCGCTGTAGCAACCAATAGAGGCAACACCACTTCCGGCATCGATATGACCGATTTCCTTCCTGTGGCGGTTGCGGGGAGAAAATCGGGAGGATCAGTGTCCGGCGTAGTTATACCTATCAATATTAGGTAAGATATTTGCTAAAAGGCTAGGTTTTGGTTATCGAAGACAGCAGGGAAAGCCCCTACCTATTTTTTAATATTTTTTATTCCAAACCAGTTAATTTGCTCCCACAGGGAGTCGAACCTGAGTCTGCTAGGTGCTACTCAGGTGCTCTAACCACTAGACTCTGGTGCAAAATGAGTTGGTTGAGCTGAGTATACTTGGGCCTTCAAAAATCTATCAAAGGAAGGGGCCCAGAGCCTAGCTTCGCCTCCACAAGGTTCTGCTGCTGGTTTTGCTCGTCGTCGGGGATGACAACGGAGCTAGGGTTCATTGAGGGGTGTTCATCTTGGGGCTACTTTTCACCGGCGAATAAACTTCCTAACCGATCAATATGGTGGATCTACCATGTTCTCCGCTGGAGCTTTTGATTTCTTCACCAGCGTCGCTGTCGGCGCCATAGTGATGGTTCCTCCTAGGTTAGGACTTGTTTGTTCGTCTTTCTTGAGGAGGGATTGGTTCCTTGTGCACCTTCCGGTTGTCGGTGTTTGCCAACAACATCAAACTTCATGGCGATCTTCACTTGCAAAGTTGCAATGGAGATGGCCGATGGCCGATGTGCTTGGGAGGCCATTTACTCAATGTTTGACATGATTTTGTCACAATATTCAAGCATTTTGAATGGGAACTCATGTGAATTAACAAGAAGCAATGGAAAAGGAGAAAAGCTTGCTAATCCTGATTTCATGTACGTGCATGGAGGACTTGTAACATGCACGCAATGCCTATACTTGTGTTCAACATAATACGGCCGCTGATTAATTAGCGCCTAGACAGCCGTAGGTGCATGGCGGCCGCTATATGCGCTGGCGCCTATGTGCGTGCACTGGTCTCATACATGTATTTGAGGCCACTATACGTCTAGACACACCGGGATACGGCGGGCCCTCACGGCACCCGACGCAGCCTAGAAGGTTCTAGAATCTAGTGGCAAAGGAAGGGTGCTATAAGATCTTTGCCGCAGGAAAAGTCAATGAGGATCATGCTAGCGAATAACAGAACCGGAGATATCCTTGTCAACGCCGCTTTGGGAGAAACAAACCAAGTGCATGTGTACACGCAGGTCTCTGGCCTGTGCAATGGGGCTTCATCCAGCCGGGCCCGCATTACAGTGAGCTGAGGCAAGTCTGGTAGTAGGGCACAGATAATTATCCGGAGCTGTTCAACTTGACTACCGAGAGATTAGCACGCGTGGAGATATTTTCTCTGGCTAACAACCGTGGCGGCGCACACGGAGAATCCGGCCGCAACCCAGGTACCCTAGCAGCTGCGCCTATATAAAGCCCAGACGTCCTCACGAGCAAGGGACCCAGAGGTGGCCGCCATGAGGTGCCAGCCGCCGTCGAAGCTTCCCTCCATCAAGACCTGCCTATCGTGCAGCACGCCGGCCGTGAGGCGGCAACCAGAATGAAGAGGAGGGCGGCGTGAAAGAGCTGCTGGCCACGGCGCTCAGCTCCCCTGAGGTCCGGCCACCAAGGGCGTCGATGCAGATCAAGATCCCAGGGGCTTCTTCCACCGAGAAGGGATCGGGAGCTTCGGAGAGCACGCCGGCCCCAACCAAGACGACGGCCCGAAGGAGTAGCCGGACATGCATCCACTCCATCGATCAATTCGATCCCTGATGCAAGTGCTTCAACGCGGCAGCACGGTGTCCCCTGCGCCACTGGCTGCACACGGACGTGACGATGCTCTTGAGGTTCTCGTCTATCATCTAACATGCAGGGTGGAGGAGGACGTGCAACTGCATCCATGATGTTTGAGCCCGGCCATCATTCAAGGCTCAAGGTGCTTTTCTTTTGCCATGGAGGCGGTGACCATGATGGAGGACCGATCGAGGGTGAGAGCCCCGGTCTGAAAGCACGCCCCTCCATCTATCAAAGAACCGAAGGCAGCATCCTCACCGCAGGAATTGCGGCACGTCGGCGCCGTCTTGCCGAGGATCGGCATGCTCATCAACGCTTCCTCGACGCTGGCCATGGGAGCTTGATGGCAGCAGCTCCCTGTGTTGGCGTACACATGCAGCCTAGAGAAGGAGCGCCGGCCACGACGTTGATCGGCAGCGGCACTTGATCTGCGCCATGCACACCGTACCCCACACCGACGTCCGGCCGCCGCTGGAACCTATATCAAGACATATGACAACCTAATAATCATTTGCTACATGATGTCTAGTTTCTCTCGTCTTTCATCTGACCGGCCTGCAGGCTGGGGCACCAAGCTACCATGGAGATGAGACAGCCACATCGCCAAGGCGCCATCAAGTGATGGTCCTGGACGCTTGTACCAGCAGCCGGAGATGCAAGCAAGGAGATGCATGTATTCCCTCCGGTCTGGTAAAAGAAGTCGTTTAGGACAGCGACACGGTCACCAAAGCATAATTTTGACTTCTCTTTTCTATAAAAATATTTCTTGAAAAATTATATATGTATACTTTTATAAAAGTAATTTTCAAGACCAATCTATTTATATAATTTTTACATTTTCAAACTGAATGACTTAAATGTTATTCATGATTTATATTCCCAATATTTGACTCAAATCTTGTCCAAAACGATTTTTTTACCAAACCGGAGGGAGTACATAGGCACATACGTGCATGCATATGAAGCTAATCAGGGGCCAGGTGCTTCAGGGACCTGGGCGCTCAAGTCTTGGAGCAGCACGACAGCAGCCCACGATGGCACACGACTGCCGCGGCGACCTCGGCGGCCCTAACAACGATGACTGGGCCGACCCAGCAGCACTCGGCACGGCAGCGAGCGGCGGCAGCATATGATGACTGCGTTGCCACAGCAGCGCCGGCGACTACCTCGACCTGACCACTACCCCAACATGGCGGCAACCCCGACGGCTCGACAGCCACTACGACACCAACGGCACCGGCGGCCTCGACAGCTACCTCAACCCCGGCAACTACGACACTCTGGCGGCCTCGACAACTACCTCAACCCCGGCGGCACTCGGCGGCTACGGCGACGCTGGCGGCCTCGACGGCTACCTCGACCTCGGTGACCCCGACGGCTACCACGATCCCAGCGGCACTTGCCGGCTACGACGACTCCCTCGGCCTCGACAACTACCTCAACCCCGGCGACACTCGGCGACTACGGCGACGCTGGCGGCCTCAACGGCTACCTCGACCTAGGCTCCCTCGACCTCGATGGCCTCGACATCTACCTCGACGTCGGTGCCCTCAACAGCTACCTAGACCTCGGCGACCTACAACAACCACTACGCGCCGTTCGACACCGACGAGGCGGACGACGGGCGAAGCTGATGTTCCAGCTGCCCTACACACTCCTATGAGCTGACGAGGCCTTCTTCTACAACTACTACTCCGATGAAACTGCCGTGGCGTCTATCCGGTTCAGCTACACATCTTCATCATGCATCTGCTACCACTACTACAACAACTACTACGTGCCGTTTGACACCGACGAGGCGGACGACACGGGGCGGGCGGAGCTGATGTCCCAGCTGCGCTACACCGGCACATGGACACCGATGAGGCCATGACGATGCCGACGCCCACACCTACGCCACCATCACCAGCACATGTATGGAGAACGTGAAGCGAAGACCGAAGACGACGACCACGACAGCCTAATCGGAGGTGCTCCGGCAAGCTAGTCTTGCGGAGGTAATTAACCAGGTGCTTTCCGAGGCCCTGGGAACGCCACGTCGCCCAAGTCAGAGCTGCCCGACGGCCGGCCACGGGGCGCATATGTGTAAAGGGAACACCTATTTGTATTTCTCAAAATATGAATAAAGTTGTGTTCCCTTGTCTTTCTTTGTTTATTTGATTCGTGTACTTTGTACACTGGCACGCCCGCATTTTAATTTTCCCTACGCGTGTAGAGAAATCCTAGCGATTTTTCTCTCCAAACACTCAACTTCGTTGCCTAGCAGTAATTCCTCAACTGCAATCTCCACTTTGTGGACTTCATTGTTGGTGCAGATGACGTCTACAACCTTTAGATTTCAATGCTTTCCTTTTATGGAGATTTTGGAATTGTAGGAGTCAGAGATGAAGAAGATGAAGGGCCTAGTGGTGTTCATGAATGTAATTTTCTTTTTATTTGGGGTCCATTTTGTAAAAGGGACTATATTTTTCATGTTTTAATCCAATCCCTTTCTTCAAAACAAAAACGATGATCACGTACATATAGGATGACTTGCTTCATACTTTAATATTTGTTTTACAACTGAATCAATAATTAAAGAACCCTGGCTCTACATTCTACATACGCTAATACAATATTCTATGAGGGTTCCATATGTATATATAGTTGGTTTGGGTATGTATGTATACACGAGAATCCACATGTTTCTCTACACCCGAAACTCTAGGGAAATATTTGAAAAACTCTAGAAAAATACTTTAAATTTAGTAGAGAAAAAGTTCTAGGGATAATTTTGACGAGAAATTAGATGTGACCTATGGTTCCGAGGGAAACCCTAGGAAAACTTTTCCTTGGAAAATTTGGACCCTACCTAACCAGGCAGTCAGGCCAAAGAAATTTTTAAAAAAAGCCACGGTCCTACTCCCCTGCTCCCACCGGTGCCCTATGTGCCTCCTCCTGCTGGCCATGCTCCAATACCATCAGTGCTCCGCCGGCCCCGCCCGCTCGTCGCTACCCATGCCACCACTAGCCGTGGCCACTCGCGGTCAGACTCGCGCACCGGCCATGCCCACCTTCGTCGGCCCTATGCGTCGCTGGCCTCACCCAGTGGCCCAACCTTCTTGCCACAGGCTGCACCTATCTATCCGTCGTCGAGCATGCCCTCTCGCCTGCTTGTTTCCGTCCTCGCGCTCCGGCCTTGCCCGCCGACCCACCCGCCCACCACTAACCTCACTCATCTACTGCCAGCCCCGCTTAATGGCCTGCGCAACCATCACCGATTGTGCCACTCTTCACCGACCTCGCCCGTCTGGTGTCGGCCCTGTCCACATGTCACAGCCCTGCCAGCCAGCCGTGCTCGTTTGCCTGCTGTTGGCCCTGCCCTCTCTTCGGCGGCCTCGTGCGTCAACCTGCCCGCTGCTGGACCCGCCCTTCTGCTGCAGATGGCTCCACTGATGAGAGAGAGACTGTTTGAACGGTGGTACGTGGTTTCCCTGTTTCCCTAGGGAAACAATAAAATCCTTCTTTCCGTAGGAACACGTTAGATTTCTAGGGAAGGTTGATTTTTCTAGGGAAAGGGTGATTTCCCTACGGATTGCAAAGAAAACTTTAGGGAAACAAATTTTCCCTTGGAAACATTAAAAACACTAGGAAATGAAAAAAAATCTAGCGAACATGTTAATCCCTGTACGTACTCACCTCACTTTAGCCACCCATTTACTATAGCATGTAGCTCAGACACTAAACATAAGCTATATAAGATAAACATTATGCTTACGGCTAATGCCCCTATCTAATGAATAATTATTTCATTATGTCAATGCCCCCCTCCCGGCCTGCTACTTGTTTCATTCTGCTTGTGTCCCACAATTGTGTCACATTCATCGTGCTTGATCATTCATCATATCCTACTAATACCCATAATGACATTCATCATTGGGACTGAACCATCCCTACCTTATAACATTACATTTACGATTGTCAACAACGAAGAGAAACATTACCACCGGAGCATTCCATTACATACCATAATATCAAGGAGTAAAATAAAAAGGAAAAATATAGTTTGCAACTCCACTTTTGACTAAAATTTAAAGTATTTTTGAGTCCTAAGGCATCAACATGGCGACGTAAAAATGAACCAAATTTAGAACGCTTTGATATTCTATATAAATAGCTTTAAAATTTAAAATTATATAAATAATTTTGATATATGAAACTAAGAATAATATGACTACGGAATAGCTAGTGATCTTAAAATAAACTAAACCCTTTGGTCTTTTTAGCATGTTGATCAAACTAAACCCCATTCCAAATCGATGTAGGTTCCAAAAATCCTGTGAGCAAATGAATTTTTATAAGAAATAAAGTCATTTATAAGTTGCCTTGGAAACCACGCCCCAATTTTGCAATTATTCATTGATTTTAAACAACTATAAAAGTATCGAATACATATATGAGTACTAAAAATCCTTTTACTCTAGAAGAAATTATTTTTAAGAAAATTATTTTTTAAATGTATATTTGATTTAAAAAATATAAATAGATTCAAATTGTAGATACCTCCTTCAAAACTTATTAAAATGGAGGGAGTATCTAGTTAGCAAAAAATTCCTACATGACATATTCTTCCAAGTGCATAATACTATCATTTGATGTTGCCTAATAATATAACCAATGATGGAGAACGAGATAGATATCATCAAGGTGGAAAAGAGCATGGGTCAACACAAATACCATACTCTATGTGATGGCATTGGCTAGGTGTCGAATGGATGTCGCATGAGCGAAAAAGCTGACTATGCGTGGGGGCTAAAAAGCATAGCTCAATGCGCATGCATTGGAAATGAGATTGGTTGTGCATGTGGGGAAATCGCATGTGTACACCTTACGCAAGTCCACGACCCTCCCTATAGTGCGCCAATTGAGAGAGGGACAGTGACAGCGGTGATAAGGGAATAGAAGAGGGTTGTGCGGACACATGGAATCTAGCTAGTGGCATTCCACCTCCATCCAGCCTCTCACGCTCCTACTCCATCGATTCAAGGCAGCCCTTGATCCTCATGTTGCTCCATGTCCTTCCTCTGATTCACACATGAGGCCTCATGTTGATGCTCTCTGTCATGTTTTTACCCCCTCCCCTATTTATCTCCAATATTATCATATAAATGACACTATTATTATTGTTCATACCTAATAAGAGACAGAACTCGTTGAAACCATGAGACATACACCGCAAGGATCAAAGAGCCGCTGCAAGTCTTCAAGGTTGCCTAGGAGATGGCTTGGTGGAGTTCAGGAGCTGAGCCCTTGTATTCATCAGGGGTCATCTACATTCAAGATGGTGATGTCAATCTTTACTTTGATCTATGTGAGTTTTATTCATTTATGTGTTTCGGAGCATGTATTGTGTATCTCATTAGTGGTAGATGTAATCGTGGTGATTATTCTATCTTTGCGGATACATCATATTAGTGTGCAGGAAGATGGTGGATGATTACCTTGTGTGGTGACAACAGGCAAAGGGGAAATGGCTAGCGGACTGTCCTTATGAAAATATGGATGTGGTAGAGGATTGGTTGGTTACCTTTGTAGGTTTTTCTTACAATCATGAATAAATACTCAAGCGCACGAATATACCATTGTAGTATTTCACCTGAAAGTACTTAGGGCATTATTATTTATATTATCTCGATGGAAGACGATGATCAAAACTAATATTTATGTTCATGGTTATAACGTAACTGAGCAGACCAAAGTATAAACAAGGTACGTTAAGATATGGTAATATAAGTTGTGTGACACACAGAAGCACCTACTCTACTAAAGGATAACTAGGTTAGTGGAGGAGGACAAAGATCAGCTCTAGGGTTCATATGTACTTCTTATACAAAGCATGGTTAGATATACAAGCATATACAAAGCATTGGTTATGACTTAGTTCTAGCATGCCTATATACACGTGAGATGGATCTATTGGTCGGTATTCCTCCTCACTCTCCTTAACTACCCCTACGTCATACCCGAATATGGGGGATTACGAAAGGACGAAGAGGGTTGTAACCACCTATCATCTACCCTTAGCAATTTGTGGGGCACCCTTAGCAATTTGTGGGGTACAACCATAATCAATTCCATTCTCACATCAGAACCACCATGGTTACGTTAAAGAACGGTACTCTGTTCCCCCTGGGACTCCCACCCTTGGATGAACAAGCCTAGGATCGGAGCAACCTTAATGATAATTTAACTGACACCGTTGCATAGATCGACTATCATAACCAAGCAAGGTACATAATAGGTATAAAAACCAGGGTAATGTCCGAGTTAGTGGAGTTAGCCTTAGGTGCTTCGAGGCAGTTTGGCGTGAGAATATCTGGGGAATCATCATCCACTGCCTTAGGTACATCGGTAAGTGACTCCACATGGCGGCCATCCACCATAGGAGCCACTCCCCACTTAGCGTCAAATTCCACCACCTTCTGGTGGGTGGCTGCCAGGTGGGTCCTCAAGCTTGTGCTTGGTGTTTCCCATGATGTTGAGGCGGTTTTTGTTGGTTTGCTGGCCCTTTGATCCATGCACTTGCCTCTGATTGGATATCAATGTGTTCCACACCTTGGAGTGTGTTTTCTCCCCCATTTTGTAGAAAAACCTATGCAAGCAAATATTTGCTAGGGACAAGTGAAACTATGTTATTTAATTAAAATATGTGAATAAAAAATGTTAGTTCTCTTTTATTTTTAAAGAATATTGACTGTCATTTTTGGTACTTAAGGACCATCAACAATCATTGACATCAACAAAAACATCTCTCAAACTCTCGATGCCAAGCTTTTGGATGTCCGGTGTGAGGCCTACTTCTCCATTTCCATCAACGTAATACCAACTTTTTGATTTTGGTACTTAAGTCTTGTATGCCATCATTAAAGTAGTCAGGTCAACTTATGGCTAGACAGCTATTGATCTGATGGAAGAATTAATGTCTCGACAAGGTCTTGATTTGCTAGCTCTTGGCTGGATACATTTAATTCCTTATATTTATGGATGAATTTGAGTGTGGGTTATTTTATTCCATATACATGGAGATGCTTGTTAACCACTGATTAGTTTTATAGCGCACCCTTGTCCTAATCATAGTTTAATTCTTATTTGTTTTTTAGTTTGCATAATCTATCTTACTATGTCACGTCAAATTAGATTGTTCTAAAGTAAATTATGTCTTGAGGTACTCTCATAGTCTCATATATTTATGTGTATTGTGGGCCAAGTGGGTTGAAAGACTAGATCATGTTTGCGTATTGAGCCTCCTAGCTATCAGTTACCCACCTCTAGCTTATGGCTTTCACTGTTTTCCTTATGTTGTGCTATTATTGTTCCAAATATGAGGCTAACTGATCACAATATGTTAATGATACAACTGTTATAGGCTGACATGTGATACACACAAAATCCTTCTTATGGTAACTAGCAATGATCGTGGCCTCCAAACCATTTACTATTCTCCAATCAACCAAATCAAAGCAAGCTTTCGCAAAAAAAAATCAAAGCAAGGATTATTACCACTATATATATGAATGGGGAGAGGAACACCTAGTACCAATATCCATGTCCCAACCACTCATCTTAAGTTTATTTAGCTGTAAATATCTAATATGAGGGACAATAACATGATGGTGTATACTAGGATCATACTCTTGTTTGTTGTGCTCTTTGTCTATCTAGCATCGCCCGCAGAGAGTAAGTTCTATAAATCTATGATGCATACATGTTACCATGCTTGATGTACTTGATGACAAACTATTGCTGCAGGTAGGTGGCAACCAATGAAATCCAAAAGTACTACTGATGCTACAACACTAGATGAAAGCAAAATCTACTTAATATTTTGTATACACGTGGAATGCAATTCCTTCGGTCATGGCTGGCAGGACTGCGCCTGCTGTGGAAATATATTACATAAAGAGAGTTGCCATCCGACGATGGAAGAGTGTAGGGCCAAGTGCCCTCTGTGCAACCCTAGATGCTCGGTCTCTCCTCCTCTTAAGTCACCATTGGATAGATCAACACTTGCAACAATGAATGCTACCCTATACAATTAAAAGATCACATGATCTTCTGGTTGCTAATCTTCACTGAATAATGTGGCATCTATTTGCGTCTGAGTATATATGTGCTTTGATTTCTTCTTAAGTCACCATTGGATAGATCAACACTTGCAACAATGAATGCTACCCTATACAATTAAAAGATCACATGATCTTCTGGTTGCTAATCTTCACTGAATAATGTGGCATCTATTTGCGTCTGAGTATATATGTGCTTTGATTTCTTTTTGTGTCCTTTGATGGTCTGTTGTGATTAGTATTCAGATCTCCTCTAATATTCATTGCCAACTTCTTTTAGTTCTTTTTTTTCTAGGTGTATAATAGCACATGTATGTGTAGGTGCACATGCACATGTGTCTCTTTCATGCTTTTTAAATTGTCACCTTGGTGTAAACTAGAAGTCTCAGTGCTTTTCAATTGTGGCTCCATGTTAGCCACGACCTTCCTACATATGGCATCGCCTCTTGCGGAAATGCATCAACTAGTCATCAAACAGACACCGCGTCAGCGAAAATGGTAGTTGTGCGCGCTAGAAAAAATATGGCATGATGCACACACACGGGAAATGAGAGGGCATTGTGCATTGGGGGGATATAGCAACACCTACACCTTGAGTGAGGTCACGACCCATCCTGTAACGTGCCAATTCATGAAGGTGGAGGGAAAGAGTGGTGAGAGGGGAAGAGAAGAAGGTGTCAGCAAAATTTGGAATCTGGTGGAGCGCTACCTCCATCTAGCTGGTCCCGCCCAATCTGCTATGTCTATTTGGGACTCCTACTCCATGGCTTCCACCAATTTGCACCATTGCTTCATACCTTCAAACTTTGCTCCATCGATGCGTGCCACATGTTCACACCTTTGACCTTCACTCCACCGATTTGCACACCTCCCGGAGTTCAACCTTTTCTTGTGGGTCCACACCTCCACTTTTGCCACATTGATTTGTGCATGTTTCCTCAACTAAAGTTGATGCACATCCTCTTTTTGTGCTCTACCTTCCTTCATGCACCCTCCCTTCACGCCATCTCATAGTTACTTCATCTCTCCACCCATTATTGTGACCTATGTTGTTTAAGAAGCACAAAAACAGGAGGATTAGTTATATGGACTCTATGATTGGCAACAAAGGTATGTCTCAATGTTTCTTTGTTCCACTCCATTGTAGGTTAGGGTATATGGTATGGCATCGCCTTGCCGCATTCCTTATTCAGCTAGGCATTTCTAAGGGCGTGAGTCGTTGTGCCTTGACTTATGGCCTTAGATCATGTTGACACTTAGATCAAACACCATGTGAGCATTAGGGCGCATTAGGGCACCTTATGTGAAAAATCGTATGCTCCGATTAAGAAATTGGGTGATTTTGTTTCATCGAGTTTCACTGGTAGACCAACTAACACTTGTTTGAGAGGGATCCCAAGCACATTTAAGTTTCATAGCATCAATGTCACACCCCAAAATTTTTGGATTTTGGAATGTGATTTATTAGCATAATTAATACAATTATTTTCACAATTTTATAAAATTTTCCAGGCTTTATATAAATAACAGGGAATTTAGTGTAGGAAAAACAATTTTCTAAATTAAATAAAAAATAGGTTTATTATTGAGTGCCTTGCATTCATGCTGGCTGCATCGAGTTTGTTTATGCGTGGTTCAAATCAGAATTTAAATCTAGTTTAAATTCGAGTTTGAATCGCTTCATTTGTAGCTAGAGAAAAGTTCTTTTGGCCCGAGTTCGATTTCGCCCCTGAACAATTCCTTCGGTCTGCTTCTGCTCCCCCTCTCTTTCCCTCGGCCCAGCTCGCCAACCCGCGCGCTTTCCCCGGCCCGATTCCCTTCACCTCGCGCGGCCAAGAGTTCACTTTCGCACCTCCAACTTTCCTCCCCGGCTCAGTTTCTCTCCCCCACTCTTTTTCCCTTCGCGGCCCAGTGCAGCAGCTGCCGCGTCCCAGCCCTCTTCCCCCTCCGGGCCCACGCGTCAGTGGCTCCACCGCCACCTTCCTTTCTCCGACGCCGGTAATGGCGCGGCTCGCCGTGGCAGAGCCCGCACGCCGAGGCGTGGGCCTCCTCAGCCATCCCCCGCGCCTATTTAGCACGCGCCGCCGCCCCTTCCTTGGCCCTTTTTCCTTCCTCGCGCAAACCCTAGCCGCCAAGCTCCGCGCCTCCGTCCGCCATCTTCAAGCGCCGCCGCGCCGCCGATCCACCTCGACGACGTCGTTCCGTCCCGCTCGACCCCGCCAAGATCTTCACCGTGCGGTAAGGATGCTCCCTAGCCTCTTTCCGCTGTCCCCCGTGCCCCGGAGCTCCCTCGTCGATGTACACCGATGGCCGTTGTCCGCCGCTCGTCGTCGACCGCCATCTTCGTCGTTCCCCCGTCCAATTTCTCTGCCCAGGTAGACTCGCCTTCTCTCTCCGGTTCTCCTAAGCCAAGTCTCCCGCCCTGTAGAGCCCCGTAGCACCCCCGCCCCACCTCGTCGGAGCACAGCTCCGCTGATCATCGCTGGCGGCCGCCCACAGCCCGCGAGCCTCGACTTGTTCCATGGGCGCTCTCGCCTTGATCTCGTGAGCACGTATGTCCAATCCGCGTCGAGAATGGGGCCCTGTAGCGCCGTATCGGTGCTGCTCCGGCGAGTCGCCGCCGCGGCCAACGCAGCACCGCCGCATCCTTTCTCCCCTCCGGCGAGCCATCCTCCCCCTTCAACCTCAGCCCTCCGATTGGGATCCAAGGGCCCAGATCCGCCCCCGCCAGCGGTCAAACCCCTGGTAACGGTCAGCGCCCGACGCTTTTCTAAAAGAGCCTCTGAGTTTTTGTGAAATCAACCCGCGCTCCAGCTTAGTTCAAAAATAATTACGGATAGGTCATGTTTTATTTGTTTAGACCCCTGATCCTTTTAAAAATAGGACCCGCCATCCAGAGCAGGCATATTTGCGTGTTAGCCCTCGGGTTTTAATGTGTAATTATGTTTTAGCCCCTATAAATTTTGCAGATAAGCCCCTGGAACTTTTAAAACTTTGCCAGCAAGCCCCTGGACCTTAGAAAAATCAAAACTTTCGCGTTTTAGCTCCGATTCGACCCGTTCAAGTTGCGTTAGGTTCGTATCGATGTAAGCTACGCGTTAAAATTGTTGTTCTCCCTGTTAGTTGTTTTATAAATTAATCATGTAATTAATTTGATTAATCCCTACCATGTTTTAGAAATAAAATCAAATATAGGTTTAAACTCCGACCTTTTTGTAAATAAATGTTAATTTGAATAATATTAACTTAAATATGTTTTAGTATAATTTGATCAGTACAAACACGATATGATATAAATCGATTAGATGCTCTCACATGTTTTATCTTAAATAAAATATTTAATTGGTGTAATTTATATATAAATAATTATAAATAAAATATGATTAAGTTTTATCTCATTTTACGAATCCGAATAAAATTTAATTAATTCCAATATAAGATGTTTCTCTGAAAGATCTTTTGTATTATTTTATTTAAATTAAAATTAATCAAGCATATAGTCTTTTATGCCCTTTTACTATGTAAACCTTCCGATAGTCGTATCTTTTCAACCGTAGCTCCGTTTTCAGCGATTCTTGC
>OAMR01000042.1:2218088-2254789 GCA_900205405.1 Echinochloa crus-galli
AGTTTTATTTGTGTGTGGTTCAAATAAGAATTTAAATCTAATTTAAATTCGAGTTGGAATTGCATTGTTTGGAGCCCTAGAAAAGTTGTTTGGCCAAGAGTTCACTTTCGCACCTCCAACTTTCCTCCCCGGCTCAGTTTCTCTCCCCCACTCTTTTTCCCTTCGCGGCCCAGTGCAGCAGCTGCCGCGTCCCAGCCCTCTTCCCCCTCCGGGCCCACGCGTCAGTGGCTCCACCGCCACCTTCCTTTCTCCGACGCCGGTAATGGCGCGGCTCGCCGTGGCAGAGCCCGCACGCCGAGGCGTGGGCCTCCTCAGCCATCCCCCGCGCCTATTTAGCACGCGCCGCCGCCCCTTCCTTGGCCCTTTTTCCTTCCTCGCGCAAACCCTAGCCGCCAAGCTCCGCGCCTCCGTCCGCCATCTTCAAGCGCCGCCGCGCCGCCGATCCACCTCGACGACGTCGTTCCGTCCCGCTCGACCCCGCCAAGATCTTCACCGTGCGGTAAGGATGCTCCCTAGCCTCTTTCCGCTGTCCCCCGTGCCCCGGAGCTCCCTCGTCGATGTACACCGATGGCCGTTGTCCGCCGCTCGTCGTCGACCGCCATCTTCGTCGTTCCCCCGTCCAATTTCTCTGCCCAGGTAGACTCGCCTTCTCTCTCCGGTTCTCCTAAGCCAAGTCTCCCGCCCTGTAGAGCCCCGTAGCACCCCCGCCCCACCTCGTCGGAGCACAGCTCCGCTGATCATCGCTGGCGGCCGCCCACAGCCCGCGAGCCTCGACTTGTTCCATGGGCGCTCTCGCCTTGATCTCGTGAGCACGTATGTCCAATCCGCGTCGAGAATGGGGCCCTGTAGCGCCGTATCGGTGCTGCTCCGGCGAGTCGCCGCCGCGGCCAACGCAGCACCGCCGCATCCTTTCTCCCCTCCGGCGAGCCATCCTCCCCCTTCAACCTCAGCCCTCCGATTGGGATCCAAGGGCCCAGATCCGCCCCCGCCAGCGGTCAAACCCCTGGTAACGGTCAGCGCCCGACGCTTTTCTAAAAGAGCCTCTGAGTTTTTGTGAAATCAACCCGCGCTCCAGCTTAGTTCAAAAATAATTACGGATAGGTCATGTTTTATTTGTTTAGACCCCTGATCCTTTTAAAAATAGGACCCGCCATCCAGAGCAGGCATATTTGCGTGTTAGCCCTCGGGTTTTAATGTGTAATTATGTTTTAGCCCCTATAAATTTTGCAGATAAGCCCCTGGAACTTTTAAAACTTTGCCAGCAAGCCCCTGGACCTTAGAAAAGCCATAGCTTTCGCGTTTTAGCTCCGATTCGACCCGTTCAAGTTGCGTTAGGTTCGTATCGATGTAAGCTACGCGTTAAAATTGTTGTTCTCCCTGTTAGTTGTTTTATAAATTAATCATGTAATTAATTTGATTAATCCCTACCATGTTTTAGAAATAAAATCAAATATAGGTTTAAACTCCGACCTTTTTGTAAATAAATGTTAATTTGAATAATATTAACTTAAATATGTTTTAGTATAATTTGATCAGTACAAACACGATATGATATAAATCGATTAGATGCTCTCACATGTTTTGTCTTAAATAAAATATTTAATTGGTATAATTTATATATAGACAATTATAAATAAAATATGATTAAGTTTTATCTCGTTTTATGATTACATGCTCTCACATGTTTTATCTTAAATAAAATATTTAATTGGTGTAATTTATATATAAATAATTATAAATAAAATATGATTAAGTTTTATCTCATTTTACGAATTCAAATAAAATTGAATTAATTCCAACATAAGATGTTTCTCTGAAATATCTTTTGTATTATTTTATTTAAATTAAAATTAATCAAGCATATAGTCTTTTATGCCCTTTTGCTATGTAAATCTTCCGATAGTCGTATCTTTTCAACCGTAGCTCCGTTTTCAGCGATTCTTGCACTCACGTGACCGTGGAACCGAGCCCTATCCTCTAGTGCGCTCTTTTAAAGCTTTTCCTTTATTTGGTGTGTTGTTATTAGTAGTTGTATATTGTTTGTTTGTTTGTTTGTATGTTTGTGGCGATGATTGCTGCGAGTAGAGGAGTGCCATCAAGAGATGTCAACAAGAAGAGTTTGAAGATCAAGAGCTGAAGACTGAGTAATAATACTGGATTTGAGGCAAGTATAGCATGGACAATCCTTGCTACCTACACACCCTTGCTTAAATACTCTAAATTCATATGCATGTGTCTTATTTATTGTACCCTAAGGTTGTACCTAGTTTCTGTATCATGTTCCCTTGATTATCCCAGGGTTTATGCATTTGGGTAGAACTTTGCTAGGCGCAACTACTGTCACCATGGCTTAACTGTTAAACATGACTTAAATGGTTTAATTCAATATGGTTGATAAAACTTGCTTTTTAGCAACATGGATCAGGGAGCTAGAGCATGTGCTGTGTGCTTTGTTCTAGTGTCTCTCCCTCAGGACTGGTTCGTAAAGCGGCAACCTAGGAGCCTGTCGCCACCACCAGAACTATAATGGCTCTGGTCTTGGACAAGTAGCTTGTACGGCTCTAGCTTGACAGTGGTTACCGACGGGCCGGCGGCGTTAGGGGAGGCAAGGTACGGGGTGATATCCCGATTCCACCGAGGACGGTTCATCCGTTGGCTAAGTCTTGTTAGACTCAGTCCCGTGTCGGGAGTCCCCGCAATGGGGCATTCCACACGTTGCGCTTTTATTTTGTTGATGGCATTCTTGCCGCGTTCTGGACACCATTGACCCCCTTACGGTGGACTCTGTAGGCGTAAGTCAATCTCGGTGCCTAAGGTCTCACCGCCTTGTATTACCTTAGCGGCTACTGTTTTGTTAGGGTGTCTTGTGAAAAGCCTCGTAGCGTCCCTATGCGATCCCCCCTTGGAAGTGTGGTAGGGACAGGGTGATGCACCTCTGCATGGCTGGGTTTAAAGTTCCATGAACTTTTACGCGACCGGTGGGTAAAGGGCAAAACCTCTGCAGAGTGTAAATCTATCATGATAGCCTTGCTCAGGGTCACGAGCGGCCTGGATCCTTTTTGATTAGAAGATGGAGTTAATTATGTTATTGTTCACTTATACTTATTTAATTGGGTCTATCAACTGGGATTTATTTAATTGTAGTAACTTGGTGAATGATAAAATGAATCAACTAAAAGTGCTAATGCAGTACAGCTGCGTCAAGCCTTTCTTTTAAGCTTTCATACACCCGTGTTATACTTGCTAAGTAAAGTGATTTACTTAAACTTGCCATTACTCAACAAAATCCCGGATGGGTAACAGATGGATTAGTGATTGAGACAGCTACTGAGTATCCTGAGGATCTTCCGTACTTCTGAGCTGAGGTCAACCACTCAGTGTCCCTGTGGACTTAAGGCTCTACCTGTCGAGTTAACAAATAGTCTTCCGCTGTGTATGTGCTAAACTCTGATGTAAACTATTTTATTCGAGCATATGTACTCCGATTTTCCATATTTGTAAGTTGTATGTGTTTTGTGGACTTCCTGGGCACACATACAGTAACATTCGGGTTTCTGTGTAAACCCGGGTGTGACAGATTGGTACAAACAATTATGACATCATCAATCATCTTTGAGATGAAGGAAGAATAGAACATTAGGCTTTGAAAGGAAATTTAGAGTAAACATTCAAAACAAAGTAGTAAATGTGTTTCTGATTGATTGCATTCCACAAACAGTTGTGGACCTTCATATTAGTAGAGTAGGGAGGCCTTGCCCTATCTAGAGTCTAAATACATCACAAAATATGCTTAAATAAACCAAACTAAAACCCTATATCTACCTAGTAAAAACTATATGTCCTAGTTTTCCATCTAGTGGAACCTCCTGGTCGCCTTAAATCTCTCATATAGAGCCCAATTGGATGATATAGATAAGCATTTTAATTATCTCAATGAGAATGTTTTGCCCGCTTAAGAAAGTGGTATCGCTAAAATCTTTTTGGGTGCGAATGGTGTGACCCGGTTTACAAAGTGGTTATACCAAAGGTTCTCAGTACAAGACTGGTGTGACCATTTTAGAAAGTGCTCAAACCATATGACGTTTTTTCAACAAATGTAATTCTCAACTCATGAGATGTTAGCCCCTCTAATAAGCAATGCAAGTCTGATGGTGCATCAAGCTAGACCCATCAAGTGAATGTGCATATCCTGTCCTCTCCCTAATAGTATGACAATATATCTTATTAACCCGACCGATTTTTCATCTTTTAATCACCTCATGAACAAATAAGGCTATAATATTGATACCTTCAACTTGAGCTTCCAACAAATTTTCATCTAAGCTATCACCATAGCATCCTTGCAGATCCATGTAATCATTGGGACTAAGCTATCTAATTTCTCAAATAAAATTGTTAGTCCATAAAATAATATCATTAATTACTGAAACCCAAATTAGGGGCCTAGATGCTTTCATATACTGACTTTATTTTTTGTCTCATTATTTTCATTACTAATAATGGTATGTGTCCATTGAGGTCAAGTGTTTGGGGAAAAAAATGGATTGGAACAAGCGAATGGTACTTGTTCAACTTTGATTGTACGTACGAAGCTATATATATGGATACTTCATTTTCATTGGTTTTTATCACTTTCTTGTAAATGTCATGTCATATGAATATAATAATAGTAATAGTAGTACTACTACTAATAATAACTCTCTTAATTCATAGTATTTTGTGTATATTTTAAAGTTTCAAGGCAACTAATTATTGGTCAGAGTCTTTTCGAATGAAAAAATACGCCTTAAAAAGCAGGGCGGGACTAAGTTAGCAAAAAAGAATCCTACAAAACATATCATTCAATGTGCACAATACTACCATTTGAAGTAGCCTAATAATATAAGCAATGATGAATATGGATATTAACAAGTTGAAAATGAGCACATGTGGCTAACACAAATACCATACTCCCATGTCTTTAAATATAAGGACTTATGTATGGGAATTTTAATACAACTTGAACAGGGAGGGAAAAGTCTTGTTTGCCCCTCATTAGAGTAGTCAAGTCAACTTCTGATTGGACAGCTCTATTAATGGCAGGACAAGGTCCTGATTGACTAGCGGCAGGTTGGATACAAAGAAATCCTAATATTATAGGAAAAATTTTGAGTGTGCATTATTTTTGTCCAAATAGGTGGCCGTCAACCACTGGTAAATTTTATAACTCCCCGCATCTTGGCCTGCTGACAGTTTAATTCTTTTGTATACTTTTCATAATTATGTCTTAGTATTAAACATCAAATTAGAATTGTGTTTTAGAGTAAATTATGTCTTGGGGTGCATATGATGGTTGAGTGTATGGTGGGCATGGTGGGCCATGTGAGTGGAAGGGCCAAATTCCATTTGCATATTTAGGGCAATCCCAACCCAATGACTAGGATGATGTCCATAGCATTAAATAAGATGCCATGTAGGACAAAAGATGATGTGGCAAGTGAGTTAATGAAGAAAGAGGAGGAAACAGGGTCTTGCATGACATGGTTTCTACATACTATCCAAGACAAGATGAGAGATGAGCAACATTTAATTTAGTCATGAAGCATCAGTGTCTGCTTTGGGAGGATAGTGTCTTGTACTAGTTTCTTGATAATGTGGAGACTATGGACATCACTACTAGTGTCTTGGGTTGAGACTGCCCTTAGTCCCTTGTTTTTTTAGCTTTCCATGTTTCCCTATGTGAGCCTAATTGGTCACAATATGTTCGTGATACTGATACAGTTGGATAGGCTGACGTATGGGAAGTCCATGATTGGTGTGCAATCCTTCTTATGGTAATTAATAATAATCATGTCCTCCAACCATTTACTACTTCGAATCAATCAAATAAATGAAGGATTTACCCACTATATATATATATATATATATATATATATATTCCGCTGTGTATGATATATATATAATATATATATATATGTATGGGAGAGGAACACCTAGTTTCAATATCTACATCCCAACCCCTCATCTAAAATCTACTTATAAATATTTCATATGAGGATCATATTCTTGTTCATTATGCTCTTTGTCTATATAGTATTGCATGCAGTGGGTAAGTTCTTTGAATCAATGATACACACATGCCATCAAGACACACTTATAACAAATTGTTGTAGCAGATCGTCCACAACCATTAAAATCTAAAAGTATTGTCGATGCTGCAACACTAGATGGAAGCAAGATCTACACAATATTTTGTGTGACCGTGGAATGCAATTACTTCAGTCATGTCTTGCAAGACTGCTTATGCTTTGGAAATGTATATCAAAAAGAGAGTTTCCATGTGACTTTAGAAGAGTGCAAGGCCAAGTGCCCCTTGTGCAACCCCAATTGCTCGCCACCACCTTCCATTTATTAACTAGTAGATAGACCAACACTTGCAACAACAAATCCTACCCTATACAAGAGATTATATGATGTTCAAGTTGTCAATACAGCGCTAAATAATGTGGCACATGTTTGTATTTTGGTATTTTTGCTTTGAATTCTTTTGCATCATCCGATGTTTTGTTGCATTAGCATTCACGTCTCCACCAATATGCATTGCCATTTGAGTTGTTTTTATCTTGGTGTGTCTATCTATCTATATGCATTAGATCATGCTCATAAATAGATGCGTCACCACATGATCACTAAGAGCATCTCTAAGAGACTAGCCAAATCATTTTCTAAAGTTAAATTTAGCTGTTTTTAGAGAAAAAACGTTTCCGACAGTCTCTGTAAATCACTCTCCAAATTTAGTGGCTCTCCATCCCACCTCATTCGCTGGCTATTTTTAGCTAGCCTACCTCACTAGCCATCTTTATAGAATATGTTGGATTACCCCATTAAATTAGATGGCTTTCTATTTTTACAGAGGGGCTATAATTTCTATATTTAGCTAACACGATACAGAGTCTATTGGAGATGCTCTTTAAGGCCAAACCATTGCACCTTTTGCAAAACTGGATGCCCTGTTTTTGTCATGTTGCAGTAGCAAATGTCCTCAGAGAGGGATCACATCGGGGCAAGAATACTTTGGGTTATTCTTGCATCGATGGCTAGGTAGGGTATCCTCAATCATTGACAAGACGGAGGAAGAACAAAAAAAAAGGGTTTGAAAGGGAATTTAGAGTAGAGAGGTGAAACAAGCTAGTGATGTGTTTTTTGTTGATTTATACCTCAATCGGCTGTGACCCTTCCTATTTATAGGGTGAGGAGGTTTTGCCCTGTATAGAATCTGAACACATCATGAAATATGCTTAAAATAATCTAAACCCCTATCTACCTAGTAAAAAAATGATACCTCGGTTCCCATTTTGTCAAATCTCCCGAACGCCATAACATTATCTTATGAACTCCAAATTGGATGATCCATATATACATTTCGATTGTCTTGATAAGAACTACAACAGTGGGTTCCATAGAATTCTCCTCTAGGTCACCCAATTATTTCAACACCTCCAACACCAGTAATTTTCATATTGGTCTTTATAAGCTCATCGATAGACTTTCCCAGCTTCTTAAACACCAAATTTTCGATAGCCCCGCCATCAACAAGCATCCTAGAAATCAGAATATAGAATTTTTTGGTTCCAATTCCAACCAGCCGACTTCTTCATGTTCATCAACGATAAAATATTTAGAAGGTAAATATACCATATTCATGTTCATACCTTTATGCACCGCACCGGTGATGTTGCTAAGTCTGGTTTCTGCAACTAGAAGTTTTGGATTTAGCAGTTCGTACTGATCTTGGGCTTCCACCCCTGCTTCTCTATTTTTTTTCCTCTTCTCTTTAATTTTAAATTGCAGGTTTCCTATGTGATTCTGTACATTAGCTGTGTTTCTTTCTAGTCCTCTGCACAAATGTCTTCATATGACACCTTCAAGATTCACTAATTGTTGACTTGCGTCAATTTTGAGATTGACGGTCTGCAGCAGCACGTGAAAAAATCTAGATGTTTGAAATCTTTGGCCTGAATTTTTTTAGCATTTGCTTGCTTACATGGGGAACTCAAGTACCAGGATTTTGTGCGTGGCTGGCGGCAAGATGAAGTGGATGGAGGCGCTGATTAGGATGGTGAAGCGTTGCATTTGCCTGGAGGACCTCATGAAGCGAGGAGCTAGCGGAGCCAGCCTCAAAGAAGATGAGTAGCAGATGTGTCATTTGTGGCTTGGGCTGGGCCTTGTCTCGTTCACTCATTGAGCTAAGCGCATCCTTCACTTCATATTGTATTGGCCCTCTAGTCGCTACCGTTAGTAGCGATGCACCCACAATTTGGACAACAGCAAAGTGAAGCGGCGCCACAGTGTAACAGGATACAAACATTCGAAAAAGAAATGAGTCGCTATTGAATTGAATGTTAAGAAGCAGCTGGTTGAAGCAACAAAAGAATACAGTTAGCCAGTGTAGCAGCTAAGCTTGTTTACAAGAAATTCCAAAAGTAAACGGCAGTAGGTACAGCGGGAGAGACAGATATACAGCTAAGCTAGCTAAATGCTAAACATTTGCAGAGAAGAGAAATCAAAGTAGCGAGGTTCTCTTAAATCTGTCACCGACAAGCAAGGCATCAAAGAGCCAGCGTAGTGACCGAGAACCTCCAGCAACAAGAATATTATCACTTTCTTCTAAGCGTGCCCCAATAGGCCTCAAATTGGAGGCCCTGCTGCACAAAAGAATCGATTAGCCAGCCACTTCCTTTGCTGCCAATTCTAAAGTCAGTCTGCACCTGTGCTAATCAAATCAGCCTCGCCACCATCCACCACCAGATACTCCAATCCATCCCAGTCCTCTTCTGTTACCTCATGTGTAGTTAACAATGCACCTAAACAAAGAATTTGTCTGCTCAGTAGAGGTTAGCACCTGTGATTGCCCTAAAATGTACGTGGACAACCAAGCGACAACTTGTCATCCATTGCAAATCTCTGCCCAGAACTGCGCTGCTGCTCAAGCTGTCTACTGGCACTAGAAGGTAGCCGGATTTTCACTCGTTTTGGACGGAGCTCTGTTGTGGCATCTCTAGTTCTTTCCGCAAACTCTTCTCGGGAACTGCTGGAAGGCGGACACGACTGCGGTTTCACACCATGACTTGTATCATCAAGCTGAGTTCCTAACTGCCGCCGCTTTATCCTCCAAGAAATGGGAACCATGTCCTCTCTTTCATCATCAGAAGAGCCAGGATTTGAGCACTTCTGGCTCATACGCACAGAACGAACTGAACAAGTATCAGATTCTTCTGGACGCTTAGTGGCCCGTTGCACTTCAGGATGCACCTTTTTCAACCGCCTCAAAACCTGATGACAGCAAATCAATATTATATTAGAAACAAATTTAACACTACATGAAAAGTAGAAAAGTGATATGTTCCTATTCAAGTTTCAGTCCAAATTCCAAACTTGATTTGGCTACTAACTTTGAACTTTTAAAAAGAACTAAGGTGTCAAGAACCTGCAGCGGGGAACTCAGCCAAATTAATGTGGCTAAGACCATTACATACTATCCGAAAAAACTGGAAATGACTGAAAGCATTTATGTGACAGTAAGACACCATTGAGATAGCATCACACATTCACATTTCACTAATCAACAGTTCATCATGCTTAGTGCACATACTTTTCCAAAGTGAACCTATAAACTAACTGGAAACTTTTACACTACATGGTATAAATTAAGTGGCAGCTGAAATTGGTTTCCACTCCCATACAAATTCTGGACTCCAAAGGGTCAAAACATAGCATACCTGCTGTTCAGACAAGTTTGGTATCTTTGTGTCAGAAGTAGGTTTGTCAAAAGACGTAGACCTGCGCTTAACTCGGAAAATTTCAGATTCAGAATCAGAATTATCACTGCATTCCATGGCTGAAGCATTACATGAACCCAGTCCATTACAAGCATCCTCCATGCTGCATGAAATCTCATCCACAGTGTAAGTTCCTTTGGTCATTGATGTGTTTATTGCCTGCTTAGAAGTGGAGTAAATATGGGTTAGTTTGTGTGGCATGGACCTAAAACAGAAGAGTAAATCTGGAACAATGTTTCAATACAAGCCTAGTAGACCCACCCTTGCTTCTGAATGCCTGGGCGCCTCATGATGTGCAGAAGATGTCAAAATTGATACCGCAGGAGAACTCTTTCCATCATCAGCAGCCACAAAGCCTGAAATGCCAGCTTTGTTGTTGTTGCTAAAATCCAGTGTAGTCCCAAAACTTGGGGGACACTCCGGCTCAAATTTTCTTGATATAGCCTCTAGCTCCAGTATGTCCTCTCTAACGTAAACAACACGGTTGGACTTGCAAGGGCAACTCCGCAGTTCTTGCTCTGCATCCCCAGTTAAAACAAAAAATTAGCCCCAAAAAACCTAAAGGAAAACTACAAAAGCAGCAGCTTCTTTTAGCATTAATTACCGTGATGTAGGCAGACAGGATCAAAGTTACATCCACACAACACATGTGTGATGTAGCAATCACGCCGACACATGCTACAGGACAGATTTGGAAAAGTTTTCGGCTTATAGCATATTTGAGAACCCATTTTAGCAAGTAGGCCACGTGCACGTCGCTGGAATCGCATCAACCGCACAAAGCAGGATTTCACACAATATTGGGAATATGGATGTTCCAACTTATCCAAAGATCTTGGATCACAGTTCAACAGCCTTTGGGATAGAAGCACAGCAGAACGACAGAGTAGCTCCTCATGCGCAAGCAATGGAGTTCTGTTCAACAGCGCATAGCGCTTGCTAGCCAGAGAACCCAGAGGAAACCAATCACCAATAGCAAAGTTAACAGCCTCTCCACAATTGAAACCTGGGTAGTTCACAAATTTCTTAGAAATTATAGAGATACATAATGCAGCGAAGAAATATTTTTAGAGAAAAACAAGCATACCATGGCTGAAGCCCGCATGGTAAGAACGAGGGAAAGTAATAACAAACTCCCCAGGTCTTTGTACAGCTTTATATACAGGAACATTGTGATCTAGTAAGACATTTGGAGGGAACATTGTTGTCTTCCCCAGTAGAACATCAAATGCTGCATCCTCCCCATCACCAATCATAATGTCCTTGTTATATACATACTGGCTAGCAACTCTTTCAAACCCAGGAGCTGCATCGCCTGGTATTCCATACCATGTCTTAAAAGCTCCACAGTGATGGTAATTTATGCTGATCAAATGATCAAAATGTCAGGATCCCCAGCCTTAAACAAGTATAGGTGATCATTCTCAACAAGAATCAAAATTTTTACCTGTACAAATAGTGGTCTTCCACATGCCATGCAAACATGCTGAAAAGCATCCCAATATAGAGCATTGGATCTGTTACTCCCTGTTTTGATCACAGTATTTGCAATCATGACATGTGCCACAGTAAACAATAAACAGAAAAAATAGAACAGCTATATTACTTACAGGAATTGGTGCCTGAAGGAGTCTCAGAACAGAATTGGGGAGGCGTGAAAAATTCTATATAGACACATAAACAAACATCGATAAGGACCATGTAGCAAATATGACACACAACCACACCACACAGTGAGCTCAAGAGAATATTCACCTTGAGGTTCCAGTTGCTTTTCCCAAGTTGATCATGAGGAGAAGAAGAGAAGGCACTCCCATCAACGTCGCAAGCATATTCTACGAAATCCATTTTGCCAAAAGCAATTTCACGCCAGAATTCCTCCTCCACATACCTAGCTGGGAGACAACTAGCGCTGGAATATTTCTTAGAGAACACTTTGTTGGCCATTCTCTCATAGTCTCGGAATGTGTACTTTCTGCATAGCCATGCCAATCATGATGAGGCAACGAAAACAAGCTAAAACAGTAATGAAAATAGAGAGGGTGGACATACCTTCCACTCATGAAGAAAGTGACTGTATCATCTTCAGCCCATTCAGCAAGACGAAGGGGCTGAACTCTAGTCATGAACTTAAAATTGGGCTGTTCCTTCATCAAGACAACACCAGCAGGAACAGAAGCACTTACGGGGGCCACAATTTTGCAAATACCTGAAATAGAAGTACAGCAATGGCAATTATTAAAAAAAGGTCCAGCAAAGCCATTCGATCAATGAGTGAGGGACATTGTTGTTCAACAATGATGCTAAAATGAACTGTACCATATTTTGCAGCCTCAGGCGAAATCTTCTGTATATAAGCTATGGGATCCTCAAATTCCTCCCTGGTGGGACAATACACAGGGCACTCTGGTATCTTGTCAATCCATTCAAGATTGGACATATCAAACTTTTCCACCTTGCGCTTTGCGAAAGGATTCTTGTCCTGGACATTTCCAGGTAAACCTGTTCCATTGGTTGAATGCAGTCTGATCCCGCAGTTTGCAGGGCTCCGCAAGGCATCCCCGCCGCTTCTAGCAGCCACTGCAGGATTGTCGCCCACTTCGTTCTGTGCAGTCAGACGCATCCTCTCGAGCCTCCTCCGCTTCAGGGTCTCAAGGCCATTCCTGACCTCTGCAGGGAGATAACTCCTACCCTCCACCTGTGGCATAGGTAAACGCGTCAATTTTGGATTTGAACAAGAGTACTATTTACTGCACTTCAGTATTGCAAGTAGGCATTGACCAACAGAGACAGCAGACTGAATCACTAATGCCACAAATTGGCTTCAGGTAGTACCAAAAGAGCAGCAACCCGCAACCAAGTCAAGAATGCTGTAGGTATTGAAATCAAACACGGCACATGGATATTCTTGGGTTGTTTCCCTACCACAGCCATAGTCACAATCAGTTAGCCATCTGGATTTTTGCAGCTATCCACTCTAATTTTTAGAGCCAACTATTCATAACAGTTGCAGTTGCTTAATAACACAAAAAACACGATTAAGTTATGAAGTAACTTTTTCACTAAAACTAGACAGCAGGCCAGCATAATGAGAACACGTAAAAAAACGGCGTGTAGGCCCTATGCCAAGAAAGAATAAGAAAAGAAAAAGAAAGGACGAGAAGAGAAATCTTCCGAGCAGACGCGGTCAAAGGGAGCAATTACGCACATGCGTTAAGACCATGGTGGAGCTGACGGAGAAGAAATTCTGGAAAGGGGGCGGTGGGAGGGGGCGCACAAACACGACGGGAACCCCACACGGCAAGAATAGGACAGCGCCCCGTAACTTAACTTGTACAACTAGTAATTCATCAGGAGGAGTATCTCCAACTCATATACTACCACAAACACAAACGAAAAGGAAACGGAGAGAGAGAGACCGAGACCGATAGCCGTACGGGCGAACGGAGAGGCCGGGTGAAAAATCCATGTTACGACAGGTGGTGGCCAATGAAGAAGGTAGGGTACAAACTAGGAAGCTTCGAGTTGACCTGTTCGCCAGGGTCGCGTGAATCTGATGTAATCGTAGACGGAGGCCGGATTTGCAAACCAACACTGGAAAGGCAAAGGACTGCTACTTTTCCAGCACTGGAGGAGCGGGGAATTCACCGGGAGGCGGCAAACCAACGAGATTACCTAATCGGGTAGAAAAGGGAGGAGCGATTCACGCGCGCAAATTCACGGCTAGCCGTGAAAGTTTTCCCCCCCGAATTGCAGCGATTGGAGGCGAAATCCACTGGCTGGGCCGTTGATTGACTCTAGCGGAGAGAATTTGGTTTGATTTCCCGCGGAACGGCAGGGCGAACGAAAAACACAGGAAGGAAGAGAGAGGAGACGAATCAAACAGTAACCGAGCGCGAGGACGAGGCACGTGGCGGCAACGGCGGCGGGCGGTTAATTACGGCGGCGACGGGGGCGAAAAGCGCGGGAGAGGACGGGCAGGCAGGCGGGGGAGGGAATTGGCGCAGATCTGCGCGGGGCAGGGAGAGGAAGGGAGGGAGTGAGGCCACGCGGCGGGGGCGGACGGTACAAGTCATCTGCTATCTGCCTGCCTGCCTCCGCAGCCCTGCTCCGCGGCTTCCTTCCTTTCCTCCCGTGCCCTTTTTTTTCCCTTCCCATAACGCCCCTGCAGGCCTCGTCGTTGGGTTCGGTTGCTCCAGCCTCCCCTCCTCCTCCCCCCACTCCCCCCGCACAACAAATAAGGAGGAGGGGAGGCTGGAGCAACCGAACCCAACGACGAGGCCTGCAGGGGCGTTATGGGAAGGGAAAAAAAAGGGCACGGGAGGAAAGGAAGGAAGCCGCGGAGCAGGGCTGCGGAGGCAGGCAGGCAGATAGCAGATGACTTGTACCGTCCGCCCCCGCCGCGTGGCCTCACTCCCTCCCTTCCTCTCCCTGCCTGCGCTGTATGCCCCCGTGCTCTTTTTTCTCTCTCTCTCTCTTCTCACACGCAGGCAGAGAAGAGTTGCCTTGTGCGGTGCGTGTGGTGGTGGCCGTACTTTTTACTTTTAAACCCTCTGAGCGAAAAAATATCACGTCTCGACCCTTTTAAAAAAAAACCCACGTTTGGACCCTAAAGCTCGGCGCCATGAATCATGGCTCCGAGATTACACGTCTCGGCGCCATAAATCATGGCGCCGAGGTGAGGACTTAGCCTCCTCTACTACCTTCTTTTGCCCTGCCGACACCTCGGCACCATGACTCATGACGCCGAGACGTGTAAGCTCGGAGCCATGATTCATGGTCATGGCTCCGAGCTCTGGGGTACAAACATGGATTTTGTTTTAAAAGAGGTCTAAACGTGATATTTTTCATTTAAAGGGCCTAAAAGTAAAAAGTACGGTGGTGGTGGTGGTCGCCGTCCGTCCGTCCGGGGCGGCAGGCGGGACGGACGACCAGAGGGGGGAGAGAGAGAGGGACCCTTGAGCGGAGTCCGGGGTTTGGTCCACCAAACGCCCACCGCTAACGGAACCGCGTGGTTTTTTCATATATCCTTTCCTTCAATCGTCCATCCAATATAATGAATGATTATGATATGTGAATCCAATCCGTCCCTGCTCTGCCCACCCCATCCAAATGAATGAATGAATACGAATCCAATCCGTCCCTCCTCTCCTCTGCCCTCCCAACAGAACAACCGCTGTTTCTGTTTCTCTCTTCCGCCCGTGCCCCTCTTGCCACTGCCAGGTTGGTTGCTCTTTACTGGAGGAGGGGGAGGGGAGGAGCACGGGCCGCTGCCACCTGCTTCCATGTGCACCAGTTTTTACAGCCTATTCTATCCACCTCCACCTGGCCACGCCACCGGGCAGGCAGTTAGCCTAAAAGCGCACTACCCTACACCGCTCTGCTCCAGCTTCCTTCCTACTGCTGCTTCACCGGTAGTGAGACTAAGTGAGTACACCGTATTTTGCTGCGTGCACACGCTTGTTTGTCCTAACATTCTGCTACTGTACCACTAGCAGCAGGTTTCACCTGTATGGCTGATTGGCTGTGTTAGTGGGGGGGAAAAGGTCATAGCTGCCCGCATGCAAATTACTGCATGTAAAGCAATATGATAGCAACTCTCTACTTAAAGTTTTTGACACACCACATAAAGATAGTAATATAGGCAACTCTACAATAAATTATGTATTGAACTGTCTGTTAATAACTATGATAGTCAATAATTACCTACAGTCAAGAGCGCAAGATGTTAGAATATTATCTATAAAACATTATAAGTTGTGTGGGTAGTTGCATTTTATGCCGAAACCATCTCTTCAATTTTGAACATGTAGGTAGCTCGGAATGTTTTCTGAGTTTAGCAAAAAACGGTAGAGTTACGGCCAAATAAGAGAGCGAGAAATGTTTCCCTAGTGCATAAGTTGAATTGGTTATCTTTTTTGCATGAGCACATGAAACGTGATTATTTCAATTGATTCCTTTAATGATCTCACCTAAAATGTTGAAACCGTCTCTTCAGTTTTGTTTTCTTCCCGCCTCCATTTACTTTTTGTCGTATAGCACATAGATTAAAAGAGTTCAATATTTATTATCTTTGAACATGTAGGCCTCGGTAGCTCGGAATGTTATATGAGTTTAGCCATAAATGCTAGAATCAAAGCCAAATAAGAGAGCGAGAAATGTTTCCCTTGTGAATTAGTTGAATTGGTTCTCCTTTTTTGCGTGAGCATATGAAACGCCTACACGATGATTTCAATTGATTCCGTTTATGATTCACCTAAAATATCGAAACCGTCCCTTCAGTTTCGTTCTCTTCCCTCCTTCATTTAATTTTTGTCATGTAGCCACGTAGATTAAAAGAGTTTAATATTTATTATCATTGAATATGTAGGCCTCGTTCGGTAGCTCGGAACGTTTTCAGAGTTTAGCTAGAAACGCTAGAATCAAAGCCAAATAAGAGAGTGAGAAATGATTCCATAAGTTGAATTAGTTCTCCTTTTTTGCGTGAGCAAATGAAACACCTCCAGGATGATTTCAATTGATTCCGTTTATGATCTCACCTAAAATGCAGAAACTGTCTCTTCAGTTTTGTTCGCTTCCCACCTTCATTTACTTTTTGCCATATAGCCACGTAATTAAAAGAGTTTAATATTTATTATCCTTGAACATGTAGGCCTCGTTCGGTAGCTCGGAACGTTTTCTGAGTATAGCCATAAATGCTAGAATCAAAGCCAAATAAGAGAGCGAGAAATGTTCCCTTTGCGAATCAGTTGAATTTGTTCTCCTTTTTTGCGTGAGCACATGAAACGCCTGCAGGATGATTTTAATTGATTCCGTTTACGATCTCACCTAAAATACCGAAACCGTCTCTTCAGTTTCGTTCTCTTCCCGCCTTCATTTACTTTTTGTCATGTAGCCACGTAGATTAAAAGAGTTTAATATTTATTATCCTTGAACATGTAGGCCCCAGTCGATAGCTCAAAATGGTTTTTGAGTTTAGCCATAAACGCTAGAATCAAAGCCAAATAAGAGAGCGAGAAATGTTTCCCTAGTGAATCAGTTGAATTGGTTTTTCTTTTGTGGGTCAGCACATGAAACGCCTACCGATTGTTTTAATTTATTTCATTTATGATCTCACATCTACTCTAGCAATCATATTTTGTAATCCTTTTAAGTGCAAGAATTTAAAATGGGTCTATATCGTCCTTCATCCGCAAAAAGGCTCTATTTTTATGATTTTTTTATGTCAAACAGTGCTAGCCAAACGATTCTACAAAGTGATTCAAATTCATTAGGGAAATGTTTCATGAAAGACTCGAGAGCCAAAACAATGCTACAGGAATCTCCCTATCAAACAATCACATCCATACAGTACTCTTCTCAGAGAACACAATGTGGTATTGCATTCCATAACAAAAATTTTGAACTAGAGTCGTTGATTAGTAATTATGATATTACTAAAAAAGTATGAAATATGCAAAAAATTTAGCAATACCCATGGAACATGTGTCATTTACCGATACGCAGGCCCAACAATGGAGAACATGTCATTTACCTAACATAGTTATAGCTGTTTAAGCTGTTTTATTGTGTCCTAGACTCAAGTTATCACATGTTGAACTAAAGTCTTAAATTCATTACACTAAAAGGTTGTGGTTGGAAATCCTAGTATAACAAGTTGGGAGCGTGGGGGCAGGAGCACATCCAAGAAAGAGGAAAGGAAGTCGTAGGATTAGGCCAACAAGCCTAGAAAGTAAAGCTCATCAAATTGGGAGGTAAGATTATGGAAAAAGTCTAAATTACTACCCTCAAGTATGGACAAAATCCAGATAACCCTTAAAGTATCTTTTGATTTATTTTACACCTACAACTATCTCAATCGGTTCAATCTACTCTTTTATAAGATTTGTCTTTTTTATTTCTCCATACACAAGTGGTGTTTGAAGTTGAAATTTTGTGGAATGATAGAGAGCCACATATATTATTTTTAAAAAATATAATACAAATTTTTCATCATCATTTCTCATAAATTTTTGTTCGATATGGTTAATTTATTATTACATATCATAGACTTTCAAAATAATGATGAAAAAATCATAATGTATTTTTTATATATAATTTATGATCCCCATTTCAACTCAAAATAAAATATATGCATGGAGAAAAAAAGACAAATCTTACAAAGAGGTCAACTGGACCAATTGAGATAGTTGGAGGTGTAAAACAGACCAGAACCTACTTCAGCCGGTTATCCGGACTTTGTCCATACTTGAGGATAGTAATTTGGACTATTTTTGATTGGTTCCTTTTCCAATCATTGAAGATACCACCTCATATTTTTGTTTTCATTCCCAGTCATAATCGCTGGAGAAACCTGTTTATCATTGGTTACCGATTCAATTTAGAAAAAACGATTCATGACCCAATCATCTCAAAGTGGTAACCTGATTCATATGGATTGTTGTGCACAACTGTGTTCACAGCAACATGTATGTATATATGGAATGAGGCAAGGTGCCCAGAGGGTTGTCGGATATGGCTCATAAAGGATTTAATCCCCTCTTCTTGTGAAAAGGACTTCAACAAATTGAGATGATCTATATCCGAATATAACCACCTTCATTTACTTTTTGCCATATAGCCACGTAATTAAAAGAGTTTAATATTTATTATCCTTGAACATGTAGGCCCCAGTCGATAGCTCAAAATGGTTTTTGAGTTTAGCCATAAACGCTAGAATCAAAGCCAAATAAGAGAGCGAGAAATGTTTCCCTAGTGAATCAGTTGAATTGGTTTTTCTTTTGTGGGTCAGCACATGAAACGCCTACCGATTGTTTTAATTTATTTCATTTATGATCTCACATCTACTCTAGCAATCATATTTTGTAATCCTTTTAAGTGCAAGAATTTAAAATGGGTCTATATCGTCCTTCATCCGCAAAAAGGCTCTATTTTTATGATTTTTTTATGTCAAACAGTGCTAGCCAAACGATTCTACAAAGTGATTCAAATTCATTAGGGAAATGTTTCATGAAAGACTCGAGAGCCAAAACAATGCTACAGGAATCTCCCTATCAAACAATCACATCCATACAGTACTCTTCTCAGAGAACACAATGTGGTATTGCATTCCATAACAAAAATTTTGAACTAGAGTCGTTGATTAGTAATTATGATATTACTAAAAAAGTATGAAATATGCAAAAAATTTAGCAATACCCATGGAACATGTGTCATTTACCGATACGCAGGCCCAACAATGGAGAACATGTCATTTACCTAACATAGTTATAGCTGTTTAAGCTGTTTTATTGTGTCCTAGACTCAAGTTATCACATGTTGAACTAAAGTCTTAAATTCATTACACTAAAAGGTTGTGGTTGGAAATCCTAGTATAACAAGTTGGGAGCGTGGGGGCAGGAGCACATCCAAGAAAGAGGAAAGGAAGTCGTAGGATTAGGCCAACAAGCCTAGAAAGTAAAGCTCATCAAATTGGGAGGTAAGATTATGGAAAAAGTCTAAATTACTACCCTCAAGTATGGACAAAATCCAGATAACCCTTAAAGTATCTTTTGATTTATTTTACACCTACAACTATCTCAATCGGTTCAATCTACTCTTTTATAAGATTTGTCTTTTTTATTTCTCCATACACAAGTGGTGTTTGAAGTTGAAATTTTGTGGAATGATAGAGAGCCACATATATTATTTTTAAAAAATATAATACAAATTTTCATTGTGCTCTGAATTCAAATTTTTGTTCGATATGGTTAATTTATTATTACATATCATAGACTTTCAAAATAATGATGAAAAAATCATAATGTATTTTTTATATATAATTTATGATCCCCATTTCAACTCAAAATAAAATATATGCATGGAGAAAAAAAGACAAATCTTACAAAGAGGTCAACTGGACCAATTGAGATAGTTGGAGGTGTAAAACAGACCAGAACCTACTTCAGCCGGTTATCCGGACTTTGTCCATACTTGAGGATAGTAATTTGGACTATTTTTGATTGGTTCCTTTTCCAATCATTGAAGATACCACCTCATATTTTTGTTTTCATTCCCAGTCATAATCGCTGGAGAAACCTGTTTATCATTGGTTACCGATTCAATTTAGAAAAAACGATTCATGACCCAATCATCTCAAAGTGGTAACCTGATTCATATGGATTGTTGTGCACAACTGTGTTCACAGCAACATGTATGTATATATGGAATGAGGCAAGGTGCCCAGAGGGTTGTCGGATATGGCTCATAAAGGATTTAATCCCCTCTTCTTGTGAAAAGGACTTCAACAAATTGAGATGATCTATATCCGAATATAAACTCATAACAGTATCACAAAACGGGGAAAGATGAGCAGCAAAGGAGGAAAAAAATCTCAAAAAATGAAGGAAAACCACGACGAATGTTAGACTCACGAGGAATCACAAAGACAAAGATGTCCGTCTGTGACAAATGGCGTGTGCAGCCTGATAAACATCGATTTCATTGTTATTCTTTGCGGTTGGGTGGGCTACAAAATTGAAACCAGCTAAAAGGCTAATTAAAGGCATGGGTTTGAATCGATGGTGTTACTCCCTTCGTTCTGAAAAAACTGACGTTTAGGACAAGGTTTGGGTCAAACATTAGGAATATAAACCATAAATAACTTTTAAATTGTTGAGTTTACAAATGTGAAAACTATATGAATAGATTTGTCTTGAAAAATACTTTCATAAAAGTATACATATATCACTCTTTCATAAATATTTTTATAATAACAAGAGGTCAAAGTTGTATTTTGGAGACCGTGTCGCTGTCCTAAACGTCAGTTTTGGAGGGAGTATCTTTTAGCAGCAGGTCAGACCAGTTGAGTTACCCAACCACTTCTTCGATCGTGTGCGGGAAGCATGGGTTCGAATTGTATAGCCGTGGAGTGGTAGCAGCCAGGTGTTCGGTGGCAGTAAAGTATGCAAATACAAGGGAGGGCCAGGGACGTATGGTAGTCGTACTCCGGTCCAGTCCAGTGTACAATGCGCTTACTATTGGGCGTCGGACTGTACGGGAGGCAGGGCATTCACCTGATGGTCACGGCACCACCACCTGCAACAGTGCCGCTAGTCGATGCAGGCAGTGCTCCAGGCCTCCAGCATAGCGGCTAGCCTGGCGCCTCCGGCTGCAGCCTCCACGCGAGGCGCGCACCATTTATTTCGTTCACGGACGCGAGGAGCGCCTGGCTGCCGCTCCGTCGTCCTTGGCTCGGTGTGGCTCTGCCGTGACGGGAGGCGCGAGGTGCCGGGGGGCCATGCGGCCGCGCGGCGTCCCGGGCCGTCCGATGGGAAGATGCCGGGGCAGCGGGATGCCGAAAGGTGTCCCGTCCCGTACGGGCGTGCGCGCTGCGTGCCATGGGAGTCCTGCTCCTGTCCAACAGTAGCATAGCCGAAGCAGGTACGGGACCCCGCGGTGACCGGCGGGAGGAGGGATCCGGGGCGTAGCGTGTCGGCCGGGTCGGGTGCTCGAGCTGACTCGTCGTCGTCGTCGCCTCTGCCCTGGTCGCGCACGACTACTACACGACCGCGCCTTCCCGCTGGTTCCCTGCCGCGGTTTGCGGGGTAGCGTAGCGAGCGACGGGTTGCCGTTGGCTTTTGCTTCCCGATATGCTCTGCCGGCTTTTTTGAGTCGTGTGCTAAATGGATTTATCATTTATGTATGGATCGGTCCAGGTTGGTAAATGGCTAAATGCAAGTACGAGTAAACGGAGCCGATGGATTATTCCGTTGGTTTTGTTGAATTTTGATTACCCGTTCGGCTGGGTCGTTGACCTGCACCGGGTTTTCGTCTGTGGGGCCGCCTTCTCGGAAAGCCCTGGACGGCCGGGCGTGGTTGACCTTCCTTTCTTGTTTCCGAGCGGGAGCAGGCGGCAGGGGTGTGGTATGGACGTACTGTATGGTACTATGAACAACAAGGCGTGTATAACTTTCAAGTGCCGGTACGCTGTAGCCATCGTCCATTTATTTTCCGTCTCCGATTCTTCTTTCCCCTCGTTTCAGCTGCGGAGACCGCTCCCGGCACGGGAGTTAGCGCTATCCATCGTGCCAGATGCGGGGGATCCTCACCGACCCTACCCAATAATCATCGTCATCGCCATCCGTTCCGCGGCGGCGGCAGCAGCAGCAGCATGCATGACACGGACAGGGATCTGCCGGCGGAAAGCAGCAGGTCTGAGTCGGACGGGAAGGACCGTGCTTCGCATTCCTTCGCTTTGCCACGCCACCTGTGACTACCATGCCGCGGCGCGGCGCGGCGGGCAGGTCTGTTTCGTCCTCCCGTGCACGTACACCCCCTGCAGCAGAAGCATTGCACGCGCCGCTCACTTCACAGTTCACACCCGTGTCCGTGCACAAAATCCTCCGCCTGTTCCCAATCCCCCACAAGTGTTCGTGCTTGTCAGGTAGGTTGACACCCTCTGCTGCTGCTAAGCGCTTGCTTTTTCTGCGCTTGGTTTGGTTTTTCCCGAATTGGGAGGGAAAGGAAAGGAAAGAGCAGGGCAGGTGAGCCAACAGGTAGGGCAGGGATGGAAACGCGGGGCCCCCAGATGCCTCGCGCCCTCTCCGTATCTGCTCGACTGCTCTGTTCCTCGCGAGCTCGCACCGTGTCCGGTGCCTTTCTTTTTTTTTTCTCTGTCCCTTCTTTCGGCAGGTTGGGTGGCAAAAGGCAGGCAGCGAGCAGCGCCCCTGCTCCGAATTTCCTACTGGTGGGTGAGTGGCGTGCAAGTGGACCACCGCGGCCGCTGCCACCAGTGCCACGTGCTCCACTTTGCCCTGCTCGCGCATCTCCCTCGCTCACTAGAACCTGTCGCATCTCGTCTCATCGGGAGGGATAGATAGCCCTGATTAGTTTGCCGGGTTGCAGTTCTAGCACAGCGTGGAGAGAATTTAGAGCATGCTTGCTTCATTGTAAGATTTTGGCCGGCCAAAACTTTGACATACTAATTATTTGGCTTGCTACCAAAAAATTAGCATTATCTCACATTCATTCTGCCAAAATGTTGGCAACCTTCCTACCCAGATTTTGGCTTGCCAAAACTTTGATAAGCCAAAGATTTGAAAGCAAACCAAGCAAGCCCTAAACCACTGCCGCCACATGGGGACATCTCCTTTTCAAAAAAAAAAACATGGGGACATCTCAGCTGGATCTAATGTAGCTTACAAAAACCTCAGAAAGGAAATGAATAGCAAGTGTTGCTACTAGGAGCATTGATATCTTACTCCCTAGTAATCTACAACACCCACCCCAAATGCTACTATCTGGTTAGCAGTTGGCTGGGTTGACAGCTTTACATTGTCTTTTTTTAAAAGCTATCTTAGCACTCACAATCTCTGTTTAGAGACCCATTTTAAGCCTTTGTTTATGTTAATTCTTATCAAACACAAAAAGAGATAAACAATAGGAATTCTAAGAAGGAAGTTAGAGACATTTAATCATCGATTTGTTAGACTAACTGTAATTGATAACGATAGCCATCAGATATGTTTGTCTTACCAAATTTACCTAAATTTATATCTAGAGACGCCAAAAGTAACCTAAATCTACATCTAAATCAGTTATTTTTGATGCTACGAAAACTCAACACACTATACATGCTTTTATATTATCCACTTCCGCCGTCACTGTTATTTTGGAAGAAAAAAAATCAAAGTGTACATGTATTGATTCCAATGGTATAGTAATGACGATTGGTATTTTACTAATAATAACAAATCAATGACAATAATAATCTATATTAAATGGTAAATGTGTGCTTATGTTAGTATAGTAACTAAGAACACACTTTACCTGGACTCTATATCCTTAATAAAATCCAAACAGAGGATCTAAAGTTCGAGCCACGGTATATTTGTAATTGATTTGAGCAAAAGAGAGGGAACCAAAATTGGATTCATGAAGTCAAGACAGTTGGACGATGACAAAAGTAACATACGATATATAGCAAACTCGGGTTTTGACAAAATGCGACAAACGATAAGTGAGGTGTGGTGCAACGAAAAAAAATGGATCGTCACGTAATTTGTAACCAAAGTCCATCACAAATTAATAAAGACTAGTGGTGCTGAGTACCTGCATGAGTGCTGTGTTAGTAGAGATATTAAAGATAAACAACAATCTTAACGAGCTATGGACCCGGCCAAGATGTACCCGGCCACCAACTCATAATCCACAATAACTCCTTTTAAAAAGATACACTAACGGCTAGCCCGTGCATGAGCATCCGTTTACTCCAATTGACACCGCTCGTAATTAAATGTTTGTGCTCCGGCAGAAAGAGACGCGTAAGGCATCTGCTGCCTCCGAAACTAAAAAGACCCGACCAGCGCGTGGTCGACGCTGAATCGTTCATACCCAGACCCAGGCGCGTATGAGCGCCGAAAGGAGCTGACGGCATATCGAGCCGAAAGCTAGGAGCTGAATCGTTGACACGGTCAGCACTTCACGGAGCTAGTCATCCGGCAGGCCAGACAGCTGGGGGGAGACGCTATGCTGCTGCTGCTGCTGCTGCTGCTTGGCCACTCGTGTCGTGTGAGCCCTTTCCCTTTTCGACGGCCAAAGTGCGGTGCCTGCCTGCTTGCCTCCGGGCCGCCGTTCACACGAAGATATGAACAGGAGTTTACGAGATACCACAGGCGGCCAAAACTGTGGTCGTCGGCGACCTCTTCCATTTCTTTTGAATAACGCCAAGGCACGGAACGAGAGGAGGGGATTAGGGAATCTCCCGCCTTTTTTTCTCTCTTTTTTGGGCTAAGCACGGAGTTCGCGTAATGTCTCCATCATATCATTCCCGTGTGTAATGCCAATGCCTTTTCAACCGTGCCAACGGCAACTCAACCCATGCAACTGGACGTGAGAGGAGTGGTGATCAAAAGAGATACACTTGTATATATTCTAGTAACTCAGCACTAGCAGCAGCACGCACAGGTTGGTAGGAAATATTATAATTAAGAATAGATAAACTATAGGAATTCTAAGAAGGAAGTTAGAGACATTTAACCATCAATTTGTTAGACTAACTGTAATTGATAACGATAGCCATCAGATACGTTTGTCTTACCAAATTTACCTAAATTTATATCTAGAGACGCCAAGAGTAACCTAAATCTACATCTAAATCAGTTATCTTTGCTGCTACGAAAACTCAACACACTATACATGCTTTTATATTATCCACTTCCGCCGTCACTGTTATTTTGGAAGAAAAAAAATCAAAGTGTACATGTATTGATTCCAATGGTATAGTAATGACGATTGGTATTTTATTAATAATAACAAATCAATTGACAATAGTAATCTATATTAAATGGTAAATGTGTACTTTTTTAGATAATGGAAATTAATCCAGCCTTGACCTCAAGGGCTACGACCAAAGTTTACAAACGAGCAGCACTTCCGTCTGCTAACTCACCAAAGCATAAAAAAGAAACCACACCATATAGTTTGAAGATACATTAGCCTGTAATTCTATTGCTAAACCTCCATCCATGGTGGGCGAAGTAACGCATTGCCAGGACCTCCAGTGTCTGACATGCCTTCTTTATTGCATCTCTGTCTTGTTCACACCTTTGTAGCTGCGCCCAGAACCGGAGCCAATATGTCCCTCTGAAGAGTACCTGCAAATGAGTTTTCATTGAAGATTTGTCAAAACCTATATGCCCGTGCATGAGCATCCGTTTACTCCAATTGACACCGCTCGTAATTAAATGTTTGTGCTCCGGCAGAAAGAGACGCGTAAGCATCTGCTGCCTCCGAAACTAAAAGACCCGACCAGCGCGTGGTCGACGCTGAATCGTTCATACCCAGACCCAGGCGCGTATGAGCGCCGAAAGGAGCTGACGGCATATCGAGCCGAAAGCTAGGAGCTGAATCGTTGACACGGTCAGCACTTCACGGAGCTAGTCATCCGGCAGGGCAGACAGCTGGGGGGAGACGCTATGCTGCTGCTGGGGGGGGGGGGGGGGGGGACGCTATGCTGCTGCTGCTGCTGTTTGGCCACTCGTGTCGTGTGAGCCCTTTCCCTTTTCGACGGCCAAAGTGCGGTGCCTGCCTGCTCTGCTTGCCTCCGGGCCGCCGTTCACACCAAGATATGAACAGGAGTATACGAGATACCACAGGCGGCCAAAACTGTGGTCGTCGGCGACCTCTTCCATTTCTTTTGAATAACGCCAAGGCACGGAACGAGAGGAGGGGATTAGGGAATCTCCCGCCTTTTTTTCTCTCCTTTTTGGGCTAAGCATGGAGTTCGCGTAATGTCTCCATCATATCATTCCTCTGTGTGCAATGCCAATGCCTTTTCAACCGTGCCAACGGCAACTCAACCCATGCAACTGGATGTGGGAGGAGTGCTGATCAAAAGAGATACACTTGTTTATATTCTAGTAACTCAGCACTAGCAGCAGCACGCGAATGGTTGGTAGGAATTAGGAAATATATATAATTAAGCATGGCCCGCTATGTGCCATGGTTGTACATGTCTCAACTCCCCGCCCCGTTCGTTTGGCTGGTGGCTGGTGGCTGGTGGCTGGTGGCTGGCGCTGGTTGCTGAGAGAAAAACACTGTTGGCTGGTTGGTGGCTAGTGGCTGGCGCTGGTTTTCGCTGAGAAAAAAACACTGTTGGCTCGCTGGAAACAATCCAAACGAACAGGACGCCCGTCGTTCAAATTGGAAAATCGACCAGCGAGCGCTAGACCAGTTTGAAAAAAATTCTCTCGTCTGTCCCACTCCAAAGAACAAGCCGGTCTCACTGGGTTGCGGTGCCGCTGTGTATGAGTGGGGCAGGGGTTTCGGGGATTTTCTCTATCTATGTGAGAAGGTGTTTTCTCTTAATACAATACCGTGGGGTGGTCTTACCTTCCCTTGTCTGTCCCGCTTCAAAGCACAAGCCGGTCTCACTGGGTTGCGGTGCCGCTGTGTATGGGTGGGGCAGGATTCGGACTGTGTGAAAAGGTATTCTCTCTTAATACAATGCCGTGGGGTGGTCTTACCCTCCACATGTCGAGTTTTTTTTAAAAAAAAGTGGAAAATCGAAGACGTGCTGATGGTCCAACAATTTTTTTAACAAGGATTTTTTTATGAGCCCTAGCTAGTACGTACCACTACTCAACCGTAGGTCTGTAGGTAGTACTTGCATTGCAACAATTGTTTTATATTTTTTCCTTTCTTCTCCAAATACCCCCTCCATCCAGGTTTGATAGACGTATTAGAATAGAAAAGAAGTCCAAAATTGATATGTGTATTTGTTATCGTAGTCCGTTCCGCCTTGGACTGATTGGGCATGCCTGTTTGGTACTCGTAGTCTATTTAATGAATGACCAATCAACTTTTGCATGCTAGGAGAGATTAACTTCTCCTTGGTCTCTGTGCTGTTCACTTATATGCATATCAAAAGTGGACGGAGGGAGTAGTACAATAATAAATCCACGATTTCTGTTAGCGGTGGAGTAGCTAGCCTAGCGGTAGGAGCGTTGGAGTCGGTAACAGTCGGAGTACGGGTGGGTGGCGAAGTGTTGGGATTCCACGCAGCGGCCGGATGCCAATACCATCACGCGTGAGCGTGGCACACCGCGACTGAGTGGAGCCGAGGCAGTTGCCGAGTTGCTTGCGCTGTTGCGCATGCTCTGCACACGACGCACGAGAGAAGAATTCTGTATCATTTCTTTTCTTTTCCTCGTTATATACTGTATGGCAGTAGTGCGGTTGGAGTCGTGCTGCTACATGCCTTGCTCATTTCTTTTGGGAAGGAAAAATAGAACAGTAGTGTCATATGTACTCGTGGTGCATTTCTTGGTGAGGAAGTGGGTGAGGAGGATGAGCCAGAGCGAGCAGGGGATGGATAGACAGCTGCCGGCAATGGCAATGCACATCGCTTCATCACTCATCGGTCTACTAAAAGCTCTGTGCGGCTGCTCTTTCCATGGATGGGAATGGGAATGGCTCTATACTGTATGGTCTTGTTTAGTTCCTAAATTTGAGAGTTTGGGGTCTCTTCGTAATCATTACGTTACTGTAGCATTTCATTTGTATGTACGAAAAATTGTCCAAAAATTGATTAATTAGGCTCAAAATGTTCGTCTCACAGAGTACAACAAAACTGTGCAACTAGTTTTTGATTTCATTTATATTTAATACTCCATGTATGTTATGACATTTTGACGATTGAGAATCTTCTTTTTTTTATAAGGAATTTGGAGTTGCTTCTATCTCTTGCGAGGAGCACTACTTGGGCAGAAGCCCAGAGCGGAGACACGAGGGGGTGTTTAGTTCCAGATTTTGCACCCCAGATTCGGGACTGTGCGGGTCACGTCGCACAGTCCCGCGTACTGTAGCATTTCGTTTGTATGTGTGAAAAATTATCTAAAAATTAATTAATTAGGCTTAAAATGTTCGTCTCGCAGAGTACAACAAAACTGTGCAATTAGTTTTTTTATTTCATCTACATTCAGTACTCTATACATGTTATAACATTTTAATGTGATGGGAATCTTCATTTTACATAGTAAATTTGGGAGTAACTTTTTGATCTAAATAACAGGGCTGAAAATCTCAGGTGGTGTTTAAATGTTAGAATTGGGAGGTTGAATTTGGGAGTAAAATGTAACTTCGTAATCACTGCACTACTGTAGCATTTCGTTTGTATTTGCAAAAAATTGTCTAAAAAATTGATTAATTAGGCTCAAAATGTTCGTCTCGAAGAGTACAATAAAACTGTGCAATTAGTTTTTGATTTTATCTATATTTAATACTCCATGCATGTTATGATATTTTGATGTGATGGAGAATCTTTTTTTTTATAGTGTATTTGGGAGTAGGGGTGGATATCAAGCGAGCTCGGCTCGTTTTGGCTCGGCTCGTTCGAGCTCGTTAGCCAAACGAGCCAGCTTGGCTCGGCTCGTTAAGGAAACGAGCAAAAATCCTGGCTCGGCTCGGCTCGTTACGCTCGCGAGCTAGAGTTAAATCTAAAATTGCCATGATAATATATATAATATAAAAATATATTATTTGTATGGTCTTAATACCTTCAAGATCTGCCATATCATACTATAATAATAGAATATAACCATAGAATCATCTAGAACTGCACATGTAGTATACATATATTATTATTAATTAATAATTTATTCATTAGTCTATTAAACCTTCTAGCTCAGTTTGGCTCGCGAGCCAGCTCGAACTCGCTCGTTATATTAACGAGCAAAAACTCTTGCTCGGCTCGTTAGGAATATGCACCGAGCCGAGCCGGCTGCGATCCAAGCGAGCTAACGAGCTTCGAGCATTTTATCCTGCCCTATTTAGGAGTAACTTTTAGGAACTTTTAGGAAACAGGGCCAGCCTTTATCGAGCTACCCACTCTGCAGCCAATCGATCGGCCTGGCCTCGTGTCAAAAAAAAAAGATCGGCCTGGCCTGCTGCCGCCATGCCTGTCTGCCAGTGCCATGCTCAGCTCATCAGCTCCATTCCATGGATGGGATCATCAGCAGCTGGGGTGGGGAGCAAGATGGGCGGGCGGGCGGCGCGGACGTGTCCGCCATGCCGCGCGCGGTCTGACATGTGATCTGGCAGCGGCATGCAGGCATAGCTGGGTGCTCCCTGCTGCTCAGCCATCAAAATTTAAAATCTATTCGGCCATCAAATTAAATCCAAACAGATACCCGTGGCTTTATGATACGAGCATCGGAGAGCAAACGAAGAATCCAAGATTCCGGCACGAGGTACACGAGCCGCTCCTTATGGATACCCGGCACATGGTCCGATCGACGTGCTTCCGCTGCATGCCTCTGTACCGATCATACTATATGCGTATCGACTGGCTCTGCATGCGTTGCCGCCGGCAAATGGCGAGCGACGACGGAGGGTTGCTGAAGTTATCATCGCCATTGCTTTATTGGCTGCGCCTGCGTGCTTGCTTCCAGGCACCCCGAACGATGATATCTAGCATCAGGTTTGCCAAGACAAAAGCTCCCGTGCTGGATATAGATTCTCCGCTGGACTGGTCCCATTAATCATGGATGGGGTCTTCTTTCTCTTTCGTTCATGTTCCTTACAATAGTAGATAGTGTAATTAGACAGCTCATGTAATACCTTGATTACCTAATCACGAATGATTTGGTGTAACGAGACTCCGGAATCTATCCGGGCTATCCCACGCAACCATCCGTTAAATTAACATGATGGCATGATGCTGCCATTCTCAAAAACAAAATAATAATAACAAAAAGAGCAAAGACACGTCAGCCTCCTCCCCATTTCCAAGTAGGGGTGTTAAAGGGCCCTCACTTTTGTACTAGAAATTTTAAGGATCAAGCCAGATTAGGACCGGGCAAAATAATACTCCCTCCGTCCTATAATATAAGCATTTCTTGATTTCTGCGCATCACGTTTAACCGTTCGTCTTATTCAAAAAATTTATGAAAATATAAAAATAATTATGATATACTTAAAATATATATGATAAATAAAACATGTCATAACAAAATATATAATATTCTCATAATTTTTTTGAATAAGATGAACAGTCAAACATGAACTGAAAAAATCAACAAATGCTTACATTATGGGACGGAGGGAGTTTTTGAGCTAACTTTTGTTAGAGCCAAGTTAGATCGTGAAGAAACAAACGGTTACCACCCCTGTTCCCAGGTGGCCAGCTGGTCCTCTGATAACGCCGCTTTTAGTAGCTTTTCTCCTCGCTTTCCTTTCCATTTCGGGTGCTGCTGACCAGGACAGGCGAGTGAAAGGAGGTCACTCTTCACTCACTCAGTCCTTTGATCTCGGCCTCCGAGGCGCGAGCACGCACTGCCTGTCACACACATGCATGGCAATGTCTGAATGCCATGCACCCAAAAAGAAACGAAAGTTTTTTTTTTGAGGGAAGAAACTAAAGTTCAAAAAGGAAAGAGGCAGCAAAGTCCAAACCCAACCCGTGGTCGTGGTGGTTTCTCAAAAAAAAAAAACCGTGGTCGTGGTGGCAGTAGTACTTCCAGGCACCGCGACCACCACTCCAACCGGAATGATCGAATCCCAACCGGGGAGGCGCGGCTGCTTCAGGTTTTGATTCCCGATCGATCTGATCGATACGCTGCTTCCCATCATCTCCGCGCAGCCAAGGTGTGGTGGCCAGGCACATACGATGATTGGCGGGTGACTGGTGATATACCCATCTCCATCCATATCGTCCACACACACACCACAGGAGAATATATACGCACCACGCATCGTGTGCCCCATACCATATATCCATATGTATACATATATAACAATCTACGGTGCTGTGCCTTTTCTGTCTCCCGTAGATCGGCGACGGGAGATGCTGGCCAGGGATCAAGATTCGCCAACCTGCACGCATGCGTGAGAAAAACCGAAAAAGCATGGCAGCATCTGTGGTCACAGGTTCTGCTGCTGTGGATTGTGGGGTGGTGCTATCCCTGTGCTTTTTCTCCCTTTTTCGTCCTCTCGCCTCCGCGCGTGAGCTGAGGTAGTACAAACCAACTAGGCAGGCGGCGGGTGGACTGGCACCGATCAATTCTTGTCCGTTGCTCCGATCCTCACAAGGAGCACCTGATCTACCCACCGCATATATATCTGCTGCCTTTCTGGTACCGTTAGTATGGCGGTGTCTGAAAAGGAAATGTGAATTTGGGTGAAAATGTCAAATCGAACACTGTAACGTATTGTAACATTTTTCGTTTGTTTGTGGTAATCATTGTCCTATCATGACCTAACTAGGCTCAAAAGATTCGTCTCGTCGCGTACATCAAAACCATGTACTTAGTTTTTTTATTTACCTATATTTAATGCTCCATGCATTAGGAGAGAGATTTGACGTGATAGTGAATAGTGAAGCTTAGAGAGAGAAAGTTTGGAGGAAGTTTTGGATTTAAAGGGAAATGAACACCGCCATACCTACACATATACAATGTTACAAGAACAATCATATTTTTTTAAAACAGAGGGAGAATCTTTTTCCTATTCTACGGAGTAGTAAGGATCAATGGTAATGTTTCTCTCTCCTCTTAATTCTCAACGGTAAAATATCCTAAGTGACAATAATTAAATATGTACAGTGCAATTAGTCTAAATGTACACATACGGAGTATATTCATGTGTATACATAATGTAAACATGTGAACTTATTTAAGTCAGTTGGTAAGGTTCTTTACGAAGGATCGAAAACGGCGACCAGATAGGGGGAGTGAATGGGAGTCGATAAAAATTTCTCTCGAAAAAGTAAATCCGACCTATATCCTGAAATCACTATCAATCGTGTCCAACTCCCTTTCTTACCAAAACCACGAAGCCACTGGAGTGCTTCTGGTCCTAGGAACAAGAATCAACCAACACAACTCAAACAACACAGCGGAAACAAAAAGCACAACACTCAGACAGAAACCGGAACTTTCGGGTTTTCATAACCGGAACTTACTTGCACTCGAAACTTCTGAGTTCTTCAGCCCAAGCCAAAACCTAGAAAAAGTAAAACTCAATCAAAGGACCTCCAAAATTCGTGAAATTTTGCCAGTAGCTGTCTGCAACAATAGTGAGTCTTTGCCCAAAAGATCTCCCTAAAAAGATCAAGACATCACCATGAATTTCACGAATTCGGTCAAGACCACTAGAGAAGGGAGAGAAGGGAAATCTTCGAATTCAATCCAAATCCGTGAGGGATTCGTGGGGGAAACAAACCAAAGATGCTCACAAAGATCCCAGCAACATAATCCCCCAACAAATTCCACGGATTTAGCCTTGAATCGCGAAGAACGAAAATCCACCAAAAAAGGCTCCAAAAATCACAAAAAGAAAAAGCGAAGAACACACAAGATTTGGAGAACTTCTTCCATTGATTCACGAGGTCAACATCTATACAAGGCTAGGAAGCCACACACATCCTCCCTCTCTTGTGGGAAAATCGAAACAAAGAGTAATCACCCTCTCCTATCTCTCATCTCCTCTCATATGAAGCTCAAACCTAGCCTAGGAAGAACAAAGAGCAAATGAACTAGGATTTCAAGAGGTTAACTTGCCATCCCCTCCACCTCCTATTTATATCGAGTCTTCCGGTGGGGGCTAATGACCATACTACCCCTACAACTTAACTCTACGATACACGCCCTCAAGGGCAAAGCGGTAAAGTTGTAGATATCTCCTCTGGCTGGTCACGCCGTCCATCCGGCCTTGCTTCCCTCCACGTACAAGCTTTGGTTGTTAGCCGCTGTGGGACCAGGATCCCTAGGACCACTCATCCAAGGATTAAACTACTCGATAAGGAATGTTTGATCCGACTACTTTAAACTAGTCGGCTATGGTACAAGACGGCGTAGTTGATTAGATAAACTAGTCGTAGGCTGGTAGGAGACTCCCCAAAGTATTCTGTTGTAGTACTCCAGGTTGTATACGACTAGGATGTTGTAACCGACTTGTAACTCTGCTCCCCAGACTATAAAAGGCGGAGCAGGGACCCCTCCAAAAGAGACACCAAATACAATCAACCATACAGGACGTAGGGTATTACGCTATTCGCGGCCCGAACCTGTCTAAATTGTGTTGTTCGTGCACCATCGTTCCTAGAACTCGGCGAGACCCTCGCAAATCTACTCCTCGGGGTATCCCCGGTTAGACGTGCTCGACATAATTCGTCGACTTCTCCGATGAACTCTTTTCAAGCTCTGCCCACTCCTGCTCGGCTAGAAGTGATGGTGTTTCATCCTGCAGCATTCAAAACACAATTAATATTTGTGATTCTTCATGATACGACTACTTCAGTATCAAGACTACTTACTTCTAGCATCAGCGGTTGCTTTTTAGACAGTTCTCCAATTATTACTGGCTTTCCACTAACACCAGTAAACATGCGATTCAGTCGCATAAGGACTTTTTAGTAGCAATACATTGTTCATTACATTGTTTTCTCTAACATTGTTGCAGCGAATTTACAAACTCTTCCGCCATGAGCTCTGTTTCAGTTACAAGTGCTTCATACTGCTCCTCTGTCGTACCCGCCGGCAGATACTTCAGCTCAAGCTTCGCTGCTGGATTGTGTGCCTTGAACAGAGCCAGAGTTTGTTGGTACAATCTTTCAAGGTCGTCTTGCAAAATTCTCCAAATTGCTCTGGTATTTGGCGTACACGCTCCAAGAACGATATGTTCTCTGCCTCTGCAGTCAGCAATTCGAAGACAGGTTCCATTGCTTCCTCCAAGTCTTTGCGCTCTTGGACGAAGTTGTTAACTTCCTCTTGCTTCAATTCTAAATTTCCTCTTGGAGAAATTTTCAATAACCCTGATGCGACTGGACGGATAAGCAAGTGGAAAGCTGAAATTGCAGCATATAGCCTAGAATTTGCTCCTCAAACTGCTATCAAGTCCCAAGCTTTGGCTGATTTCACAGTTGAATGGATGGAGCTCCAATATTTCAGATCAACTACTCGTCCAGAGCACTGGGTCTTGTATTTTGATGGGTCTTTAAAGCTAGAAGGTGGCGGCGCAGGAGTTCTATTGATTTCCCCCAAAGGAGAACAACTCAAGTATGTTTTGCAGATACTTTTTCAAGTCACAAACAATGAAGCTGAGTATGAAGCCATGCTACATGGCCTTAGTATTGCAGTATCGTTAGGCATCAAGCGCCTATGTGTTTATGGTGACTCTGCAGTGGCCATCAATCAAGTCAATAAAGATTGGGACACAACCAAGGAGACAATGGATGCATATGTCAAGGAAGTACGCAAGCTTGAACGTCATTTCCTTGGATTGGAATTTCATCATGTCGTTCGTGATTACAATGTTGCTGCGGACGCTCTATCCAAACTGGGATCGCAACGAGCAGACGTCCCCGCAGAAATATTTGTTCATGAGTTACATCATCCATCTATTCAAGAAACAACTCCTGAGCATATCACGAATGCTCATCCACGTCCTGATCTGCAGGTTATGATCATTGATACTGATTGGATGCAACCTTTCATTGAGTACTTACGAGATCACAAAGTCCCAGACAAGAAACCAGAACAAGCTCGACTACGGCGCAGAGCCGCTAATTATGTGGTGGTCAATAACACACTTTATCGACGTGGGGCATCTGTCAACGTTCTGATGAAGTGTATTCCAGCAGATCAAGGCAGGGCCTTGTTGGAAGAAATCCACAGTGGTGTGTGTGGCAATCATGCAGCTTCTCGCACACTGGTGGGCAAAGCTTACCGAGCGGGATTTTTCTGGCCTACAGCAACTCGAGATGCAGAAGAAATCGTCAAGAAATGTCAAGGCTGCCAGTTCTTTGCACGTCAAGCACATGTACCAGCTCATGAGCTCCGCATGATTCCACTCTCTTGGCCCTTCGCATGTTGGGGTTTGGATTTAGTAGGTCCTTTGAAGAAGGCTCCTGGTGGTTTCGAGTGGCTCATTGTGGCCATCGATAAGTTTACCAAGTGGATTGAAGCGCAGCCCTTGGTTAATGCACGAGTTGAGAATTTGATCAAATTTTTTGACGGCATCATCCATCGCTTCGGTATACCACATGAGATTATTACTGACTTAGGATCGGTATTCACGAGTGATGCATTTCAAGCTTACTGCTCCAAGTACTCGATCGAAACTCATTATGCTTCAGTTGCACATCCAAAGGCAAATGGACAAGTCGAGAAAGCCAATGGCTTGTTACTGCAAGGTTTGAAACCACGATTATATGACCCACTCAAGAAGTATGGCGGCAAGTGGGCTCAAGAACTACCAGCTGTACTCTGGGGGCTACGCACGCAACCAAGCCGTGCGACCGGGCAAACACCTTATTTTCTAGTCTATGGATCCGAAGCAGTCTTACCTGCTGATCTACTCTGGAACGCTCCACGATTGGAGAATTATGATGAGCAAGTCGCTCAACAAGAAAGATTTCAAGATATTGATGGTATTGAAGAAGCCCGGGTGGCAGCTCTCATTCAGAACACACGCTATCTTGAGGGACTACGGCGTTATCATCAACGTTCTGTTCAGCCTCGTTCCTTTGTAATAGGGGATTTAGTGCTACGGCGCATACAGAAGATAGATGGCCTACACAAACTCATGTCACGATGGGAAGGCCCGTTTACTGTCAAGCAAGTCATTGGGGCTGGAACTTATCGCCTCCAGACTCCAGAAGGCGATGATTTACCTAATGTATGGAATATTGAGCACTTGAAGAAATTTTACCCGTAATTGGGTTTCAGGCGACAGCCGTGTACTTTCTTTGATTATCATGAGATCAATAAAGTTGCTTTTTCCAATTTCTTCAGACACTGTCGTGTTTTTATTATGCTTTTCACATATCTACCCTTCTTTGAGTGACCTGCTGCTCTCTAATATATCTGTTGTGTTTTTATTATGTTTTTCACATAACTATGAATGTGCAAACTCTCATTCATCAAATTATTTCAATATCATATTATGTCACTAGAAGCCACGACTTTTTTTTTCATTAAAGCGGCATCAAGCCTCATCAAGTCATGGCAGATCTACACTAGTCCACACAAGACTACAGATGTTAGTATCGTTTCTATCGTGACGCATTATATGAAGTTCTGCTCTGTGTCCTTGTGCCGACTACATCTATTGACCAAAGTACTCATCGACGGTGGCAGTAGGCTCAATATTATCTTCGCCAAGACTTTTACTAAGATGGGACTTGATATCACAAAATATCTAAAGCCCATGGAATCTCCGTTCTATGGCATCGTTCCAGGCAAAGCTGCAATCCCCTTGGGACAGGTTACCTTACCAGTCACCTTCGGTACCGCGTCCAATTTCAGAACAGAGTACATCACATAGGCAACACGGCCCCGGACATCTAGCTTAAGAGTAGAAGGAACTTTCCGACAATGGGGGTGTTTAGTTCCTGAGAAAAGG
>OAMR01000042.1:2271463-2287060 GCA_900205405.1 Echinochloa crus-galli
ATACAATATACTCCCTACGTATCGAAATATTTGCCACCATTGACTTTTTTCTACAACTTTGACCATTCATATTATTCAAAATATTATGCAAGTACCATCCATTTTGTTTGTCGCATGCTTTACTATTGTACGTATTTTAAGCTTGACTTACCGTCTTACATATTTGCGATAATTTTTGCATAAGACGAATGGTCAAAGTTATAAGAAAAAAATCAACGGCGATAAATATTTCGATACGGAGGGAGTAGGCCGTTTGATTTTTTTCTATCACAAATTTGACCGCTTGTCTTATTCAAAAATTTATAAAAATATATTCAAATTTAAGATATTTTTGAAAAAAATTATTAATAAAACAAGCCACCACAAAAATATGATAATTTATATAAAATTTTGAATAAGATGAGCGGTTAAATTTAGAGTTAAAAGAAGTCAAACGACCTACATTTTAGAACGGAAGGAGTAGTATCTTTTGTCTTTTTATTTTCTTTTGAAAAGAGAACTTGATGTTTGGGAAAAGAAAATGCACGTGTGACGTCATATTTTGATTTGGAAAAAAAGGAAAATCCAGGTCAACGAACGCGTCTCGGACAAGACAACAAGCCAAGCGGAGATTAGTAGTTAGGGGTGGGCATTCAGGTTACCAGAAAAGTTGGGACGATTTTTTAGTTTTCAAAATTAAAATTTAAAATTTATTCATAAAAGTTCAGGTCGGGTTTTTGATAATTTTGAATTCGGGTTCAGTAACTGAACTACCTCATTACGATAAAGTGAAAAAAATTTAGTAATATTTAAGAGCTCTAACATCATTTAAGCCTAAAATGACACAATGATTTATCTATTTACCAAAAAAGATCATACTATCATATAGTAATAGTGTTTTGATATAAGAGAAAAAGAAATATATATACTATACGACTCTTTGAATTGTCTTACGAGTTTCAATATATATAGTTTCTAACATATTTCGGATAGATCGGATTGTTTTGGTACCGTGGGTTTAACCCCGAATTATCTAATTTAATTTGGGTTACGAGATTTCAAACTCGATATAACTTCGGGTTTTCGAGTTGAGACTTAGATTCTTCGGTTTCGAGATTCGAGTATTAGGTTTTGTACCGGTCTCAATAGTTGTATTGATCATGATTTCTGCTAGCTGGGCCCCGGTGGAGCCCGGGCTTTGCACCAACCTATATAGACTGGCGTGACCAGGTGTTGACCGGCGCCCTGATGCTGCTACGAGTGACTGGAAGGTTCTAGCGGCAACGACAGGGCCCCGATGGTCCCACAGCCATCGGATGATCGGAGTGACGACCTAAGCCACGCCGATACGTCGGTCTGCTGCCGTATCGCGTATCGCGGATTTTTCCGATACGCGATACGGCGGCGATACACCACCGATACTTATTCAGTACTACTACGCTTACTCCTCCTCGCTACTTTCCTAGATCGATTTTTTTCCCTTTAATTAGATGGCAGCAACAGGTACTAGCAGTGTATGTGCAAATGCTAAATGCTTCCAACACCAACCCAACTATTTAAGACTTATTTTATAAATTAAATTATTCTATATGAGACTTATTTTATGTATTAAATTTAAATTCTAAACGTATCAACGTATCAGATTAATTTGAAATTACGTATCGTATTAGCGTATCCGTATCCGATACCGATACACGTATCTAAATCGGCGTGACGTAGGTGACGACGCATGCAATGCGGCTGCATGCACAGATAGGAAGGAATGAACCAACCGCCCGTGCCATCGTCGGCGGACGGCGGGCTAGCTCGATCGGCATAGGATTCTCTTCTCTGCGGGTTGGCCGTAAGGAGTACACGTGATCGACGAGCACCGGGCACTCACAAATCAGCCAGCCCGTGCCGTCAGCAGGCAAATCCACCAGGGTACTTGGCTTGCCCGGCTAGTTGTTTGCAAGGAAGGCAGAGAGCTAGTGACAGCAGAGCGACGCTGCCTTTTCCTCATCACCCATGCATGTTGGCGAATCTTGAGATTCCTGTCGCGATGCGTCACGTACAGTACAAGTACTTCATCCGTGTGGATAAACCATCCATCGAAAATCTTACAGTGCTCGTGTCTGTATTACCTTAAAAAACGCAACTTACAAAATAGGATATACTCATTCATCATGCTAAATCTTTTTTAGGCTCCCTTTGGAACAAAGAAAAAATAGAGGAATTTTGGATCCTATAGGAATTTTTCCTACGAAGCCCATAGAACAAAGGATTGAATTTCTATGGAATGGCTTGTTCTATAGCAATTTTGGAGGAATTCTATCAAGAGGTTGGACCTCATGGAAATTTTTCTTTGTGTCACTCTCTCTCTCCTCCAATTCCTTTAATTTTCTTAGACTCCATCCAAACACTCGTTCCTACAATTTTCATGTGTTTCTTCATTCCATAGGATTTAAGAAACAATGACATTCAATTTCTACGTTTTTCCTATTTCTATGTTTTGAGAACCCTATGTTTCAAAGGGGGCCTTAAAAGTGGATTTCTTAGCATAGCTGATTGACGTAAATTTGTAAATGGAAGTCGACGATGCGGCCCTCTTACTCTCCTGGGAAGCAGCAGCAGGCACCAGGCAGACCGCTGTGGGCGGTGCTGGTATGTGTTGTCTGGCGATCTTGCTCCCAAGCTGCTGATTGTTGATCCAGACATGAACCCATGATCCACCATCCATCCGTTGCCGGGGCTGAGCAGACAGGCATGCCTTCTGGGTCAGATTTGCTACTCTACTGTACCTTGGAGCAGCAAGCTGCCTCAGGTCATCGTTGCTAGTACATTTGTTTGTGAGAGCCTGAGAGGTCCAAGATCGGAGCTTGTAGTAGTAGGCGGCTGCCCATGCCCATCTATCCATCCCTCCACTGACCATTGCTGTGTGTCGGCCTGTCCGTCCCGGCCTGCTCTCGTCATGTACAAGTCCAGCAGCAGCAGCGAGCAGCCCACACCTGACACCCCCAAGAATAGCTCGCGGCCATTGCACAAGCAGGCCTCTCTCGTCGTAAGCAACGCACCGTGACAGAAGAGGAGATACGTGTATGTAATTAACCGTTTCTGAGTGAATCGCCGCGCTTCCCCGGGGGTCCCTATATGACTTCTATTCATTTTTTAACCAACCTAGCTTAGGTCCAATAAGGCCCATCTACTCTATCTTCTTCCTCCGGCCTTCTTCTTCCTCCGCGTCGCCTTCTTCTTACTTCGCCCGCCGCCGCCTCCGCTCTGGCGGCGCGGGGGCGGCGAGCTCACCGGGTTAGGAAGGGCGGGGGCGTGCGGCGGCGGTGGGCGATGGGCGGGCGGTCATGCGGCACGAGGAAGAAGACGTCGGGGGCGACGGAGTCGACGGGGGCGGACGGTGGGCGGCAGGCGCGGCGGCGGGAGCCGCCGGCCTGGGCGGCGGAGGCGGCGGCGGGCGAAGTAAGAAGAAGGCGACGCGGAGGAAGAAGAAGGCCGGAGGAAGAAGATAGAGTAGATGGGCCTTATTGGACCTAAGCTAGGTTGGTTAAAAAATGAATAGAAGTCATATAGGGACCCCCGGGGAAGCGCGGCGATTCACTCAGAAACGGTTAATTACATACACGTATCTCCTCTTCTGTCACGGTGCGTTGCTTACGACGAGAGAGGCCTGCTTGTGCAATGGCCGCGAGCTATTCTTGGGGGTGTCAGGTGTGGGCTGCTCGCTGCTGCTGCTGGACTTGTACATGACGAGAGCAGGCCGGGACGGACAGGCCGACACACAGCAATGGTCAGTGGAGGGATGGATAGATGGGCATGGGCAGCCGCCTACTACTACAAGCTCCGATCTTGGACCTCTCAGGCTCTCACAAACAAATGTACTAGCAACGATGACCTGAGGCAGCTTGCTGCTCCAAGGTACAGTAGAGTAGCAAATCTGACCCAGAAGGCATGCCTGTCTGCTCAGCCCCGGCAACGGATGGATGGTGGATCATGGGTTCATGTCTGGATCAACAATCAGCAGCTTGGGAGCAAGATCGCCAGACAACACATACCAGCACCGCCCACAGCGGTCTGCCTGGTGCCTGCTGCTGCTTCCCAGGAGAGTAAGAGGGCCGCATCGTCGACTTCCATTTACAAATTTACGTCAATCAGCTATGCTAAGAAATCCACTTTTAAGGCCCCCTTTGAAACATAGGGTTCTCAAAACATAGAAATAGGAAAAACGTAGAAATTGAATGTCATTGTTTCTTAAATCCTATGGAATGAAGAAACACATGAAAATTGTAGGAACGAGTGTTTGGATGGAGTCTAAGAAAATTAAAGGAATTGGAGGAGAGAGAGAGTGACACAAAGAAAAATTTCCATGAGGTCCAACCTCTTGATAGAATTCCTCCAAAATTGCTATAGAACAAGCCATTCCATAGAAATTCAATCCTTTGTTCTATGGGCTTCGTAGGAAAAATTCCTATAGGATCCAAAATTCCTCTATTTTTTCTTTGTTCCAAAGGGAGCCTAAAAAAGATTTAGCATGATGAATGAGTATATCCTATTTTGTAAGTTGCGTTTTTTAAGGTAATACAGACACGAGCACTGTAAGATTTTCGATGGATGGTTTATCCACACGGATGAAGTACTTGTACTGTACGTGACGCATCGCGACAGGAATCTCAAGATTCGCCAACATGCATGGGTGATGAGGAAAAGGCAGCGTCGCTCTGCTGTCACTAGCTCTCTGCCTTCCTTGCAAACAACTAGCCGGGCAAGCCAAGTACCCTGGTGGATTTGCCTGCTGACGGCACGGGCTGGCTGATTTGTGAGTGCCCGGTGCTCGTCGATCACGTGTACTCCTTACGGCCAACCCGCAGAGAAGAGAATCCTATGCCGATCGAGCTAGCCCGCCGTCCGCCGACGATGGCACGGGCGGTTGGTTCATTCCTTCCTATCTGTGCATGCAGCCGCATTGCATGCGTCGTCACCTACGTCACGCCGATTTAGATACGTGTATCGGTATCGGATACGGATACGCTAATACGATACGTAATTTCAAATTAATCTGATACGTTGATACGTTTAGAATTTAAATTTAATACATAAAATAAGTCTCATATAGAATAATTTAATTTATAAAATAAGTCTTAAATAGTTGGGTTGGTGTTGGAAGCATTTAGCATTTGCACATACACTGCTAGTACCTGTTGCTGCCATCTAATTAAAGGGAAAAAAATCGATCTAGGAAAGTAGCGAGGAGGAGTAAGCGTAGTAGTACTGAATAAGTATCGGTGGTGTATCGCCGCCGTATCGCGTATCGGAAAAATCCGCGATACGCGATACGGCAGCAGACCGACGTATCGGCGTGGCTTAGGTCGTCACTCCGATCATCCGATGGCTGTGGGACCATCGGGGCCCTGTCGTTGCCGCTAGAACCTTCCAGTCACTCGTAGCAGCATCAGGGCGCCGGTCAACACCTGGTCACGCCAGTCTATATAGGTTGGTGCAAAGCCCGGGCTCCACCGGGGCCCAGCTAGCAGAAATCATGATCAATACAACTATTGAGACCGGTACAAAACCTAATACTCGAATCTCGAAACCGAAGAATCTAAGTCTCAACTCGAAAACCCGAAGTTATATCGAGTTTGAAATCTCGTAACCCAAATTAAATTAGATAATTCGGGGTTAAACCCACGGTACCAAAACAATCCGATCTATCCGAAATATGTTAGAAACTATATATATTGAAACTCGTAAGACAATTCAAAGAGTCGTATAGTATATATATTTCTTTTTCTCTTATATCAAAACACTATTACTATATGATAGTATGATCTTTTTTGGTAAATAGATAAATCATTGTGTCATTTTAGGCTTAAATGATGTTAGAGCTCTTAAATATTACTAAATTTTTTTCACTTTATCGTAATGAGGTAGTTCAGTTACTGAACCCGAATTCAAAATTATCAAAAACCCGACCTGAACTTTTATGAATAAATTTTAAATTTTAATTTTGAAAACTAAAAAATCGTCCCAACTTTTCTGGTAACCTGAATGCCCACCCCTAACTACTAATCTCCGCTTGGCTTGTTGTCTTGTCCGAGACGCGTTCGTTGACCTGGATTTTCCTTTTTTTCCAAATCAAAATATGACGTCACACGTGCATTTTCTTTTCCCAAACATCAAGTTCTCTTTTCAAAAGAAAATAAAAAGACAAAAGATACTACTCCTTCCGTTCTAAAATGTAGGTCGTTTGACTTCTTTTAACTCTAAATTTAACCGCTCATCTTATTCAAAATTTTATATAAATTATCATATTTTTGTGGTGGCTTGTTTTATTAATAATTTTTTTCAAAAATATCTTAAATTTGAATATATTTTTATAAATTTTTGAATAAGACAAGCGGTCAAATTTGTGATAGAAAAAAATCAAACGGCCTACTCCCTCCGTATCGAAATATTTATCGCCGTTGATTTTTTTCTTATAACTTTGACCATTCGTCTTATGCAAAAATTATCGCAAATATGTAAGACGGTAAGTCAAGCTTAAAATACGTACAATAGTAAAGCATGCGACAAACAAAATGGATGGTACTTGCATAATATTTTGAATAATATGAATGGTCAAAGTTGTAGAAAAAAGTCAATGGTAACAAATATTTCGATACGGAGGGAGTATATTTTAGAAGAAATCAAACTATCTACATTTTAAAATAGGTACCGTAGTATTAAGTACGTAGGACCCCGTGTAGCTCGGACCTTGGCTCTCGTACACACGAATATACGGCAGCGATGAGCAGAGAGACACGTACGGCATGAAATCTGCCAGTGTTTTTCTTTTAATTATCTGCTAGTGTGAGCTGAGCCAGCAAGCTAGCCATGCGGCCCATGCCTAGCACCTAACCTGATCGTGAGCAGGGAGCAAGAATCGGCGGATGGACGTGTCCCCGCTGCGGTGTCCGCCATGCCGTGCGCCAGGAAGCTTGATCAGGACCAGCACAGCACACAGCACAGCACAGCGGCCTCCTGCCGCTGCTAACGAGGCATCACCAAGTCAGAGAGGGAGAGATTGAGCTGGACAATCTAAAGAACACTTTAATTTTCTTCTTCCCCCTAAGCTAAGAGATGGCACGAACTGCAAAATTTGTCTTTAATTATAGTCGGTTCATTATAAGTATTGTACAGTCAGTTTCGAACCATTGTAACCCCTCATATATGTAGAAAAAATCATCAGGCGTGGTCCTGTTTCGATTCGAGAATCGATATCAAAATATGATGCGAACCGATTGTATAAATTCAAGGATATATATAGGGGCTGGGCGAGTCCATCGTGGTCCTGCTTGGATTCGGTTCCATCCGACCCAAATATGATGTTCTCGCTCGTCACATACTCGTTGCATACCCCAAATGTTAGCTTTATGCATGCATGCTGCTCCGGCGGAAGAAGGAACAAGGAAATTTTAAACGAGGAAGGAATCAAGTGTGTTTCTGCAGCAGGCACTTGAAGTGGCATTCCTTTCGGGTGGATACCGGGCGGCACGTGTCCAGTAGGCTTGCATAGCATCTACTACTACTTTCGGTGGCCATGCAAAAGCGGATGCGGCGGGTGTGTTGGTTGCTCTTGTATACTTGTATAATTGTATTGTACAGTATGTGTGGTCGCGGATGGACTCTGCGTCTCTGCTGCGACGTGAGAGGCTGCCTGCAATCAAGTGGCACGTCTCCGATGCTCACAATTGTGCGTGCTACCTGTGCCGTGCGTCACGCTCACGTCTGGTCTGGATCATCCATTACTGCCTAGAGATGATTATTGTGGTTTTTTAATAATGAATTAATCCAACTTTTTTTTTTGAGCAAATGAATTAATCCAACTAATACGACGGCCGCCGATCAACAGCCGGCCCGTTTCAGGCTGTTTTGGCCCAAACACCTTCCAGCAAATGTCGAGGAGGCGCTGACAAGTCTGCGCTGACAACGAAGGAGTTTGGCCCAAATACTCTCGGCACTACAGTCTGCTGTTGGGCCGCAGTATTAAATTGTATGGTGGGCTAGTTGGGCTCGAATACATTCGACCGTTTCCGATCGGGTAGATGTAGAGCTGGGCTTTAGATTAGATTGGCCCACGATACACAAGCCCTCCTCCCCTCCATGGCTCCATGCCAGACGACAACTCACGGCACCTCGCCATCTCCCTCGCGTTAATTGCTGCACCGCAAAGAGACGAGGAGGGCCACATTGGGCATCTCCAAATACTGACCAAATTATTTTCTAAAGTTAAATTTAATTATTGTTAGAGAAAAAAATTTCACAGACTCTATCAATGACTCTCTCCATCCCACCTCATTCACTAGCTATTTTTAGCTACCTTACCTCACTAGCCATCCTTATAGAATCTGTTGGATTACCCTATTAAATTAGGGCTTTCTATTTTTACAAAGGGTTTGTAATCTTCGTATTTAGCTAACACAATATGTATTTTTCGAAATGTAGACGTATGCATATATGTATGTATGTAAATGCAGTGGATATATTTTGTATCCACCCACCCGTTGTCCTTCCCGTGGATCGCGGAGTGTGTTCATCCCATCCGGGCCGTGACCACAGCCGTCGACATTACGGTATGTGTCAGGATATGCTAGTACATAATTTTTTTTAGACAACGATGTGGTGTGCAGATACAGATGGGCAGATTATGATGTACGTACAGGTATAGCCGCATAGCTATCGAGTGAAGAGGATCCATTGATCCATCCATGAGGTGTACAAGTGTACAGCTGGATGGTGGTGTAGACTGTGGACCAAGAAAACGACACTAGGGCACAGCAGCAGCCAGCTTGCAAAAGCTCCCTTGCTAGCTACGACACTCGGGCGCCCCCTCCCCAAGCCGCCGCCGCCACCCCTCTCCCCTTCAACCTCGCCGCGCCGCCGCCGGAAGTCCGTGCGGCCCGCCAGGATGGTGGCGGCGTGGCTCCCTCCCACCTTTTCCTTCCTCTCTTGGCGGACGCGGCTGTCAACGGAGGATGGAAGGCCCGTCTCGAGCTGCTCGCCGGCGTCACCGGGGAGGCCGGATCCGGGCCCCCAATGGCCGGATCCGGTGTGGGCGCCGACGGATCTAACGTCGGGGTGGCGTTTGCCCGCGCGCCGGCGCCTGGGGCTGCGGTCGGCGGTCGGCGAGCGCCGGCGCCTGGGCCGCGGACTACGGGCGGCGGTCGGCGAGAGCCGGCGTCTAGGACCTGTCTCTTATACACATCTAGATGTGTATAAGAGACAGGTATAGTGTCCTGCCTTCGGGCGGCGGATTTGGGGGACTCGTCCCCTAGGTCTGCCCTCCGATCTAGAGGCTCGGCCTTGAGGTCTGCTCCACGGGCAGGCCGGTGATGGCGGCGATGGCGTGGCCACTCGCGCCAGATCCGGCGAGGTCCGTGGAGGAGGGACAGATCCAACACCTTAATTACTCCGCGTCGCCCTTATGGGGGCAATCTGGGCGGATTTCGCTAGCTGTTGTGCAGCCGCCTTCCCCACGGGTTGGTGCCGTCCCTTTGCCAGCGGAACCTTGCTCCGGGTGGCGGTGTTTGTCGACGGCGTTCGGAGTGCGTCTTTTCTTGCGGTGGCGGCGTCCTATGACTGTGCGAAGATGCTAGTGTCCTTCAGGTGAGGGCAACCGTGGTGATGGTGGTGGCGGCGATCGGGGGAAATCCTTGTCTGGCATGTTGTGCCAGACCGGTGGCTGATGTGTGTGTAACACACACCTTGTTGAAGGCGCTGCTGAAGTCGTTGGTCAGACCGTCCCCTGTTGTGCCCGTGGATGATCAATAACTGGGTGAAAACCTAGCCTGGTTTCTCCAGGCCGGCGGCGGCAGTGCTGGCGCGGCGTCGAAGTTCTTGGTCGTCAAGGCCGGGCAGTTCTCCCGTGTGGACATTATGTTCGGTATTCAGCGCAGGGCGAAGGAGGCATTGAATGGCGTAGCAGTTCGGATGTTGGTTAGCAGTATCTGCACCAAGTCTTCGTGTTGTTGCCTTCGAAGAAGTATCAATGGTGGTTGGTGTCCAGCGTTTTCAGTTCTTTGTAAGGTCCTGTAAACGTGTTATAGCGATCCTGGTGGTCGCGTAAGACTACTAGACCCCATGATGTAATTTTCAGGTTTTTGTTTGGCCGTAGCCGTTTTGGTCAAGGCCAGTAATATATTATCCATTATCTTAAAAAAAGCTGAGGTAGGAGTACCTGTACAATGTGTACGCGGCCAAGCATCCGATGGGTACCGTACATCCCTTATCCACAACACGTACACTGCTCAGCTGTTCGTGTGATCCTGAGCCTTGAGGAGTCTGCTCGCTTCAATACCCTGCCGCACAACTAGTGTTCAGTTCAGACACGTAATACATCCATAGTATTGCTTTGGTTTGGGTGGTTTGGTTATGCGATCTAATGATTCCAGAGAACATTCTGGCTCCATGGTTCTGTTCTGCAAATCTCCCTGCCTGCAGTGTTTGGTTGGCAAACCCTGCCAACGTCGTGATCCTGGGCCCAAGGTGCAGGTGCAGCCAAGAGAGATACATGCTTTTTTTTTTGCGAGTACAAGAGAGATACATGCTAATAGCATGCCGGTGAGGCAAGAGCATCTCTGTCTGTCTCACTGCCTGTCTGTCTGTGCTGGTGTACTGGGATTTGGGGGCTTATAACATGCACTTTCTCGTCTTCAGCAGAGAGCTGAGGAGGTCACATCGGCATATATGTCTGGATAGCCGATCAGTTCCTCCTGCCGTCCATGTCCCTTTTCCTGTTCGTTTCTTTTACTTCCTATCATGGTGTGTTCGTTTCATATACTGCTTTGTTTACCAAAGGTTGATTGATCGATATCATGGTGTGGTGCGTGCTCACGTGCTGGGCTTCTGGAAACAAGCTAGATGCTGATGAACCAACCGATGACACTTCTGAATATCTGTAGCTTGCAGGGAGGGTGAAACATCGCGATCAAGCACACGGACTAATTCACGGTGACACGAAAGAAAGTTACTTGTCACCACACCTAACCCAAACGTATGCAAAAGGACTGGGTCGGTCGGTCAGTCAGTTTCAGTGAGCAAAATATATCGTACTACGTATTATATTATGCAGAGGAGATTATTATATATATTATTATGCAGAGGAGATTATTATATTATGCAGAGGAGATGGAAAAAAAGAAGATCTTGACGCTGACGAGATGGACGTGTAAAATTGAAATACATCTCATGAAGCTCTCGCCCTGGCCTGCATGCGGATTATATTTATTCATGTTTGAATTATTATATGATGAGTGGGGTGGTTATATTCAAACTGCCTTGCGTATATGTGTAGCCTCTAGACAGATGACACGAATCTGCATGGTCCCTATCTTGATGAGGTAAAAATTTGTGCTCAATGACTTCCTTTTTTCTCGATGGAAATTTTGTGCTGATTTCATTGGAGGAGGCGGTCCATATCATGACGATAGCTAGATTGCCGGACCTTTCCTTCCATCCACAGAAGCCATATATTTTCCCCTATCTATCTATCTATCTATCTCAACATAGCCCCTGGTATACTGCCGCGTACACATCATGATCATATATAAGAAACGAAGAGCACGAAAAATACAACACCAGCCTGAGCCTGACCGCCGGTGCAGCGCGCCCTAGCTCCTTCCGATCCCTATCTTTATATAGATGCAAGGCCTGTGTCATCATCAGGAGCTTCAATTCGCCATAGGACGCATTAGGTGTTGCAGCTAGGGAGCTTAATTAGCAGCCATGGCAAGAGGTGCAGCTCTTATTGTTGCCCTGATGATCGGCTGGGCGGCGGTTCTCGCCGCCGGCACGGCGTCGCTGGACACGTCGCCGGTGCCGTTCAAAGCCGGCTACATGCCGCTGTTCGGCGGCGACAACCTCGTCCGGTCGCCGGGCGGCCGCTCCGTCCGCCTCAAACTCGACGCACGCACCGGTAAGCAAGGATTCCATTTGTGCTTTTCTGCATCGCGTATTTCCTTTTTTTTTTCATATCAACCAATTCCGTATATATCTCTTCTTTCCTCTTTCTCGTTCTTAATAACTGATCGATATGATGATCATCGATCGATGATCAGGCTCTGGGTTCGTATCCAAGTCGGCGTACCACCATGGATACTTCAGTGCTTCCATCAAGCTGCCCAACGATCACACCGCCGGCGTAGTCGTTGCCTTCTATGTAAGTTAATTTCTCGATCTCTCTGTCTCTATGATCTCTCTTACTTCCAACGCCTTGGCCTGGCCCCTGTTCCATTGATATCTCGATGTAGCTAGATGCGTGTGTGGGTACTTGTTTAATAATGTTATTTCCCTTTTTTTCTTTTCTTCATGCGTACTTGCGTAGTATAGTCCAAATGGTAAGTTTTTTAAGCAGCGATATGATGCTCAGCAAAATTCAGGCTTCCTTATTTGAAAAACTTATCAAATTTAAGTCTTGTTCACACGGCACACCGTACCCCACCTTGCGTTTTCCTTTGCTTTCGGTCGTCGATCTGCCCAGGAATTGGTCATCGTCAGGCCATTGAAATTGGCAACAATGCATGACACGGGTGCCTACACAAAGTTGGTTACCAGAAAGTAAAGTAGGTAGCTAGCTTAGCTACGGCATGCACGCATGGAAGAAAAGAGCCAGCGGTTCGAAATTAAAGGCCGGTTATCGGTTACTCGCTTTTAGACCTGTCGACGCATCATCCGAACGAATTCAAAGTGGCGCGTGGAGTACTGGACTAGACATGTCTTCTTCGTTTTCTTTTGGCCACAAGTATTGGACTAGAACTTTTTTTTCTCGCAAAAGTGTTGTACTAGACAAGTTCAACTTTCGGGGCACAAAGTATATGCATGCACTAGAGTACTAGATTTGTTTACACAAACTTAATTTAATTTATATTTCTCTAAGAAGAATCTAAATGCACACGATGTTAGACTTCTAGGCAATTTTCGGTACATTTTAATTCCAGAAATAATCAACAAATTCATGACAATTGTGAGTGATCCAGTGAGAACAAGGCATGTGCTAGTGTTCAAGTTAAATCTCATATGAAACAAGAACAACAAGCAAAACCAGAGAAAGTTGAGTGTGTACACAGGGGCGGAGCCAGAACCGGAGGCACTGGAATCACCGTTACCAGTCATCATTCTGACTAGCCTACTTGAAGTAGTCGATCAGATTTGAAGCAGTGGCGAGGTGATGCAGTGGAGTCCCACGAACGGCCTCCGGGATGTAGTCGTTCGGGTGATGTAGAGGTCGTTCAGCTTGGAGACGTGGGGACGTAGTCGTACGGGTTGCTGAAGATGGCCGCCGGGAGGTGGACGAAGTAGTCGTTCACAGCAGCGAGCAGGCGCGTACGAGTACGCTCCACAAAAACCTTATCGCCCGCCTATCCCGAGCAGGATCACCAGGCAGACGGGGTTCGGAGGCAACTGCTCACGCAAACAGAGTGCGCGCAAAGCTTGCGTAGGGAATGCGAGAGAGGAGGCAACTGCTCACGCAAACAGAGTGCGCGCAAAGCTTGCGTAGGGAATGCGAGAGAGCAGCAAACAATAGGGAGAAGAGAGTGGTCTCCTGAAAAGGAGTACCAGAGAGGAGCTTTCGGGTGTGTCTGCCCATGGAGGAGGGTCCTCTTATATAGGCGCTCAGGGGGAGAAGGGGGGATGCACCTGGACAATCTTCACCAGCCTTGATTCCCTAATCAGTAACGGCTATCAGTTACTAGTCACTCATGAGGCAATCAGTAACGTCTGTCAGTTACTAGTCACTCATGAACGCTGTAACGTTAGACTTGACTGGCAAAACGGTCATCACACAGCACACGCAGAGCGGCTCGGCCACGGCCACGGCGAGGCGAGCGAGCGCGCATGTGGCACGCCCTTCTCCTTTTACCAACTTTACAAGCGGTCCATATTTGGTCCACCATTTGAGTTAGTTAGGATTCCCCGGGATTTAGACCCCTAGCATTTATTAGTGGACCTTTAATTTCTTTTGATTAATTGAGACTAAAAATGAGCCAATGGCCCAACTAATCCAACAATCCCCACCTAAGAATTTCAAGGTTCACAACAAACGCCCTCGACTCAAATGTTGTTTTGATATACCGGCTTCATGGTGGAGACTGTTAAGTTGAACTTCCACCTGAGACAAAAGCTACACTCATTCACAACTGACCAATGAATTTGTTGATTATTTCTGGAATTAAAATGTACCGAAAATTGCCTGGCTCTCTAACACACGAAACATCTAAAATTAGCGATTTAACTCTTTTCTTCAAAACAGGTATTGCCCAGCTTAGTTATGTTTGTACTTAACGAATTAACTCTCAATTAACTATGTATCTTAATTGGATTTAACACTTTGATCTTCTGATTCAAACAGAGTTGCATAAATGTGTTGTATGATCGATCGAGAGTAAACTAAAAATGATATATTATACTGGTACAACTTCTAAGATCGTACTCTTTATGAAATTTTGAAATGGTAGAATTGTAATTTTTGAGACGGAGGAAGTGTAACTGTCAACTAAGTTAAACCTAGCGATTTAACTTTTAGTTATAACTAAGTATACTCTCTTTGATCTTCTCACTGAAACGGACAGAGAGTTGCATAGATGTGCTGTATGAATACTCGAGAGTAATAATTCAAAGAAAAACTGCTACGTAATGTTCCCATAGTCCGTGTGTCCTTGGTCTCACCGTGTACCTGCCCACACCCAGCAATATGGACGTAAAGGATATGTATATTTTATGTCATCATGTCATCTACGATCTATATGTATATCTGATCTCGTTCATCTACTTTGGTCTCCTGAAAAATTAGTATATCATTGGCTTATTAGTGGTTGTGACTTTGTGTGAGTGCGGTTGATAGATATATGGTTAGTTAAGAGTAGTTGCTCTAAGCAAAAACATCGATTGAAGATGATGTCCATTACGCATTGGCCATCCATGATTACCCTATCCATGGTAGTGACTTAGTGGAAATGGTAGGAGACCTGTACCTGTCGCACGCTCGCATGTAGTAGTAGTTTCAGAATCAAAGACGAAATGGGCGGCGCCGGGCCGCCGGCGGCTACAAAATTCTCCCCTCGCGTCGCCTTGTAGACACGCGTTGCATCTTTAAGCTACACCTGCCAAATACGTGTCAAGTCATTGCTGATGAAAGTACCTCGCAAGTGTCTTGGCATTGTTCTTTCTTCTGAATCCCAAAACGAGAAAAGTGTCTTATTGCTCGTTCACTCTCTCTCTCTCCCGCTGAATTTTTCATATTTATTTTCCAGTCAGATTTAATTTAGCATTCATTCAAGTATCAAAAAAAATACCATTCATTTTAAACAAGCTTCAGCGCATTATATTGTTATTAATGTTAACACTGCACAAATTAATCTTTTTATTAATTAATTGATGAACTGTGTCGCTCGCTGCAGCTGTCCAACGCCGACGAGTTCCCTGACAACCACGACGAGGTGGACTTCGAGCTGCTGGGCAACCGGCGCGGGCACGAGTGGCGCGTCCAGACCAACGTCTACGGCAACGGCAGCACCTCCCGCGGCCGCGAGGAGCGCTACCTCCTCCCCTTCGACCCCACCCTCCGGCCGCCACGCCTACGCCGTCGCCTGGACG
>OAMR01000042.1:2289632-2322114 GCA_900205405.1 Echinochloa crus-galli
TTCAAAAATGCATAAAGAGGACGTACGATCTTAGAAATTGTAATTTATTTTTGAGACGGAGGATGTGTAACTTTCAACTAAGTTAAAACTGGCGATTTAAATTTTAGTTATAACTAAGTACTCTCTTTGGTCTTCTCAATGATGCGTTGTATGATTAATCGAGAGTAATAATTCAAAAAGAAGAAAAACTGCTACGTAATGTTCCCATGGTCCGTGTGTCATTTGTCTGACCATTGGCCTCACCGTGTACCTGCCCACCCAGCAATATGGACGTAAAGGATATGTATATTTTTATGTCAGCATGTCCTCTACGATCTATATGTATATCTGATCTCATTCATCTACTTTGCTCGCCTGAAAAATTAGTACATCATTGGCTTAGTGGTTGTGACTTTGTGAGTGCGGTTGATAGATATATGGTTAGTTAAGAGTAGTTGCTCTAAGCAAAAACATCGATTGAAGATGATGTCCATTACGCATTGGCCATCCATGATTACCCTATCCATGATTACATAGTGGAAATGGTAGGAGACATGTACCTGTCACACGCTCGCATGTAGTACTAGTTTCAGAATCAAAGACGAAATGGGCGGCGCCGGCGGCTACAAAATTCTCCCCCCTCGCGCGCGTCGCCTTGTAGACACGCGTTGCATCTTTAAGCTATACCTGCCAAATACGTGTCAAGTCATTGCTGATGATCGAACGTACTCTGCTAACTGCTATGCGTGCTGGCAAGAGTGTATTACTATATTGTTCTTTCTTCTGAACCTCAAAAAGGGAGAAGTGTAGGCGTGTAGCTGATTATATTGTTGGCTAGCTCATCCTCTTTCTCTCCCTGAACTGTCGATCATATTATTTTGTTCTGCCTTGTTTAATTTACCATTCATTTTAAACAAGCTTCAGCGCACTGTTAATGTTGCACTGCATAAATCTTGATTAATTGAGCTGATCGAGAGCCTACATGTATATGATTAATGTCACACTGCAGCTGTCGAACGCCGACGAGTTCCCTCGCAACCACGACGAGGTGGACTTCGAGCTGCTGGGCAACCGGCGCGGGCACGAGTGGCGCGTCCAGACCAACGTCTACGGCAACGGCAGCACCTCCCGCGGCCGCGAGGAGCGCTACCTCCTCCCCTTCGACCCCACCCTCCGGCCGCACGCGTACGCCGTTGCCTGGACGCCCACGGCCGTCGTCTTCTACGTCGACGGCACGCCCATCCGCGAGGTGGTCCGCGTGCCGGCCATGGGCGGCGACTTCCCGGCCAAGCCCATGTCCGTGTACGCCACCATCTGGGACGGCTCCGCCTGGGCCACCGACGGGGGGCGCTACGGGGTCGACTACGCCCACGCGCCCTTCGCCGCCGACTTCTCCGCGCTCGCCCTCGCCGGCTGCCCCGCCGCCGGCGCCGGCGCGGGGTGCCAGGTGGCGGTGATGACGGCGGAGTTCGCGGTGATGACCCCGGCCAAGCGCGCCGCCATGCGGAGGTTCCGGCGGCGGAACCTCCTGTACACCGTGTGCCACGACAGGTACCGGTACAACGGCACCGTCTTCCCCGAGTGCGACGGCGGCGCCGACGACGGCGACGACTTCCACAAGTGGGGCGAGTCCAAGCGCGTGTCGTCGGGCCGCCGCGGGTACAAGCAGCAGCAGCAACAGCAGCCGCGCGCGGACGGCCGGCCCAGCACGTGGCCCGTCGGAACCCTACGTGCAGACTAATTAGGAGACTTTATTGATGAATTATACGGAGTATTGGATGGAGTAGTTAACGACGTCGAGGAGATATATCAGTACGTGCTGCATTTTTTATGGTGCACAAAGATAGAGAGCAAGATACAGTGTACTGCCAGCATGCACTCGTTCGATCGGTGGTTCCATACATACAGTTTTCTTTCAGTTTACATGTCTTTATGCAAAACTCACATACCAACATCCATTCATAGTTAATGTACTGAACGAAAAACCAAATACCACTATTATATTGCATTGAAAATCAATGGTTTAAACTAACCTGCAGCCAGAAGTTTTGCGCTTAATGATTCAACAAAAAAGGGCACACCACAAGAGGACGTATAGTTTTGCGAACAAACTCCTAGTATAGGATGAACACATATATATCCTAAATTCTCATAGAACAACGAGGTCCAAAATCTTAAAATATAAAAGAATAACTTAATTGATGCACATCTAGACATGGTGATTAAAAAGGCCCATCCAAAAAAAAATCATCAAAAAATATAAGAAATACTACGACAGCTAAGAACGTTCAGATGTCAGACATAAATATAGATGTCATGGTGTTAGCGTTAGCTACTTGCTACTGACATGATGTGATAAACCATAGAGTAGCTAAGTATGAAAAAACCGTCAGAGTACTTCAAGAAAAGCTGCTATAAGGCCTCCTCCAATGGTTGTCTCTTCAGCTAGCTAATAAATATTTTAATCTATAAACAGTGTAAAAAGTTATGAGCTATCTCTATTTAAGAGATAGTCTCATACATGTATTTCGAGGTTATGTGAGGATGACGTGTGGGGTCATTTATGTTATGAGCTATCTGCTAAGAGCTAGATCATTGGAGAAGCTGTCTCTTAGAGTGCTTAGAGCCAGTGTGTTAGCTCAACCATTGAAGAAGGCCTAAGTTGGGGTGCGCAGTAATTTCCCTTTCATTTTTTCGAAGCCATTGAGCAATTTTTAGGGCAGGGACCTTGGTGTCGTCTAATAGCCGGTCTTATACAGTGACACGTAATTTTGAGACGACTTATCAGACAACCTATACAATAGGCTGTTGTTTTGGATATCTCACAGTAATACATTATCCCTTAATTTATGAAAAAATAAGAGATATTATTGGTTGCATGGCAATTAAACTCGTATAATGGTAGGGGAGTTGTCTCATACTCCTATTATAATTTAGCTCATGAGGCGGTTGTTTCGCGAAACAACGACCTCATTCTCTCACCTCGCTCTCTCTCCTTTACATCAGCAAAAAAATCCTATATAACACTGTATGAGACGACCTATAAAACCGCTGACGTGTAGCAATATACCTGCTCTTGGCACAAACTTATTACTCTTCCGGAGTTTAATTTCCGACACGAACTAATCTTTCGTTGGCACACCACAACCGTGTGTGACGGGATTACATGGGCCTCTCCAGTTGTTCAACAGTGGTCCACACAGGCCACTCAGGCCCACAAACGAAGAAGCGGCCGTACCCATCGGCGACCTCTTCAACTCTGACCACATGTGACATGCCCCACACGAAAGAACAGGAGCGCCGTTACCGTGCCACGGCCCAGCCCAAGAGCAACGAACCCAACCAACGGCTAGTATTGGGGAGCCGCCTCCTCGCCTTCGCCGTCGTCTCCGTCCGCGTCCGTCCCCTCCCCTCCGTCGGGACAACGGTCATATTACCGTTGTACTGCCACGGCCCTTTAAAGCTCCCTCCCCACGCGCCCCCTCCGCCGCCGTCTCCACACCGTTCCCCATCTCTCTCTCTCGCTCGCTCTCGCGCGCCCCGTCTCCTTCCTCGCGCCGCCGGTGAACGCGCGTGCGCCTCTCGCCTCGCCTCGCCAAGAAAAGGGAAAGCACCACCGATGGAGACGCCGCTGTCCACCAGGAGGATCACCCGCTCGCTCGCGGCCGCCGCCGCCGCCGCATCAGCCCGTGAGTTCCTCTTGCCCCCCGCATCGCCTCTCTGATTCTCGATCCGCTTCTTGACGCGTTTCCTGACGATGCCCATCTCTGAATTGCCCGCAGCGAAGAGCGCCGCCGCCGGGACGGACTCCGCGGCCCTGTTCCCCCGGGCTCAGACTAAGGTCGCCGCCGCGGCGGGGGAGCCGCAGCGCGGCGCGCTGCACGACATCACCAACGACTCCCCCATCGTCGGCCTCGCCGCGGGCGGCCTCCACGGCGCCGACAAGACCCCCGCCTCCACCGCCGCCAAGACCCGCCGCAGGGCCCCGCGCCGCACGCCCGGCTCCGGGGAGGCGCTCCTCCGCGGCCAGGTCAAGGCGCTCCTGCACAAGGTCGAGGAGGAGCAGGGATGCGCCGCCCCCGCGGCTTTCGTCAGGCCAGCGCGCATCCAGGCGCTGCTCGGGGTCGCCAGGTCGCCGGCCCAGCTCCTCGCGCCCACGCCGGCCAACACCCCGCAGATCGGGCCCGTCTCCGCGGCCAGGGAGGGCCTCATGGTACCTGCCGGAGTCCCCGTGGTTCCCTGCGTCCTCGAGGAGGAGGAACTGCTGCTTCCTAAGCTGCAGGTAATTTAATTGTCCATTCAGCAATCCCCAATGGATGAAATCGTGGTAGAGTTGCCATCCAAGATTCCTGTTGAGTAGTAGATTTCCCATTTCTATCTGTTGCATCTGAATCTGATGCAGAAGTTTGCGTAGCATCTTAGCTAGCTTTATTCTGTAGGCTTCTTGCTAGTGTATGCCCCCTTTCAATTCTGCACCACCTGATTTATGACAATTTTGAAGCAAGGGTTGTTCCAACTTGCATTAGGGCTTCCTGCTGCAATCGTCGGCTTGTAGCAGTATGTGGTAATCTTGGTACAGGTGCATTTGCTGCAATATCAGGCCTCTGCATTGTTGCTGAGTCTAGCCCGTCCTGAATGCTAACTCTGTTCAGAACTGACAATGATGCTGAGGGTTCTTCCAACTAGTCATCGTTTTTGTTCTGCTTTCGTTAGATCACAGCGTGAGTTGTAATCATGAACAAGCTGCATTTGCTACTGTTGACTGAATCTAGCCAGTTCTGAATGTGATTCCAACCAGAACTGCAAATTCATTTCTATCCACTAACCAGCAGCACTGAGCATTGAGTAGTTAGTTAGTTACTGCTGTACTTGTTTCTAAGCTGCGTTTGTCCCCTTCTTCTGCAGGTCATTGCAGCTTCCCTGCTGCCACCACAGCCAGAGGAGAACCTGGGCGAGTGCCAGCTGAACCGTGCGCTGGTGTTCGACGACTCCCCTGAGAAGTCCGATGCATCCAATGGGCCGTCCATCTCTTTCCAGGAGAGCAGCACAGGCAGCAACATGGACAAGCCATCATCACCTGAGGACGACAGCTCCTCGGCCTGGTCCATTCAGGTCCATGCCAGCTCTGAAAAGGGAGACGAAGAAGAGCTGGACCTGGGAGAGTACACTGAAGAGGAGGATTGGGAAGAAGACAGCGACGATGACTGCTGCGTTGATCTGTGCGAGGAGATGAGCAGGATGACCGTGGTCGATGAGGAGGAGAGGAAGGCAGGGCTGCCGCGGTTAGAGGGGAAGCACACCCGGTTCATCTACAACAGTGACGACGAGATCGAGCGGGAGGAGGTGGCGGACGCAGCTGAGGCAAGGGCGGAGCTCGGCGCGCTGATGCTCAGGGGCCTGCCAGTGCCGGAGGGGAGGCACCTGCGCTTCCATGAGGACGATGAGGATGAGGAATAAAGCATACTATTCAGATTGGGTATCTGCAGTGGTTGTCATTCCCTGACACCAGCCAACATTCTTTTGGGGTCTCTGTTTCTACATTCTGATTCTGTAATTTGATCGTGTCTCGGTTCTTCAGAGAACACAAACTGTCTTGCCAATTCAACTCTTCTGAAATGCAATATATCCCCAGTTACCTAATAATGTCTTTATGCTATTCTGTGCATGGGAAGTCTGTATGATGTTTCTAGTCTGTAATTTCAAGTTGGTGAATCAAATATATCAGGACATGCCTTCTGTACATTCCTGGGACATCCATCTTGATGGCCTTTCGATTTATGTTTTTGTATTACTGTGCAATCCTTTTTGTATTACTGTGCAATCGAAGGATAGTTTTCTGTGGCAGTGGCAGTGCCCGTCCCTTAATTCAGGTACCGTCGAATAAAAGCAACGTGAACAGAACGGTATAGGATCGAAACAGTTTTTTAGTTCAGCTCTCCGATGAAGGAATTAACCTTTTTTAGCTGATTAAAGGGGAAATCAAAGAAATAGATCGACAGATAGGACAGAAAGGGACATGGCCTATTGACTCTCAGTTTGTTTTCATGTGCTTTTTTTTCCTGGCATCACGTTAAACTCACCCAATTCTCTGACTTTTTCGTTGGTTGCATGCTCAGGCAGAGGAAGACGTTACCCGTGTTTACGCGCTGCACTTCCCTGTTTAAAACGTTACCCTTCAGTCCTGCTTACCTCACAAGTCACAACATGTCATAATTTAAGTAATGCTAGTAGCTGGCCTGGCTAGTAGAGATGCATGTACACTAGACGGGCTTTTAAAACAAAAAACATATGACTACTTGGTGTGACATGTGGGTCCTATGCTGTAAGTGGCTAATGTGCATGACAAGTGGGCCCATGCAATAGATGAGGGACGATAGATAAAACACCAAATCATTCGCTCTTTATGGTAGATATTATTTTAGTAAGCTAAATTTGTGTGCTATAAAAAGAAAAATTTGGCTTAGTATAGCAATTTTCACTAGCACAATTGCATAGTTCACATAGCATCCATGGAACTAGGAACATCATTTTGCTACATTCCCTTAAAATAAAATATTTAAAAATATGTGTTCCTCAAAGACCCTTAGATCAAGAAATAAAATTGTTCACATTTGTTTCCTAAAATTAAGTGTTTTGTTCCTAAAAGACTCTAAAATCATGAAATGAAAGCCTACAAATAAAATTCATTGTATTTCCTGCAAATAAAATTTTAGGTTGCAAAGTGACCGTCCAAACCTAGAAAAATAAAAAAATGACCTCTAACACTAAAGACAAATTTTTTCAAACAAAACGGAGTGAAACCATAGAAACAAAAACCATATATGGAAATGTTTTGGTCGCTTTTATTGGAAAAGTCCACTTTACTACCTTCCACCTATCTATCCTGTCCACTTAACCCACTCAATAAAATTTAGGATCATTTTGCTCCCTATATAAACTAATTTATTCGGTTTAATCTACTTCCTAGTGAGTTTCTGTTTTTCTCTCTCCATGTATAAGTTGAGTTTTAAGTTCAAATTTCAAGATATGACTTATAACATGATGGTCTACATTAGAAAAAAACATTATAAAAGTAGTATTATTATTTTTCATGCAATTTTGTATCCCTATGATCAATATCATATTAAATCTTCCTAGTATATGAAAATAACTATGTTTTTTATATTTCCTAACATAAAACATCAGATTATATACCCCTCACAAAAATTGAATATAAAACTCACCATGTAGGTAGAGAAACAAAAGTGATAAATCTTATTAAGGGTAGATTGTACCGATTGATGTAGTTCGGATGAATAAATTGAGTCTAACATTTGTTGAGAGAGTCAAGTGGACAAAGTAGATATAACTAAGTAGTAAAAATGGACTTTTTCTTTTTTATTAAAACTATGGCTCTATTTTGAGAATTTTGGCCTTAGTGAGACATATGAAGATCATGGCAAAAAATTATAGTTCACATGGGGCTGCTCAGTTGTCAGAATGCCATTTACATGTGTGACCATGCCAAAATATACGATGTTATTCCTATGAAAGCAAGTGTGAACCGGAAAATGTTGCCCCATCAACCATTTACAACAGTAATCAGAGCATCTCCAACGGTCTTGTAAAGAAAATGGCCCTGATTTTAGTGATTGAGTGACAACATTATCATTGTGACTAATTTGTTTATCAAAATATATATTTAGAGGTTTTATATATCTGAATGTTTGATTCTAAGCCATTAAAATAATGGTAAGTTCAAAGAAAATAAAATGAAACAAAGGCCCACTAAAAACAAAGTGAAAACAACAAAGATTCATGAACGACGCATTTGACCGATTCAATCGGTGCTACTGTTTATAAAGGATAATAGCTACCGGAATAACAGATTGAATCGGTGCTACTATACGTTGAGAATATTAATCGATGCTTCTATTCATGAAGGACAATAACTATTGGAAGGACACAGATTGAATCGGTGTTGCTACACTAAGTTGAGAGTATCAATTGGTGCTACTATTCATGAAGCAAAGCAGCCACTGGAAGGACACATATTGATCCGATGCTATTGTTTATGGTGACCAAATGAGTCGGTGTTATGGAGAAAAGTTGTAATGGTTGGCAACAAGTTTCTTTGGTTGGGGATATTTATACCCCATTGCTCGGACATTTTGATGGTGTTAGAGTTTGGATAAGTTGTTGGTGTGTCTTGTATATAAAATTGAGTGCTCTTTTCACCAAAGTGATCAAAAGAATATTAGGTCAATTAGCAATAAGGTTTAGGTCTTGATTAGTTCTAGGGGCAGAGCTAGAGAAAAATTGAGGAGGGTGTGAAAGGATTAACACTAGGCCTAGAGGGGGGGGTGAATAGGCCTGGTAATAAGATTCTGCAAATTTTCTCCAAAAATCTGTCAGTTGTCGGATGATCCGACGCAGTCTCGGATCTTCCGGCCAGGAAGATCCGACACTGTGTAGGATCTTCCGACTGAGTGAAAAACTTACTTCGAGATTTGAATTCTACAGACCTTTTGATGATTCTACTTGAATACAAAGTTGACAAGTGATGTAAGGAGTCTTCTAAATATGATCAATATTAGAGTATAACAGTAAACAAGTAGATCGGGCCAAATCGAGCGAAAATAACAATAAATGCAAATGAGCACACGGAGACAAAGAATTTACTTCCAAAGTTCACTCCACAAAGGAGCTACGTCTCCGTTGAGATGCTGACAAAGAGCCGGGCTGTCACACTAGCCCCAAGTCTCCCTCAATCAACCACAAAGGAGGATTGAGTTACTTACTATTTCTCTCACAAAGAGAGGGGAGATACAAACGTTCCGGTGCTCAAACCACAAAGGAATGGGAGCTACCGGCGACGCCTAACCGTCTAGGAGCAAGGCTCCAAGAGTAACAAACGCGAATCGATGAATCAAAGTTGCTTCAAGTGCTTCAAGAGATGAACAAGTTGAAGCTCACGAAATGCTTTTGTTTCACACCTCAAATCTTCTCCCACACTCAAACCCTAGGTGAATCCTTGCAAGAATCGAGCTTTGGGAAGGAGGAGAGGGATGGATTGAAAGCTCAAGAGGTGTGTTGGGTCGAGTAAGTCAGCAGCAAATGAATGAGGGGGTATATATACCAACCCCTCAAAAAGTTACCGTTATGTGCTCTGCGAAGGGGTACCAGATCTTCCGACACTTGGTCGGATCTTCCGGCAAGTGACAGAATAGTGTTAGAAAACCCCAGAGAAATTTCCAGGAGCCGGATCTTCCGACATAGGGTCGGATCTTCCGGGGGACCCAGGACTTCCGGCCCGGAATAAGCCAAGACAGAGCCGGCCGGAACTTCTAGCCGGATCTTCCAGCCCAAGGTCCGGAACTTCCATAGAATACTCCAAAAGGCTGAAATCTGGCTAAGTCATGGATCTTCCGATGCTACTGCCGGATCTTCCGATCGAGAAAAACTCGAAACCGAGCCGGTAGGAACTTCTAGCCGGATCTTCCGGCCTAAGTTCCGGCCCACCAATAAAAGTTAAACTAGGCAATTTTTGGGTCTCTCATGGGATTTTCATCTCAAGCATAGCACTTTTGACAGCCAAGATTTATCGAATACGTCCCCCTTGATAGTACGGTGGTCCTATACTCAATTTCAAACCGAAAACCAAATTTAAATCTTCAATCGAATCCTCCACCATACAAATAAGAATTAGTGACCTTCCTTTCACATTTCTTATCTTTTCTTTTCATTTTATTCCTTCACACTCATACAGAGCATTATATCCAAATTTTTATTATCATTAATCACTAAAATTAATTAAGTGCCTAGATACACTTTTAGGGTGCGACACCTCATTACATATGTATAGTGTTCAACTAAATATTGTGAAAATTTATAGCACATAACTGATTTTGAATTTTTCTGGGTGCGGCCGCACCCAGAACTTACAACGTGGCTGCACCATTGGTGGTGCAGTTTAGGTTTATTGGCGCATTTCTTTAGGGATTAGCCTAAAGTTAGGCGAAGTTTGCCACATCTTTGTTATTGGTGCTTGCATGTTGTATTGTAAATTTGGGGGCTTGTAAGTCTTGCAAGACCCTCCAACCAAGTTTGTGGAGCGACTATGGATGACTGTGTGAGGGAGGAGAGACCCTCGGTGTTTTGCCGAAGCTCTACCGAGTGGAAGCGGCAAGAGCATCCAGGAGAGGTAAGGTGGTGATCCACTCTAGCGTGGGCAGAGCCCATTGGCTATCCACGTAGTTACTTGTTCGAGGAGCAAGGCCCTTAGGCCAGTCTCAGTGGGAGGGTCATCGACACAGTTACCTAGACTGTAATCTTAAGAGAACTGTACCAGTGGAGGTCATGGTGATGGCCCTCCTCTCACATTTCATGATCCTCCTCTTTTCTCTCTCATAATACTATTGGTACATGTTATTAAATTTAATGTCTATGACACTCCCACTGAGACTGGCCTTACGCTGGTATTTCCTTGGGTGGGGCTCCAACAACGAGAACTAGAGGAAAGCGTTGCTTTCTGCTACCTCGGGATAAATCGTCATGTCGGAGTTTGCGTTCTCTACACTGTTTACATTTCACATTATTTTTTGCTCTACTTTCCACATTTATTCTTCCTAGAATTGCCATGTGTAGTTGATAGAATTGAAACCTATGGTATAAAACTTTTAAGCGGTATAGATAGAACACATACGAAAACCTAATACACATTGAGATAGAAATTGGAATAGATTTTTATAAGTGTTTGGAGCCTTACTTTTTAGAACACCTTATTCACACCCGCTTTTAAGGTGCCATGATCACTTCGGATCTCAATATTTGTTTCATAGTTATTCGGGAAGTTGTTTTAAAGTTCCTAATAATCTTATTTTAATCCAACTAATCTATTGGAAAAGTTCCCAACACTTTTTAGACTTTCAGGATAGACCGTCATTACTAGCTTTATTGTACAAGAATACTTTTACAATAAATAAAAATAATTTAAAAATGTTATCAGAAAATATTTTTACTTACAAAAAACAATAATTTTTGTAGATATTGTTAGCTAAAAGGTAATTTTATTGACCGTGTCGGTGTTAACTGACTTGTAGGGCGAGAGGAGGGATAACTGGATAAGCCACTGTGTGTGTTCCTTTTTGGAGAAGAGGTAAGCTCGCTCAGGTATTCAGGTGGGAGGTGATAAGAATGCTTCCGTCAAGTAGAGAGGGAGGGCCGCAGGGTGCAGCAAATCAACCAGCGCTGTGTTTAGTTAGAAAAAAAAGAAGAGAAAGTTTGGTGAAAATGTCATATCGGACACTGTAGGGCACTGTAGCACTTTTCATTTGTTTGTGATAAACATTGTTCTACCATGACCTAATTAGGCTCAAAAGATTCGTCTCGCCGTGTACATCAAAACTATGTACTTAGGCCGTGTTTCGCAGAGGAAGGGAAAAATTTTTCCAAAAGGAATCTTGAATGCATGAAGTACTAAATGAAGTCTATTTGTAAAACCCATTTAGGGATGAGCGTAACTTTGCGCGACGAATCTAATGAGCCTAATTAAGACATGTTGTGCTACAGTAATGCTACAGTAACCATCCTCTAATCATGCGGTTAAACGGTCAAAGGTCTCATTAGATAGGTCTCGTGAAATAGCTTAATGTTGTGAAGTTAGTTTTGTAAACTGACTTTATTTAATACCTTAATTATTGGTCAAAGGGGTGGAAAATATTTTCCACCCCCAAAGAAACACGGCCTGAGTTATTTTATTTACCCATGTTTAATGTTCCATGCATGAAGAGAGAGATTAGATGTGATTTGATGTGATAGATGAATAGTAAAGTTTGGAGAGAGAATTTTTGGGAAAGTTGGGGAACTAAACACAGCCAAGATAAGATTACGAGATGACTGCGCACTTGGGCGTCAAGTGGCCGGTATGCGTGGCGTGGGCAGCTAGCGGAGTTTCCCTTCCTTCGCCGGCATGCAGCCGCGCAGCGATCGCGTACACACTCGCCGTCAAGGTGATAGAGAGAAGACACACCGATCAGCTGCGGAATTAATCCAAATACTAATAATCTACGGTCTGGCTGGTTGGGGTTAGCTTGTTCGTACAGTCTCCTCGCGAGGCCCCACATGCACCATACTATATGCACCTATGAACGCGACGTGGGGGCATGGATCCAGATAATTCAAGCGAATCAGTCAGCAACACCTCGGGCAATCAGCATGCGGCAACGAAAGTACAATCGTAGTGCTAGAGTAACTAGCAGCAAGCGCTTCCGTAATTCTCGCTATTGCCTGTTTGTTGCTCATGGTTGATTAGTCTCCGTCGCGGTCACCGCCATAAGTCATAAGCTCATAAATGACTGCTGCTGGTAATCATCGTTCTGTTTGCTTGGCTTATCAACCACCAATCAATCACTAATGCTTTTTCTTTCGGTTAACCAGCACCGGTCACCAGCCAGCCGAACTGGACGCACGTTCACAGGTCAGGACAGCAAGTTGGGTGAATGACTAGGCGAGAGTTACTGAGCTGCAGTGAGTTAACTGATGATTATTGGGCTGATGAGCATGAGATGAGATTCCCCAAATTGGAGCGGCGGCCAGCGGCGGAGCCCCACTGCCACTCCATACCATCGGCGCTGCCCGGTGGCCTCCCAAGTCAATCAAGCGAGCCAGTCGGTCTCCCTCGCCCTCCGACCCGAGCGAAGCAACTCGCCCTCGCACATCGCACTGCTCCTCCACTTGCTGGCTGCCGCTCCTCCTCTCCCCTCCCCTCCCTCTTCCGTGCGCGTCCCGTCCACCGCACCCTCCCCCGGTTCGCCCTCCCCTCCCCACCCCACCGCTTACGCCACCCCAATCAGCTCGCCGCCGCCGCGCGCCCATGCGCTCCGCCCCCTGCACCTCCACCTCCCTGAATTGGCCGCCGCCGCTCACGCCCAATTTCCCCGCGCTGTCGCCGCTCCCGGGGACGGGCATCCTTGGCCCAGGGCCCATGCCGCCGCCACCGTCGGGGCTCTGGTTCCCGCCGTCGCCGTCAGGGCTACTTTCCCCGTCGGGGTTCTTTCCGATCCTCAGCCCAAGGTGGAGAGATATGTAGCAAGGGCGCCTTTCCTCGACAGCTGCCCCTGTGAAGCAAGGCGGCCGTGTAACATTTGACGGTAGGGACATAGCCACGGTGAGGTCAGTTGGGTCGTCGGCCGGAGTTGGCTGGAGGAAGATGCAGGTGGGTTGTGACTTGGGACACACATATTTGTTGCTGTTACTGCTTGTGAGATTGGTTAGTCAGTCTATCTATATGTAAGGTCTCGGTAAAGGAGATTGGTTATATATTTGTAATTGTATAACTGGGGAAGATTTCAATTCATTCACTTTTCTTAGCTACAAAATCTGGGCAGGTTAAACTGGCCATGTTCTAGTTTAGATTCTCGAGTATTTAGTCTTGGAAACCTGTAATTGTAAACCTGTAGTTCACGAAAGATTAGCTCTTTCTGACAAACCTTGAACTGATGGTTGTTGTTGCTCTACCTATTAAGGCATAGAATGTTCCCCATACTCTTCTTTCTTTCTTTTTTAATTTGATTAAGAAGATAAACTTCCTGGACATCATCTGCCCAGAAAATCATTATCAAACTAATGTAGTTATTCATATCATGATTCATGAACTAGTGGAAGGGCTTAGTCAAGTCTTAACTCTTAAAAATTAACATGTTGATTGTAAGTTAGTACTCACAGGATCATGCTATCCTGTGCTAATAAGTAATAAAGCTCATTTGTTATACAAAGGTTGTTTTTTGCTCATTTTGGCTGTGTTGGCAGTAGCATTTTTCTGATCTCCGAATTGGTCATTTATAGCTCAATGTCGCAATAGAAATATAACCAGCATGTCTCAGCTGTACCACATTGTATATCTTTGCTCTTTGGATTTAACATAGAAATTGTTGCCTGGGTTTGCACAGGACAAGAAAATATTGCCAGTGCCCATGCCAGGGTATAAAAGGAAATCTATTCGTATTTGGCACAGACTTCGTATACATTGGTAGCTTATTCTTCCTTACCCACAATAGACGGAGTACCCATATGGTTATGCAACATCATGATCCGAGTCACATACTCCTTATATAGCTTATCTTTGAAGTCTTCAATGCCCAATAACTGTCTGGATTGATTTTTCTTTAAGTGGTGTCCTCTGATGCACATTATGCTCGGAGTCCCCAAAGTTCATCACTTTTCTAGTGGGAACCTGCAGGTTGATTTGAATGGTCTGGTAGGTTATGATGCATGAATCCCAGAAAAAAAAGTATAGTTCCAAGTGGGAATTCTTATGCTGGTTATTTGATTTTGTAGTTATATTAATGTGGCATGTTATAGTTTGTTTGCGTCCTCTGCTTAGAATTAATATATGACATATTCTGCTGGACCCCCTTTGGTATGTAATGCTAAAGAGGGAATAACTAAAGGATGGTCCTTATTGTTCTTCTGTAAGCAACTAGTGTTCTTTGTGCACTGCATCTCCTTCAAGTAAAGATTGTTTTTGTACAAATGTTCTGTAAATTACTATTGTAGAAACCACACTGTTTTGTTTTGTAAATTGTTTGTGTGAATATATGCAAAGATTCTATGTACTAAGTCGACTATTTTAGCTCTTTCTGGAATGCTTGAGGTTTTCCCTCCTGCATCTGTAGAGGTTCAACTAGACTGGACAAATTATGGTTTGCTTGGTTGTGGACAAATTATGGTTTGCTTGGTTGTGATGAACCTAGAGCAGCTACTAAACCAAATCCTTCCACAATTGACAATTCTGATACTTATTAAATGGCTACCTATAACAAGATTCAGAACTGAAGGTTTTGCATCTTTGTATATATGCGGATGACTTCTGTGCAAGTTCTTTTAGTCTCATGGTCGAATTATTTATATCCTATTTTCTTGCACTAGGTCCCTTTTTCACAACATCTGCGTTCATGACGCGGCATCGAAATAAACTATGCTCATGTTTGCAAATCGTTCTGGTGATTTGCACATGCTTTGTATTGTGGTGGCAGACGTCAGTCCTAAGATCTAATGTTTGGTGTTACACCATCTCACCATTCTGCCCACTGGAATGGAAAGTTATGTTATGCGCTTAGCTTAGCTTGAGGGGGGAAAATGCTATGCGCTTTCTACATGTCATCGCCGCTGATTTGTGCTTTCTTGCTGTGTCTGGTTTGTATTGGGGGCCTATGGTTTATGGATAGTTTACCCAAAGTGTTTTTTTTTTCCGGTTTGCTGTGACATGTGATCTTTCGGTAATATTTGCTAATTTACATCTGTTTGAAGCCTGAACTTTCAAGGGATCGGATTTGCTGATTGGCAAGCATGTAGGCATGTCTGTTATCTCTGTTGACTTAGAACCCTTGATAATGGTACGGATACGCCTGAAGTGTTCTTCAGACTATTATTGATTAGCGATCAGCCATAAGATTAAGCTGCATCATTTCCTTGTTTTATTCGGCTTGCAAGCTGTACCCTCTCATCAGAAAACAAAAAAAGAAGAAAAAATGACAGAAAGGCATCTAGTAGCTTGCTGGGTCATCATTTCAACGAAAATCCTGAATTGTTTGTGTATTCAGTGGCGTGCCGGCGTGCAGAACAATCAAGTCAGACAAATTTTTTTGGAGAATTAGGTGCGCATATCTACAGTCAAGCAAGGAGAACTTGTTAAGTGATGTGGCATATTCCATTTAAATTCAGTGAAATTTCTTTTTGTCGGCCCCACAGAGCGTTGACTTGGCAGGGGAGCTATGCTCTCTGGCTCCTTGTGTGTGGAGGGGTAGACTCGCTTGCCTGTCTGCCGGACTAGATCTGGGCTTTGGTCAATGAAGTCTGAAACCTATCCACCTACTGACTGACAGAGGCCGGCTGCCGGCAGATCTGTCTGTTGATCTGGGCCATTTTGCACTAACCCGAGTAAAGTAACTCCAGTGGCTGTCACGGTCTCATCATCACTCGCCTACAACTTGTTTACCGTAGCAGAGACCTCGTCGCCTTTTTTTACTTTGTTCTTCGGTTGAAACCGGAGGGCACTTCCAAAAGAGACCGGAGAATATCATGAAAAAGAAAAGGCAACGGATTGGAGTGGGACGGTGACGTGCTTGGCCCACACCACACACACATATCCGCCCTTGTTTGGCCGAACCTGCGAGAAATTGAGCACTGAATATGCGTATCAGTCCTAATCCGTGTGATCTTTACTGATGATATGTATATATGCATATATATATAATATATATATATATATATATTAATCTAGATTCGATAGGAATTGAGTGCCGCTGTCGACACCCACAGGAAAATCGGTGCTTTCTCACCTGCATCCATCCTTCTGAAGTTCTGATATCTTCGGTATCCAGCCGGTGTTTTTGCTTGAGACGGAGGACGGCGACGTGCCAGTCTTGAGGTCTCGTCTGTCTATCTGGGCCGTCTCCAACCGAGCATGATTACGAGAGTAATGAGTGATGGCTGCCATCTCAACTCCTCGATGGGCCCCGCCTGATTGCGACGCGGCAGGATGGAACGCAGAAATCTTTGACTTGGGAACGTGATCACCGGAGCAAGCCAATGCCGGCTGCTGGCCTGCTGCTCGTGACACCAGGCGCCAGAAGAACAGCGACAGGATGCAGCCATGCCCATGCATACTGTACAGCATACCGTGCCAGGCCCATGGTAACCCGTCACCTCTACCTTTCTTCCACCTATACTGGAGGAGTCCTTTAGTTCTGAGAATGGCTCTGGCTAATGACAAATGGCAATGGTTGTTAATCATACCAGCAAGTTATTAGCTGCATGATTCAGCAACGTTAGTTGGAACAGTAGTATTGATGTAGATAAGACCTTGGCATTCGTACGGATAGTAGCACTCCAGAGCACGATTCAGCAACGGCACGTACTCTCTGATAATTATTGATTGAGCTGATATTAACAATTATATAATATAATTGACGAAGAATGTGCAGCATATAGTAGTACAGAAGAAACTAATTGGTAGGAATGCAAGTAGCTTTCCTTGCATCTCCAGACAATACAGCTACTCACGATGCCTTTTCTTTTCGGTTCGCAACTGCAAAATCGTTCAAATCCAATAACTGAATTACATACTCATCATTATGAGGAAAAAAAAGGGGCTTTGCTCAAGTCATCTTAGGATCCTAGGACTAGGAGTGACTGCTCAGCTTGGTGAAGTGAGCTTTCTTCTTCAGCATGCTCCCGAATTTCCTCAGCAGAGCCTTCTTGTTCTTCTTGTGGACTGCCTGCTGGTGCTGATCCTGGTTGAACGACGACGTCGGCCCATCGCATCAGCAGCCCATTCATCTGATCCACGAGCCCATCATCCCCGCGCGGCGACTCAGTGTCATCGTCATCATCATCGTCATCTGACTCGTAATCATCGCCCCTCTCCTTGCACCTCTCATCAGAAAACAAAAAAAGAAGAAAAAATGACAGAAAGGCATCTAGTAACTTGCTGGGTCATCATTTCAACGAAAATCCTGAATTGTTTGTGTATTCAGTGGCGTGCCGGCGTGCGAACAATCAAGTCAGACAAATTTTTTTGGAGAATTAGGTGCGCATATCTACAGTCAAGCAAGGAGAACTTGTTAAGTGATGTGGCATATTCCATTTAAATTCAGTGAAATTTCTTTTTGTCGGCCCCACAGAGCGTTGACTTGGCAGGGGAGCTATGCTCTCTGGCTCTTGTGTGTGGAGGGGTAACTCGCTTGCCTGTCTGCCGGACTAGATCTGGGCTTTGGTCAATGAAGTCTGAAACCTATCCACCTACTGACTGACAGAGGCCGGCTGCCGGCAGATCTGTCTGTTGATCTGGGCCATTTTGCACTAACCCGAGTAAAGTAACTCCAGTGGCTGTCACGGTCTCATCATCACTCGCCTACAACTTGTTACCGTAGCAGAGACCTCGTCGCCTTTTTTTACTTTGTTCTTCGGTTGAAACCGGAGGGCACTTCCAAAAGAGACCGGAGAATATCATGAAAAAGAAAAGGCAACGGATTGGAGTGGGACGGTGACGTGCTTGGCCCACACCACACACACATATCCGCCCTTGTTTGGCCGAACCTGCGAGAAATTGAGCACTGAATATGCGTATCAGTCCTAATCCGTGTGATCTTTACTGATGATATTGATACACTGTCTCTTATACACATCTAGATGTGTATAAGAGACAGGTATATATGCATATATATATAATATATATATATATATATATTAATCTAGATTCGATAGGAATTGAGTGCCGCTGTCGACACCCACAGGAAAATCGGTGCTTTCTCACCTGCATCCATCCTTCTGAAGTTCTGATATCTTCGGTATCCAGCCGGTGTTTTTGCTTGAGACGGAGGACGGCGACGTGCCAGTCTTGAGGTCTCGTCTGTCTATCTGGGCCGTCTCCAACCGAGCATGATTACGAGAGTAATGAGTGATGGCTGCCATCTCAACTCCTCGATGGGCCCCGCCTGATTGCGACGCGGCAGGATGGAACGCAGAAATCTTTGACTTGGGAACGTGATCACCGGAGCAAGCCAATGCCGGCTGCTGGCCTGCTGCTCGTGACACCAGGCGCCAGAAGAACAGCGACACAGGATGCAGCCATGCCCATGCATACTGGTCTACCTTTCTTGCACCTATACCGGAGGAATTCTTTAATTCTGAGAGTGTTTCTGGCTAATGACATATGGCAACGGTTGTTAATCATAGCAGCAAGTTATTAGCTGCATGATATGATTCAGCAACGTTAGTTAGAACAGTAGTATTGATGGAGATAAGACCTTGGCATTCGTACGGATATTATCATTAGCAATCCAGAGCACGATTCAGCAACGGCACGTACTACTCTGATAATGATTGATTGAGCTGATATTAACAACGAGAGAATTATATAATTGTTGAAGAATGTGCAGCATATAGTAGTACAGAAGAAACTAATTGGTACGGTACGAATGCAAGTTGCTTTCCTTGCATCCCCAGACAATACAGCTACTCACGAAGTCATGATGCCTATTTCTTTTCGGTTCGCAACTGCAAAATCGTTCAAATCCAATAACTGAATTACATACTCATCATTATGAGGAAAAAAAAGGGGCTTTGCTCAAGTCATCTTAGGATCCTAGGACTAGGAGTGACTGCTCAGCTTGGTGAAGTGAGCTTTCTTCTTCAGCATGCTCCCGAATTTCCTCAGCAGAGCCTTCTTGTTCTTCTTGTGGACAACGTGCTGCTGCTGATCCTGGTTGAACGACGACGTCGGCCCATGGATCAGCAGCCCATTCATCTGATCCACGAGCCCATCCTCCCCCGGCGGTGACTCTGTGCCGTCGTCATCATCATCGTCATCTGACTCGTAATCATCGCCCCTCTCCTTGCACAGATCATCCTCTATGATCTTGCTGTTCTCCAAACAGTTGGCATCCACCGCTGCTATGCTGATCTCCTTGTCACGCCTCACCTGCCTGACCGTCTCCACCTCCACGTGCTTGATATCCTCCATTGGGAGAACAACGCTCTCGCCATTGCTGTAGTCTTCGTCTCCGACGACGCTGCGATGATGCATGGGCGATGCCTGCTGGTGCTGATCCTGGTTGAACGACGACGTCGGCCCATGCATCAGCAGCCCATTCATCTGATCCACGAGCCCATCATCCCCCGGCGGCGACTCAGTGTCATCGTCATCATCATCGTCATCTGACTCGTAATCATCGCCCCTCTCCTTGCACAGATCATCCTCTATGATCTTGCTGTTCTCCAAACAGTTGGCATCCACCGCTGCTATGCTGATCTCCTTGTCACGCCTCACCTGCCTGACCGTCTCCACCTCCACGTGCTTGATATCCTCCATTGGGAGAACAACGCTCTCGCCATTGCTGTAGTCTTCGTCTCCGACGACGCTGCGATGATGCATGGGCGAGCAGATCAGCTTCAGCAGCGCGCTCGGCTGCTTCTCCGAGCTCCTGGCGGCGACTGTCCCGTTCAAAGGCTGCTCCCCTCCTCTCCTCGCCGTGGCCTCGGTGAGCAGCGCGGCGAGCTCGTCGATCCTGGCCTGCGCGGCGGCTTCTCGCGCACGCATCTCCTGCGCGATGCTCTCCAGCTCGTGCTCCTTGTCCTCCAGCGTCTCCTTCAACCTCAGGCTGCTGATCTTTGCCTCCTCCGAGGTCAGGCTGGCCTCGGTGATCCTGGACTCCAGCAGCCTCACCTTGCTCTGCAGCTGCGCCTTCTCGTCCTTGGCAGCCTTGGCCTCGCACTCGGCGGCTTTCAGTGATTCTACCAGCTTCTCCATTTCGAGCTTGCTGGGCAGGGCCTTGGTGGACTTATCAGTGTTTTCTTCTCCGGCTTTTCTGGCAGTGACATCTGCGAGCAGCTTCGAGAGCTCACTAGCTTTCTCTGACGCGGCTCGCTCTCTCAGTCGCAGCTCGGTGACTTCGTGGTTCAGAGCGAGGAGCTCCTTGTCCTTGAAGGACACCAGGTCTTTGAGGTGTGAGATCTCTGCCTTTGCTTCTTCAGCATTTGAGCTAGTGTTCGTGGCCTGGAATTCAAATTCTTGCAGCTTGTTAAGCAGCTGAATTTTCTCTGCCCTGAGCTCCTGCACTTCCTTCTCTGCAACTCTTAGTGATTCTGTGACCCTGTTCATCTCTGTCTGGATCGAGCTCATCCCATCGTCCGATCTCTTGAGCATATCGACGAACCCAGCCTCTTTAGATATCCACTCATCCTTGCAGCTCTTGGCCTCTGAACCCATCTTCTCAACTGCCTTCCTGAGGCAGGCCGTCTCGTAATTCGATTCATCAAGCAGCAGCTGGTGCCTGTCCTCTGCATTCTTCATCGCCGCCTTCACCTCTGACACCTGAAGCTGCGCATTGTCCAGCTCAGCCTGCTTCGCGAGGACTCTCTCCTTGGCCTCCCTTGCCTCCGACGACACTTCGCGCAGCGCCGCCGCCAAGTCCTCCACAGCCTTCTTCACCTTATCCCTCTCATCTCTAGTGTCATCAAGCTCCCTGAGCAGCCTGTCCTTGTCCTCAGTAAGCTTCCCCGCCTGAGCCCTCGCTGCCTCCTCAGCAATAACAACTTGTCGATGCGCCTCGTGTAGAATCCGGTGCTCAGACCTCAGCCCATCAATGGCAACCTGCAGCTCAGACGCCTCCTTCGTCGCGACCTCGAGGCGCCTGCCGGCCTCGAGGAGCCCTTCCCTGTGCTCGCTCGCTTCCTTCTCCAATGACGCCATCTTCTCCTCGAGCTGGATGACCTGTGCCTGCTTGTCCTGGAGCATGGACGTGCAGTCCTCGAAGCTGCTGGTCAGCGACGCCAGCGACTCCTCGCTGCGTTCCTTCAGCCGCGAGACCTCTTCCAGGCGAGCTTCCAGCGCCTCCGCCTTGCTCCTCCACTCCTGCGCTGAGCGGGTGGCATCCGCCTCGGCGCCCTTGGCGTAGGCGATGTCAACCCTGAGCCCCTGAAGCATCTCCTCCGCTCCGGCGAGCTTCTCCTCCGACGCCGCCTTGGCCTCCCGGAGCTCCGCTCGCAGCGCGGAGGCTTCGGCTTCCAGCTTCCCGACGGCCCCCGCGGCTTCTTCCGCTTGGGCCTCCAGCTGGGCCTCGAGCCGGCCCACTTCGGCCGTCAGGGCCTCGGCCTTCCTGGCGTTGCCGTTGGCGAGCCGCTGGAGCTCGTCGGCCTGGCCCACGGCCGTGTCCCGGGCCGCCGCCGCCGCCGCCAGCTCGCCATTGACGCCGTCGAGCTCCCGGGTGGCGGCGATCAGGGAGGCGACGTCCTCCTCAGGTCCTCCTGCGCCAGGCTCAGCTGCGCCTGCAGCTCCGACGACGCCTTGGCGATCCTCTGCTGCTTCTGATCAAATTAACCAAGACGCGAGGCAAATTAAGACGAGGAATTACAGGCACGCGTCGGCGATCGGGTGGTAGGCTCTGGGATTCGAGTCGCCGTCGTCTTACATCTGTAGCGGCGGTCCGGGATGATGCCGCCGCCGCCGCCTTGAATGACCGGCGCTCTGCTGCGCCGGGCGACGGCTTGGCCGGCAGGTCGATGGACGCCGAGGACCTGTCGAGAGCGATGCCGGCGGCATGGTGGAGTGGGGAAGGGGCGCGGTCTGCTGGCCTGCTTGGGGCTCCGGCGGGTTTGGCTAGCCTGCTGACGCGAGGTGCCGACGTCGCCCTGCGGGTGGACGGTTGCTTGTGGTTGGAATTGGAACCTTCAGGAAGGCCGCTGCTTGGACTGCATTTTCAGATTCAGTAATGAAAAATCCATTAGCTCAATTATGCTTACAACTCGTGCAGTTGATTTCGCATGCATTTTCAGAAATGTTTCGTTTTCGCGGCGTATGTGAAGAGGTAAGCAAAAGCTAGTTCTTGATCAGTAAAACGAGATTGGATGAAACATTGGTTTGGCTTATAATAATAAAGCAGAAAATAAATGTCAGGCGATGCGTAGAGATTGAGCGTGAGGACAAGTAGCAGCAGGAAGGGGGAAATGCAGGGTGTGACGCTTGCTTACTTGGGTTTGGAGGCCAGCATTATTATCAGCTGGACCTGAGGGCAGAGGCAGCTTCTGAACTTGGTTCAGGTTGAAGATCCAGCGTTTGGAAGCAAAGCAGACGGTGAGGTGGAGCGGAGAAGACTCAGAAGAGGGATGGTGATGAGGAACCAGGAGGAAGAAGAAGAAACCATGGATGACTATGATGGTGGAGGAGTGGAGGAGGTGAGGGGTGGTCGTGCAGCGCATGCTTCAGGCACACTGAGAAAAAAGCCTAAGAAAAATGTGTGTGATAGGCAACGTGCGAGGCTGTTCAGTTGAGCATCATGGCACTGTGGAGATTCATGGCAGCCCACTACACAAGACGATAGACGAACATGAGCTTCAGCTTACTTCTGTCCCGAGAGTCGAGCAAAGCGCTCAAAGCAGGCTTTACTTCCGATTTTAGTCCCATGAGTAAGGATTGCAATGGGCCCGCTTTTGTCCAAAAGACAAAAAGAACTCCCCTGAGAAAATGAAACCTTGTCCACAGACCACAGCTATAGCGAGTTCTTTCCCTGTTGTCTTTTTCACTATCGCTATTCACCGTTCACAATTTTTTTTTGTTCGTTTTAGCACGTAGGCTTATGACTGCTTTTCAGATGTTCCTTTAAAATGGTTAAGTCAAATCAAATGAAATCAAACACGTAACGGTTTCAGGTTGCAGAGCGAGCACTCTTCATGTGCAACGACAACGACCACATCAACAGCTTGGTTGCACAAAACCGGCAAGTGATCCTGCCCGTCGCCACCCCAGCAGTGGAAGAGAATATCCAGAACACTGGAACGTATCAGTCCTAAACCTGACAGCCAACGTGAAGAAGATGCTGTCGGAGATGGACGAGGAGCTCTTCTCTCCTTGCCTTGCAAAGCACAAGGAAGACGGATCCATGGAAGCGAAGCGGAGGCTGGCTGGCCTGGGATCAGGTGGGCATGGGCCAACTTCACCTCACATTTTTAGACCCCGTTTGATACCATGACTTTTTTTAGTCACCTAAACTTTAGTCACTTTTAGTCCTAAAATGCCAAACAGGATGACTAAAAGGGACTAAACTTTAGTCCCTAGTCCATAAGTCAATAAGTCCCATTTTGGTGACTTCTTGGGACTTCTACTGACTTTTTCCCCACTACTCTCATTTACACCCCCACCTGTCCCACACCTGGATGCAATCCCCTCCTCCCGCACTCCTCTGCGCGCCTTCTTCTCCCAGCGCGTCGCTGCTAGGGCCGCTTGTGCACCTTCTGGGACTGTCTCGAGGACGAGCTTGCCGACCACGGATTCGAGTGGGAGGAGATCGCCGACGCCGCCCCTGGCGTCGACGGCGGCGGCGGCGGAACAACTGGTGGTGGAGGGCATCGACAGCGGGCACGACGAGTCGATCTTCTCCGACGAGCCGCCGTTCGACTTCGGCGACGGCGACGCGGAGCTCGACAGCATCTTCCGGAGCGGCGTCGGGCGGGCGGGGCCCCGCCGGCGGCGCGCGTCGCGGTGGAGCGGCTCCAGGTGGTGGCCGTCCGGGGAGCTGTCTCTTATACACATCTAGATGTGTATAAGAGACAGGATAATATAATTTGGGGGTAGTATGGTCTTTATGCAAGCCAACTAGTTACATTTAGTCACTTTAAGTCCCTACAACCAAACAGGACAACTGACTAAAGTTTAGTCCCTAAAAGTTGCCTAAAAAAAGTCATGGGTATCCAAACAGAGCCTTAGTTTGTTCGTGGTAGTAGAGTATCATAGGAAGTCATACGATGAACTCCAGTGTAAAATGTGGTTATGTAGTTTTGACAGTTTTTTTCTGCAAAAAAGAACATTATGAAAAAAAGTTCAACTGCCAGGAGTCGTCCCTAACCAGCTAGACTACAATGGATTGTTGCTGAATGGTAGCATTAGTTATTAGGAAGAAGTCCATTTTTGACCATCGAACTATAGCCGAAGTTTGGTTTTGCCCATCGAACTCGAAAACCAGGAATCTTTGGCCATCGAACTCTTAAAACCGTTCACAAATGGTCATCGGACGGTTTTAGAGGGTGGTTTTGCTGACGTGGCTGCCGCGTGGCGGTGAGACCCACATGTCATCCCTATCTCTGTCTCCTCTCTCTTTTCTCTCTCCGAGCTGCCGCCGCCCATCGCAGTGGAGGCTCTTTAACCTCTGGCCATACTGAAGGATCAGCCCGGTCACCTTGATCAGCCCGGTCACCTCTTCCCCCCAAAAGCAGACTACATGGACATGTGACATGTATCATGCAGCTGATCAGCTAGAGGAACTTTACCTTGTCATACCGTGGAACCTTAATTTTCATACCTAAATGTTGTGAAAACAATTGTCAGTTCACTGAATTTATTTTACAAGGATGTAAAACATTTAATAAATTTATAAAAGGCAAATAAGAGAATCCCAATGCACAAATCATTGTCAATAAGAAACAGAAACAGTTTGAAGAAGGTCCAAATATTTGTTCTAAATTGGTACCTTCCTTTGTTAGTTTCATCAGTGACTCAAGTGTTTCAACAGAGAATTGGAGATCATGATTCCAGCATTTCCACGGGGCTGGGAAATTTTGGTCAGTTATTCTCAGTTCACCTTGAATTGTAATGTCCAAAGTAAAGCATAGCCTATCAGCCTACTGGAGTGACAGAGTTTGTACCTCTAAAAGGGCATTCCCAGGATTTCTGTCCCAGTTCATTCTGGACATAGAAAAACATAAGTGCTAGCAAATTCACTATTTTCAATACTTGTTTTCATGAAAAGAGATACTATTTTTTAATATATGATTGGCAATTTTTTCTAAATTTAGTAGAAGCTTCACACCTGTTGGTTTGCTGTCAAATAGAAGTCATCTATAGACAATGTGGCAGAACACTGTAGTAGGAGACGTGCAAATGGTAATTTAATCCGTGCGGATACAATGATAATTTGCTCAAGGCAGGCTGCGGAATTGTACAATCTACAATGTCAACCAGGATTCCAGGAAAGGCACGTAAGCTCCGAAGTCTTTCCTACATAAAAATGTATTGCAAACAACCAATACATTCGGAGGTACAAGTATCCTGATAACAAGAGTTCCGAACAAATCCTGAACTTCTGGGCTCCCCTAGAATTCTAGATCAGGCCTTGCCGCTGCAGGTCAGTGTAGGTCTTCTTGTTGTAGATGTTGCCTTCCTGATCTTCATACTCTTCTTCCAGGTCTGGCCGCCACTTGTTCAGCCCTTGACGTGCTTGTATTTTCTCCCACAGACCTTTTGCCTCCTGACAGCAAAAATTCAAAATTTAAAACACATACAAAGAACAGACCATTGTTCAACAATCAGATTAAGAACAGACATGGAGGGGGGCATGCATTCACTCATATTTAGTATTGTCCATGAAGGAAAGGCCAAGACGAAAAGGGCAAGCAAAACCAAATACTAACTATTCTGTACTAGGTGTACAAGTACTCCAAGCAAGAAAATAATATCAATAAGACAATGGATGATGTACCTCGATGGATGTGATTTCATTGAAATTCTTTGTATTTGGAATACCAAGGCATCTCATCCCGTGCTGATGACGCCACTCCTTGAAATGACGCTCATAAGCCCTTCGCCCCCAGTAACTGTGGTTTCCACATATCTCACACTTAAATTCCTGATCAAATCATAAACAGTTATCATGTCAATGGCACAGTACCGAATCTAATGGAGAGCTGAGCATAAAAGGGCAATGTTCAAGGCATTCTTGAAGGTGTGAAAATGCACTAACAAATGTGAAATGTGCGATAAGACAAAAACATAATTCAGCAGTATCACATACTAATTAACAAATTAGCATATATGTTGTGTGTGGACACGAAACATTTTGAAAATAAATAAATAAAATCACACAATGTAAAGGTGGGAGAATTTATAAATGGCATTACAAAGATTACTGGCAAAAGCATTAGCTTGCTGGAAATTCAATAAATAGTTTATACTGGAAACTCAGGGTTAGCCGTTGAACAGAATGACTTATTATTAAAAAAAATGGCATGTTTGGCATAAAAAATGAGGAGTAATGAGTGATCTGTTCATATAGGATAAACATCTTTGCTGAAATGGCAATGTGAAAATGTGAATAGTCGATAAAGTGAACATTGTTGATACAAGCCAATCTCACCCAGAAATGCTACGGTTAAAACAAAACACTAGCTGGGAGGTCACGGAATATGCATTGATGATACTAGTTTACCTGCCCAAGACCATGTAGCTTGTATAGCCAATAGGGGATAGGCTTGCCATCCCAACCCATAGGTAATTTGAGAGGGTTGTAGATTTGTTGCTCTTCGTCATCACTCTCAGTGTCAGCCTGTACCTCCTCCTATAGAAAAATAGATAAGCCAAATAGTTAACAAATCTTTGGTTTTACTTCCATGAAAGAAAAGGAAAGACACAATAAAAAGTTCAACCAAGTCATAAGCTCATAAAGAACCACATTCTAACTGAAAACACTCACTCGCTTTTGCAACATGCTACTACCAGGGCCCACAGAGATATAACATCGTGACAGAGTACAGACTCACAACAATATAATCAGCAAATCATTATGAAGCATATATAGTAATGATTCAAAAATTTATTCACTATAAACTATAAAATGTTTCAAAACAACAAACAGGACATACATGAAGCAGATAAACCATTTAAGAATTATAAAATGAGGGGGTTACAAACAAGAAATGCAAATTTTTTGAGTAAAGGAAAGAGATACTCCTAATTCCATGAATGATTTTTGTATATCTTCATAACCAATCAAAGAACCAACAAAAAAGAACATGACTAAATTTGAGAAACAGGGCAAAAGGCAGGCTGTAATCAACGCCACATTATGAGCATAATGATTGTCTCAATCACTGCTCTGAATAGCACGGTGTTGATGACCTTAATGTATTCCACTACAAACATGTTAGTAGTAATACCTTGAATATGCATGCATAGTGGGTAAAATTTCAAAGTTTAACAGACTTTGTAAAGTTGTAGTGGACTTTGCAGTGGGCCAAAGGGGGAAAAAACACGATCTTTTACATGGCCCCATTGGGATTTCTCCATCCTTCGAAATGAGCTTGTTGCAATTCGCTTCTTCAAAAACTTATTTGCATTCGAAAAAAATATGTGCTATATTACACTCAATGGTTTAGCTGTGTATTTTTTTACAATGTAGACTGCACTTGCATATATTAATAGACAACAACAACAACAACAACAACATAGCCTTTTGTCCCAAGCAAGTTGGGGTAGGCTAGAGGTGAAACCCAAAAAGGCAAAAAACAGAAATTAAAGTTAGGGGAAAACAGAAAAGGAAGCAAAGATCACGGTTGAGGCACATTGATTGCTAGTCTCCAAGCGCTCCTATCCATAACTAAATCCTTAGAGATATACCACTCCTTAAGGTCTCTCTTAACCGACTCGTCCCAAGTTAGTTTAGGCCGACCTCTACCTTTCTTAACATTATCAACCCGCTGTAGAACCCCACTACGCACCGGCGCCTCAGGAGGTTAAAACTGCTCCTGTGTTTTAAATAGTTTTTTGTCGAACACACAGGAGAGTTGTGCATATTTATATTATCGAGAGAAAAGAAGGGGTAAAGGGCAACCCCCGAAACTTCTCTAGGAGGTCAAAGAAGGTTGCAATACATTACAACATGACTGAATACTATAGTTTTTGAAACCAAGAATCACTTAAGCAGTAGCAGCTACCCTATTGAAAATAAAGCAGACATAGCACATTCTAGACTATGGGCAAATAGGACCTCATAAGGCCACATCCACACAATGAACTCTAGAAAAATGCATAATAAAGTTGTTTGGTAAGAGGGGAGTAATTACCTCTTCCCGTTCTGCTTCCATCTCTTCATATGTCAAAGTGAGTTTCTTCTCAGCATTTTCTTTTGTTCGTACAAAGACCTACATGAAGATGTCAAGAATACATCAGACTAACTTAAGCAGACATAAAAAGGTGAATGCCAGTAGTCCTCGCAAAAAGGAGGCTTCATGTACAAAGAAAGTGGATTATGCTGGATTTGAGTCACTTCACAGTTTGTTCTTGGGTTTACAAACAAAGATATTGATATGTGCCACATTAAAGCTTCCAGTGACGGTATCAGTGAGCTGTACATGCACGGTGTTAACTTCTACTGTTCCTGGTAGGTAGGTGAAAGTACCACAAAGCACTTTTAAGATATACACCATGACGTGACGTACTAATCATTCTGTTAACTTTTTACAAACAATTCAAAAGCACTTTTACGAACTGACTGCATTGTATGCTATTGCATTTGTGCGAGGGTGAAATACACCGTGCATCTATAATGACACAAGTAGGGAAGAGCAAACCTCATCTAACAGCTCACAAAGACGCCTCATCTTTACTTCCATCAGTGAGATTTCCTTCTTCAAATCACCCTTGAAATTGTTGCCATTGGAAGCTACGCTTGAAACATCTTTAGTACGTGGAACTTTAGCAAAATGCTTCCGGTCCAATTGTTCCAAAGGTGTATGCTGCAAAATATAATCAATAACAAGTTCAAAACAAACACTAAATGTCCTTCATCAGCTGAATATACAGTGGCAGAAGCATTTTTTAAATCACCTTCAACAAGAAAAGCCGTTCCGCGCGCTGTTGAACAGTACCGCCGCTCTTCAAACCACGAGCAGCTAAAGCCTAACAGAAGGGTAAAATGTATCAATAGAAATCATGCAGTTCAAGCTATCGATAAGATAACCTACAATAGCAGACAGCAAAACAATGCTCGGTACAATATAATGTTGCAAGATCAAACCTGTTTCAACTTTTCCGGACCAAGCTCAACAAGTTCTTCAACAGTGCTGTAGTAATCGAGGTCTATTTCAGACTCTTCTGGCGCAGATTGTACTTCCCCATTGGCCCATCGTTCCTCAAATTCGCTTTCCAACTGCACAAGCGTACACATGCCTTTAGCATGCTATCTATACATGGTAGATTATGTGCATGCAATAATGCTATGTTATTGAACAAAACTACTGCCAAACTCAAAATAAGCAACCACAAAATCTAAAGCAGATCGACATCAGAGTGAAAAAGCAGTGTAAAAGTAGAGAATAATTTCTCAAGTGAACACTACATCATCACTCAAGCCTGTGGATCACAAAGGGAATATAGGATAGCAAAAAGGTAGCATAAGACTGACCTTTGCAAAAATCTTCTCAATATCTTGCAATGGCTCTGTACGATACAGAAATGACGTAAGATATTCCAGGATGTGTTCCAAGTATTCCCTGTATTGCCTGTCAAATTAAAGAAATGAAAGATAAACAGTTTCATTATCCCAACTTGTAGGAAAAAACAGCAAAGGAAATCAATTCTAGGCAGGTTTAACAGCCGGCCGATTCTTTTACTAATCACATAATTGAACACGTATCACCCTATGATCCCACCATTCTAAGTAACTTCCCCGCAGTGACCCTCACCCACAGACTACCACCAAATGAAAAGGGAAATCAACTGAAGGTGCATATGCCATGCATACTAGAAAAGACCATTTCTCATATGTTTTCTTATGGTAGAGACATAGACACACCTTGTAGCTTTATGACTCTGCGAGATCTTCTCCATCTGGGCGAAACTGCCAACGTAAGCCGAATATTCCATTGGTGTTCCAAACTTGGAATTTATGAACTCATTATAAAGCTCATGCAAGTCTAGGTAACGGCCAAAAGCTTCCTGCCAAATTGAAGGACCATCTGTTAGCAGATGTAAATATAACTGCTGTGAGAATAATGAAACATCAACACCAAGAATGTGGTGAACATGCAACAAGGTCTAGCAGTAATAGAACTACACAAAAGTGCGGGTCGTAACAGGAATAGAGCTTAAGATGATTGTCAAGTTATTGATCATGCTCCATGGCAGTTTCAATCATTGCCTAAATCTTACCATCCACACCACGGAGATCCTACAAGAGGAATTAAACAATCCTGCAGAAATTAAAGTACACATATCACAACGCAGATACCCTCAACTTCAAGACTATTGTAGTGCAAGGGAAAAGGAAGGCACTAATGGACTCAGAAAGGTTTTCAAAAGATGAACTCTATCCATGATTGATCTAACAAGCATAGGTGAAAACAAAGACTATAACATGGTACTACCATTAGTTCAACTTTGTAAAAAATAAAAAGAAGGATCCAGATAAATTGCAACAGTTTTAAAGGCTGGAATAGCAAACATCAGCACAAATGAATGCAAATAACAAGTTATTAAGGTCAAACACCATACGGCTTATAATGTCAGTGTACAAAAATTTCAAGCAAAACTACATGCAAAAAACAAGGGGCAATACCTCGCCAGTGAATTCAATAACTGGTTCCTCCTTTAGAAGCTCTTCGTAATCATCAGTTGTACTGACAAAACGGGCAGAAGGGTTCCGCCTATGATAATCACGGATCTGCAAGCAAGCAACACAATATTACTTAAGAGAAAATTCATACAAAAATCTAATAAAGACTACAGAATAAAGATGGAAGGTTTGTTGGTGATGAATAATTTGTTAGCTAACAGACTAGCACCAAATTAGTTTTTTTGTGCATGGCATCTCCACCCAAGGGCCAATGGGACTGTGTGGTGCAAATCTCAAAATAAAACAGAAACTGAGCAGCGTGTGATTAGCTTATTTTCCAAGGCTTACTTGGGGCAGCAAAAAAGACTGCCTACCCCAACTATCTTATTATTCTAATCAGATGCATGCAAGAAACCTAGTTTGCCGCCAATGCGTTTCTGTTCTCCGATTGTCTACCTTTTGGACATTCATGTGAGTTATTTTGTCAAAAGACACCACCATTGATAAACAATATCACGTCCTTTTATGGATAGATGCAGTATCATGTGCTTCGGTGTCCAAGTTACTGGCATCTATTTAACTTTTCTCACAATTAAGCAAGCCATGCTAAGATGCTTACCTCTTTTAGCCTTTCATAGTACTTGCTAAACAGTACATTTTGTGTGGGCGCAGTAAGATGTGTGTTAATCTCATCCTTCCTAGCATTGTCCTTGTCCTCGTAGATTTCCACCTAAACAAGGTATAAGCAACATTAGCAAAAATTCGATCATCGCCGTACAAACCAAGCTCAATTTCTCAATGAGCAGTTATTCACTCGAATCTATGGAAAAAGTAGGGTGAGCGGCAAAGCGTGCAAAACCTCCAGTGCAACAAACCAGGTTGTGCTGATGATATAAAACCCATCTACCCAGATCGAATTTGGAGATCAATGGTTTGATATGTAACAGAAAGATGAATGAAAACAACAAATTCGTGAGAGCCTGGTCGAGCATCTCCAGCAGATTACTCATATCACATTACCAAAATATCTTTTCTCTCCCTTACCAATAGCTATTATTTCGTTTTTGGTGATCACTGCTGTAGCAGGCTACCAAAAACCATATGGGTAAGAGAGGGCCGACATATGGGGTAAGAGGGAGGTGTGTTGTGGTGATTACCAAAAGTTTTTTTGGTAATGGGGATTGAATTGATAATCTGCTGGAGCACCTTGTATCCCTCAAATGGCAGTTTTTCAGTTTTTTGGTATTGGTGATGGGGATAAGTAATCTGCTGGGATGCTCTAATTCCTCTTTATTTTCTTTTCTTTCTTTTTTTTTCGAAAAGGATGCTCTAATTCCTCAAGTCCCTCAGAAAACCCTAAGCATCACGATTTAATAGAAACAGCAAATATCGACCGTATCAAAACCTAAAACCTAGCCAAGCGAATCGCTGAAGTGGACGAACGTGTGAAGAGCTCTGGGGGACATACGAGCTTATCGGAGGTGGAGACGACGAGGTCGAGCATGTGGCGGACGCGATGCGACTGGAAGAGGCGGTCGCGCGCGTTGGCGGGGTCCCGCTGCAGCTCGCGCACCGCGAGCCGCTCCAGCCTCTCCAGGTCCTCGTGCGCCGCCCGCGTCGCCTCCAGCACCGTCGACGCCATCGCC
>OAMR01000042.1:2329961-2376909 GCA_900205405.1 Echinochloa crus-galli
TCGGAGGTGGAGACGACGAGGTCGAGCATGTGGCGGACGCGATGCGACTGGAAGAGGCGGTCGCGCGCGTTGGCGGGGTCCCGCTGCAGCTCGCGCACCGCGAGCCGCTCCAGCCTCTCCAGGTCCTCGTGCGCCGCCCGCGTCGCCTCCAGCACCGTCGACGCCATCGCCCGCCCCGCTAGGCCACACCCTCCTCCGGCGCTTGCTAGCAGAGGCCGCGTGCCACTCGCGCCGCGCTGGGTAGCTAGGGTTTTGGGGGATTTCGATTTCGCGGTGGAGAACGACGACGGGACGGAGACGAGGCAACCAGCAGGAGGGGGATCTGCCTTCGAGTCTACCTGCAAGGTTGACGGTGAGATGGAGCGCTGCTCGCGTGTGTACGGTTCGGATGCGACCGGATGCTGGATAGGCGATATCGGACCTGTGGGGTTGGGCTGTGGGTTGGCGAAAGACCCGGGCCGGCGCAACGTACGACCATTTTATGGGCCAGTTTAGTCCCGGCAATCACACGGGTACTTTACTACTTTATCACAGATGGATGGGCCAGTGTCGCCGTAAGTTTAGGCCCAAAAAAATCAGAGCCCAATATTTTCTGAAGAGAGTAATGTGGCTCCGTGTGATTCAATCATCCAAGCTTTCATTCTTCGAAAATGCAGACATGTTCCATTTCGCGATCACGCAATGTCGCCTTTTGCAAATCTGAAGGCACCTCGGAATGGTTTTTTTTTTTGGAGATACCTCGGAATGGTTAAAGTAGTGTACAATATCCACCAACTCTATAGTACTGTATATGATACGATTCGTCTTGTGACTCGGCCCTCTTCTGATCTGACTGTGATCTGAAGAGAAAAGGCATCGCAGATGAAGCAGTAAACAACGCAAGCCTCGTACACAGCAATTCACTAATTCTTTTTGAAGGAACGGCAATTCACTAATTCTCATCTGTGCTCTGATCCGATCTGATCTGAGAGAGACATTCCTATTCCTGCTCCTCAAGCACGGCCTACTGGCAGATCGAGGACAATTCAGATACCCATAGGATAAGAAGAATTATGACACCATGGCATCCTTCACACGTGAGACGTAACCGCTGTACCCTCTAGGAACCTAGCTAGGTTAGTTGAGCTAGCACATGCTCTACATCATCCGGCTTTAGTTCACAAATTGATCTCCCATGGCTCTTCGCGAGTTTGGTATTGGTTTTCATTTGTATGTGCATGTAATTAAGCGGTGTCATTCGTAGTAATAATGTAGTACCGCTTCTAGGTTCGTAGTAATAACTCGTGTTGAACTTTCAAGGGCTAAAACACCGAACGTAATACTCCCTTCAGAACAAACTAGTAGTGGTACATATAGTGATTTACGGTAAAAAAAGGTCTACGCCTACAAAATTTCTCAACGAGTTGCATTGTACGATCAGTACCCTCAACTGTCAACTATGTGTCACTTTGCTCACAGCCTAGTTTTTTTAATGATGAAAAGTTTATTTCCATTAAGAATGCATCAGTCCACAATTTTTACAAACAGATACCCATTCAGCCCCAACAAAAAGAAAAGGACAAAGCCAATTCATATGCCCACAGGTCCCTCTAGCTAGGTTAGTTGAGCTAGCACATGCTCTGCATCATACTCCCGCTTTTACACATAAACAGTCCCATTGCTCTTCGCCTTTCAGCTAGTGAGCTACGGTATTGTTTTTCACCTGTATGTGCATGCATTTAAGCAGTCTCATGTGTAGTAGCAATGTATTATGGACCCAACTCGTGTTTCAAGGGCTAAAACATAAAGCATAATACGTACTCCCTTGAACATTAGTAGTTGTATAGTGATCTACGGTCGTCTACGCCTACAGAATCTCTCAATGTAGTGTGTGTCTATTGTGGTCAAAACCAGAACTATATAAGTCAGCGCGCTGGCTCTGTCTAGCTCACCCTGTTGTTGCATTGTACGATCATTATCCTCAATTGTGTGTCACCCAATCTACAGCCCAGATTCAGCTCCAACAAAAAGAAAAGGACAAAGCCAATCAAAGCAACCGGTCAAAAAGGCTGAAGCATGCACGACGTATGTTCTCCAAAGAGGGAAAAGGATGCAATGCGCACAAAGGGGGTGTTTAGTTCCTGGAAAAAAAGTAAAAAATGAAGTGAAAAAATCGCATCGGATACTGTAGCACTTTTCGTTTGTTTGTGGTAAACATTGTCCTACCATGACTTAACTAGGCTTAAAAGATTCGTCTCGTCGTATACATCAAAACCATGTAACTAGTTTTTTTATTTACCCACGTTTAGTACTACATGCATGAGGAGAGAGATTTGATTTGATAGGTGAATAGTGAAGTTTGAAGAGAGAATTTTTAGAAGTTTGATGATGTGACCGGGAACTAAACAAGGCCTTAAGGAAAGATACACATTACGTAGGGTCAATGAGTGATGAGTGCCTGTTACCAAACGAACCTAAGGCCTTGTTTAGATGAAAAAAGCAACTCCCAAATTTACTATGCAAAAAGAAGATTCTCCATCACATCAAAATGTCATAACATGCATGAAGTACTAAATATAGATGAAATAAAAAACTAATTGCACAGTTTTGTTATGCTCTGTGAGACGAACATTTTGAGCCTAATTAATTAATTTTTGGATAATTTTTCACAAATACAAACAAAATGCTACAATGACGTAATGATTACGAAGTGACATCATACTCCCAAATTCATCCTTCCAATTTCAACATCTAAACAAGGCCTAACCCTGCTATACCTACTGTGAAATTGCGAATGAAGGTTCAGTTTCAGAAATGGTCGTGCTGCCTTTTTAGGTCTTGTTTAGATGTTAGAATTGGAAGGGTGAATTTGGGAGTATGATGTCACTTCGTAATCATTGCGTCACTGTAGCATTTCGTTTGTATTTGTGAAAAATTATCCAAAAATTAATTAATTAGGCTCAAAATGTTCGTCTCGCAGAGCACAATAAAACTGTGTAATTAGTTTTTGATTTCATCTATATTTAGTACTTCATGCATGTTATGACATTTTGATGTAACGGGAAATCTTCTTTTTACATAGTAAATTTGGGAGTGGGATTTGGAATCTAAACAAGGCCTTAATTTGCATGTTGATGAGCAAGCGTAGCAGGATAGCATAGCATAGGATGGACATGGAATCCCGTCGGTTTCAGACTTTCAGCTGCTGCTGCTGCATTGCTGTCGGCGGCGTTGCAGTTGCTTCCCCCACTCCACCTCACGCAGACAGTGCAGCGGAGCAAGGCTCCAAATGCGGTTGATCAGTCGCCTTGGCTGGGCTGCCTATCCGGCCTAATCCTAGTCCAATTACCAGCATGCATGGCCCGCACGATTCATCTTTTGTTTTCTCCTTTGTTAGCTACCCTGCAAATAAAACCCACTTGATGTCAATGTGGCACCTGACGACTGACGTCGACTAGACTACGTTGCTACTAATATTATACAAGCTACCGGTGCATGTATGGGTGGTACATTATAAATTTATATATCAATATATCATATATAGTGGTCTAGGATAATTAGTTGGAGCTTTAGTTGAATTAGGCCTCGGGAGTCAGGAACTTACCTCTCCTGTAAAGGCAGAAGGAACCTTTGCAGCTGGAGGAGCACATCTGTCTGTCTGGTCTCTCTCTGCTCTTTTCCGTTAGTGAACTGCTGAATCTACGTAGGAAAGTTCTTGTAAATCTATCCCGGCCGGCCACCGGCGTCACACAGATCGGCCTGTTCGGCTGGGTGGTTTCCAGCCAACCAACGGTATTTTTCTCTCAGCAAAAATAACCATCAGTCAGCAATGTTTTTCTCTCAGCAAAACCAGCACCGGCCACCAGCCAAACAAACAGGACAAGATGAATGAATATATGAATGCTGCACCCAACTCGGGCAATACCGCAACAGTACTGTACAGTAGGTAGGTGCTTACAATTATATACAGTAGTGGTCACCCCACCACCACCCTGTCGTGTACCATGGCACTGCAGTCATAACAACGTACTGCGACTCTACGAGGTACTGTGAAGAATATGTGAATACACTCCAGGGCCCAGGAGCAGGAGAGGCAGCATAGCAGGCCAGCAGCGATCTGATCCCCACAAATTTCGTCATCGAAATGGTTGGCGATGCCATTCAGACCGCAGGTCACCATCCTCCCGTGCGGCTCATGCCATTGCCTCCACGGTGCCGCTGCCAGTGCCAATGCCAGCGACGTCTCCGGCAGCAGCTCCCCGATCGGAAGGTTGCGACGTTGCTGTCGGGCGAGTCAGTCACAGGCCGCACGAGCAAACCAAAAGCCAAGCCGACGCCCGGCCATGACCCGACCCGACGCCTTGGGCTCCCTCCTCCAAGTCTCCGACGACTCCAACCATCCAGGCAGCGGCCGGGCACGAGAATTCACATGTCATTTGCGGTTGGAACAGCTCATACGGTTGGAGAACCGACGAGCCACCCGGCGTCGGCGTGCGTCAGGACACGCACAAACGCATAATGCATCCGACAAGAACATAAGGCCCGGAGTGGAATAAATAAGCGCAAAATATACCTGTGCCGCCAGAAACGATATGATATGATACTTCCCCTCCGCTGTCATCAGTGTGGTAAGAGCTGATAGATAGATAACCCAACCCCCGGCGCATGCCTAATGATTCCAATCCGGTCACACCTGCTGCACCTTTTATGCACCTGATCCTGATTTGAATTTGATCGATGCGGTCTTCTTAAGCAAACCCAGCCCGGATTAGGAGCCTGCAACCACACAGAGACAATCATAAGCCAACTCATTTCGTATCACTTCATTGAAGGTGCTCAACATTATGATGGTACAGTATATCATAAATCAGATGCATGCCAGCAACGGCATTCTAGTTGCTAGAAAAGACCTGTTAGCACTAACATCATATCCAGGTTAGGTTGCTGGCACATTACATTGCATTACATTACAATCCAGGAGCTGCACAGTTTCGGAAACGAATAGCCATTCTGATTAGGAGCAACTCCATTTACACACAGGGTAACTGCCACAAACGTGGAGATAGCAGCCAGCACCATATAGGTCCAAGTTAAAAGAGGGGGGAAAAAATCACGACACCCACAGACTTTCTCCAATCACCACAAATACAGGCATTGGCAGTAAACGCATAGGAAGAACAACACGGCGTCAAACAAACCAAAAAGAAAAAGAAAATCAAAATAACACTAATAGTACAGGCGCTGTCGGGCTACTTGCTGTTTTTCTTTTTCAGTAAGCTCCCAAACTTCTTCAGCAGAGGCTTATTCTTTTTCTGCTGCGTCTGAGGTTTCGTCGGAGACATTGTTACTTTACTGGCCGCCGTATCTTCTGGTATGGTGGTGCCATTTGTGTTCTCCATGCTGCTATCCTCCTTCTTGGAATACAATTCATCATTCAACAATTCAGTCTCCTGCTTTCTGTTCTCTGCCTGTGCATCATTCTCGACAACAGCTTTGTCACTATCTTGTACACTGTGCTCAATTTTCAGTTCCACATGTTCGACCTTGCTGCCATCTTTCTCTTCATGATTCATGTCTCCGTTCGACTTCATGTCATCTGCGTCGACTTCCAGATGCGGTTTTTTGTCATCATTTTCTTCTGTATCTTCATTTTCTGCAACAGCACGGGTAAATTCTTCACGCACACAATTGTGTGCCTCATCCACGACCACTAGCTTCTCTTCCTCCTCAGGATGCTTCTTTGTCATCGCTTCAGCAAGAAGAGCAGACAGCTCCTCTATTTTCTTCATGGCATCAGCCTCTCGCATCCTGAACTCATCATTCTCCTGGGTTAGGTTCTGCAATGCATTCTCTTTGTCAAGTAACCTCTCCTTCAGTTGTGAACTCTCCACCTTTGCTTCCTGCACAGCCTTCTCGGCTTCAGCAACTGCTGATTCTGTATCAATAAGCTTCTCTTGAAGCCTCTCCATCTGAGTCTTTGCTTCCTGCGCAGCCATGTTGGCCTCGGCAACCGCTGATTCCGTGTATGCAAGTTTTTCTTGAAGCTGCTCCTTCTCAGTCTCTGCCTCCTGCAAAGCCTTGTTGGCTTCAGCAACTGTTGCTTCCATGTTTGCCAGTTTCTCTTGAAGCCCATCTTTCTCTTCATTGATTGCTTCAATCTCATTCTCTGCACCTCGAAGTGATGCAGCTATCTGCTCCGTTTCTGCTTTAAGGGCAGAAATTTCTTGTTCAGACTGCTTGTTTGCTGTGATAAGGTCAAGCTCCTTAGATTCACATTCTTCTCTGTACTTGCTCACCTCAGCCTCAAGCTTCTCAACAGTCTCCCTTAGGTAAGTTGCGTCCTGGTTTGCCTCACCAAGCATTGATTCATAGCTCTCTTCGGTACTCTTTAGGGCCATCTTCAGATCACCTATCTTTGCAAGAGCATGCTCGTAATCATCTTCTTTCTTCTGAAACCTATCATGTGCTTCCTGTGCTTCGCAAGATGCCTTATCCAATGCCACAGTAAGATCCTCCACTGCCCTTTTCTCTCTCTCCTCTCTATCCCTAGCATCATCCAGCTCGCTAATTAGCTTGGTTTTCTCCTCAGTCAGGTCTTCAATCTTTGTGTTAGCAGTCTTCTCATTGTTCAAAGCCTCTGAAGCAGTTATTTCCGCAGCCTCAAGCTTGTTCCTCAGAACATCTATTGTCGTCTGCAGTCCAAACACCTCCTGCTGTGATGCATCCAAATGCTCATTGGAATCATTTACTTCAGCTAAAAGCCTTGCCACCTCAATTTCCAAGGCGGTTGTCTTTCCTTTAAGAACTTCAATTTCTGATTCTCTATCTTGCAACATTGACTGGATCTTGTCCAGCTCTTCGGTCGTAGAGGCAAGGGAGTCACTTTTGAACTTTTCAGACAGAGTGACTTCCTCCAATTTCATCCCAAGCGATCCTGACTTCTCCTTCCATTCTTCTAACTGCTGACGGATGTCTGACTCGACCTTCTGTGCATCAGCTATCTGTGATTTGAGCTCCTGAATCGTTTTTTCTGCCTCGGCCAACCTCTCCTCAAGGACTTTTGCCTCCTCAATTTTACCTTTCAGAGATGAAACCTCGGCCTCCAGATTCTTAACAAGAACCTCAGTTTCACGGTTTTTACTCTCTTCACTTGCAGCAGTGGAATCAACCAAACCTTTCAAGCGAACAACTTCATTTGAGAGGATCTCAACCTTCTCTGCATTGACCTCAGCAATCTTCATAGCATCATCCGCATGGCCAAGTGCAGCCTTCTTGGCCTCGTTAGCCATCGCAAGATCACGCCTTAGCCTCTCCAGCTCCTCCGTTGTGTTGACCAGACTCTCCAGGTCCGCGGCGTGCTGGCCACGCACGCACTCAATCTCCCTCTGCCACTCCTCCTCCCGCCTCTGCGCCTCGTCGATGCCAGCCTGCTCGAGCTCATCCGCCCGGAACTTCTCGATCTCCGTGGCCTCCTCGGCCCACCTCTTGGCCATGAGGGCATCCTGGAGCTTCTCATGGGTCTCATCAGCAACTCTCTTGGCCTCGTTGAGCTCCCCAACAAGACGGTCCCTCTCCCCGACGATGAATGCCAGTTGATCCTTGGCCTTCTTCAGGTCCTCCTGGGCAGACTCAAGCCGCCCCTGCAGTTCGGCCTCCCTCCGCAGCTGCTTCTGCAATCCCAGGGACAAGATCACAGTGATCAACCATCACAGTGTGCATCAAGGACGTCACAAAGCTGACAATGCAGCATCATTTCATTTCGGTGATTCAGTGACAGATTTTATAAAAAAACGGTGCAGTGAAGTGCAGTGCACTTACCTCAGGGGGCGTGCCGATCTTGGGCACCCGGCGCTCGACGACTGGCTTGGAGTCGGCGGATCTCGGTGAGCGGTCGAACGAGAGGCGCGGCCTCGCGTTCTGCGCGGCCGCCGACGGCGGCGAGTTGGGCTCGGACTTGAAGGGCCCGCCGCCGTTGGAGCGGGAGCGCGGCGTGGACGGCGTGCCGATGCTGCTCCTCCTGGTGCCGCCCGGCGTGGAGGGGCGGTGGTTGGAGGACGGCGTGGAGGGGCGGTGGTTGGACGACGGCGTGGACGGGCGGTGGTTGGAGGAGGGCGTGCTCGGCCTGCCCCTGCTGCTGATGGGGGACTCGTTCGGCCCAGATCTGCCAATGGCGACATCCATTAAAAACCCAACTCTTTTTTTTTTCTCCTTGCTCTGTTGCCGAAATCGAGTGCGTAGTGAAATCACACGGTTTTGAAAGCACGCAGGCGCCCAATTTATCTCGTTGGGATCAAACAGAAACCAAAACTTGAAGACGCAGTTGCAAGGCCCAGCGGCTGTTACGAACGAAATTTGAGCATTTCCGGGGACAAAACTGCATCTGAAAAATGGCACGAGCGCGTGTGGCGGACACTACAGAAGACGCGTGTTGATCGAAAAAAAAAGGCACATATGGCGCGGCAAATCTGAAGAAAACAAAGCGAGAAAATCCAGACGCTTCCAAAACAAACGAAGAAGGGGCGGTTCTAACCGTATAGATCTGCCATCCAGAAAAGCAAGATAAAACAAGATACCCAGAATGCGAGAGCGCGGGAGTCACCTTGATCTGGAGGGCAGCATTGTGGACATCTATCTGGTGCGAGAACCGAAGCCGGGGCGACGGGGGAGAGAGTGCCCGGCCGAGCCGAGTGGAGTGGAGGAGAAGAGAGTGGTGGGGGGAGGGGAAGGGAAGAAGGCGAGGTGGGGGAGGGGTAGGGGAGGGGAGGGGAGCAGCAAAAAGGCTGCAAAGGCAAAAGCGGCCGAAAGGGGACCGAGACGAGCAACTGAGCAAGGCGGAGAGGCAGGTAAAGCGGCAGATGGAGATGCGGAGGAAGCGTCCCCCGTCTTCCCTTCGCTCGTCGCCGCGTCGTCTCTCTCAGTCTCTCTCGTCGCCGCGGCTGCCGTTCCCGTTCCTCGTCAACCGCAGCAACTACTACTCACTCCATCTTGTCATCGCTCCCTCCTCTCGTCTCCTACCCGGCCTATCGGCTGCGAGCCTGTGAGGAGTAGGAAGGCCGTTGCGGGGTGTGGGTACACTGCTAGAGCCTGCTACTACTGCTCCCGTCGCCCTTCGTCCTCGTGCGCGTTAACTATAATCGGAAGGTAAGTATATAAAAAAAACTAAACTCGGAAGGATCTGCCGCTCTTGGGCTTGGGAGGTGGGATTGGTGCGCCCAACTTACGCCACCCCACACACCTACTTCACTGATTGCATTGCATCGCGGTGTGCGGCTGTGCGCTACAAATTATGCACGCCACCGTGGCCAGCGCATGGCGCTCTCACCTCCAGTAGTCCAGCGTACGTACCGGCCCTTCTTCCACTGTTCTGGATGTTCTCTTCAAAAAACAAACTGTTCTGGATGCATGTATACTCAATTATATATTGTAGAATTTCAGTATGGGTAAAAATTAACTGCAATGGACAGAAATAGAAAAGGATGATTGTGCCAATGCAACCAACGCGTCTGCAATACTGTAACTGCGTCCACTTTGGTGTGCGTGGAGTGAAGGGAGATATGCATGCCTGGGAGCAGTACTGGGTGCCAGCGACGCTGCGCGCCGTGCTGTGCGTGCGGATGCAACCGCAGGTACGGGCGCGAGTTTAGTATCGGCGGCGACGCCACGCATGGTTTTCCAGGGCGCTACCGCTAACGATAGATGCGAGACGGACGATGGACGGGCACGAGACCGATTGGTGCAAATTAAGAGCTAGGTGACGTGCTGTACTGCCGCGGCTGCCTTGCACGTATCAGTTGCCGTTGTGCTCGCTCCGGATCGGTATCGCTTCACCGACCATCCTTGATCGCTGCAGCAGGCCGATAACACATTTTCCCGGGCTCCAAACTAATTAACTCCAGCTGCGCGTATTCCGGCCGGTGAACAGAGAACCACGCAAATTGATTTTCCCGGACAGGTACGCGCTTGCTCAGAGTGCGGGCCCGCCCGGGTCCGGTGGGTAGGGACGGGTATCGCCGGCGACGGCGACCCTGCCCTGCGACGCCGGGGCGCCAGAAGACGACGAGCCCGGGGCACTCCCACTCCATTGCGGCGTTGCCCGCCGCGCGGGCGTCTCTGCATGGGGCTGGCGGGCGGGGCGCCGTGGAGTTTGGCGTTTGCGTTGCGTGCGTTGGACGGCTGCGCGGTGCGGGTGCGGCTCCATCGAGCTGGAGCGGTGGGGCCCGCGCGGGCGACCTCGCCTCTCTTTCCCAAAAGGCAGCGGCCGAAAACGGTGGCCCAACCAACAAATCTCGCCCTTTCGCGGCGTCTCTGTTGCACGGGACGCCACCCGACGCCGAACCTTCTTTCAGACTGACGTGTGGTCCCAGCTTCGGCCGTGGCCCGCGTCGTCAGTGCCGTGATCACGTACCAACGCCGGTTGGTTGGTGTAGTATGTCCGTGGTGGATTGAGCCAGCCAGCCGACACACCGGCAGGACCGGATGGAACGGAATGGAGCGCCGGCCAGGCCGGGTTGCCGTTGGACGTGGAGGATCGACCCACCACGGCCCACGGCAATTGAACGGAGAATATTGACCCACCATGCGCTCGGTCCACAAAGAGTTAGCCCGAGGAAGCTCATCACCATCATTTGTTTCGTTGGAGAGAGAGAGATTGTCAGATTGATCATCACAAACTCACATTCTCGAGGTGGCCCGGCCTGTTGAAGTTTTCTGACCCGACAGGAGCCAACTGCTTTGAGATGGGCCTTCGGTCGGGCGCTGCCGCTCGTTGTTGAAGTTTCTTTTGTCCCCCATCCTCGCTTACATTCTTTTGCCTTTTTCCGGGGAAAAAATGTTTCCTCGCCAATTCTCGTCTGCAGTCATATTTGAATTTCCTCAATTTTGTATGCTTAGTACTCCGGTCTAAATTGTTGAATGATTCTACCAGATCAGCACTATTTGGGACGGCCTGACCACAGCCCCGAAGATTGAGTGGTTTAGAGCAACTCCAACAGTTTCCCAATAATAATCTCATTTCCCTATATTCCTAACTAAACGGGATTGAGAGAGAAAAACGTAGCTCCAACATATCCCCTTTCTATTCCCCTTTCTCTATAATTTTTTCTCAATCCCCTTTATTTCACTCTCCTTCCCATTTAGAAAGGGGATGCAATTCTCTCCCCTTTCCTTCTTTTCCTGTTGACGGAAGCCTACGAGCCGCCGCCGCCCACCATGCGCCACCGTTGCCCGCCGCCGCCACCGGCCGTGTGTAGCCACTGCCCGCTGTCGCCGCCCGCCGCGCGTCGCCACTGCGCGCCGCCGCCGCCCGGCGACCTGCTGTGCTTCGCCACCGCTGTCGCCGCCGGATCTGAGCTTGGGCATAGGGCCGCCGGTGGTGGGCTACTGCCGTGCGGGCGTGGCACGCTCTTGCAGCCACCGCCGGCCGGGGGTGGCGTGCTCCAGACCGCCGCCGCCGATCGGGCGGCCCCTATGCTCCGCCCGGCGAGGCGTACCATGGCGCCATCGGTCCCCGCGATGAGCGCGCGAGCCACGTCCGCACGGCCGGCTCCGCACCTGGCCTCGCGGTGGCGAGCGCCGAGCCGCGGCCGCACCGCTCCTGGCCTCGCGCCGGCGAGCGGCCTCCGCCCCTACCGGCCGCGCAGTGCGCCGGCCTGCACCTTGTAGCGCTCCCTGGCGGCCGGCGATGTGCTCCTTTGGGATGCAAGAGAGGAGAGAGAGGTGAAAAAGAAAGAAAAAAATAAATTAACTCAATGACGAATGGGCCCTACATGTCAGCTGTGATGGGAAAGGGGAATAGGAAGGGCATCTGCTGGAGCAACTCTCCCCAATATGCTAAAAATATGAAAGGGGATTCCCCTATAGTAAAATTAAAGTAAAATTAAAGGGAAAGGGGAAAGGGAAACTGTTGGAGTTGCTCTTAGAACTTTTTTTTATCGATATATTGTACTCTCTCTGTTTGAAACCTAATGCTTATTTTGTTTAGCTAGAAAAAATATCGGACTAGCAAATATTATTAATATATAAGCTTTTCTTATACAAAGTTGGACCCACTGAATTAGTATTGAAAAAAATATTTCTTATGACTATATGTATCATATACATGAAATAGATTGCTTGCTAGTCGAAGATTTGTTCTAACAAAATAAAATAGTACATCTCGTGTTCTTGTCCTGCTTTGAAGTGAAATTATAATTATGTTCTCATTTTCTAACTTTTTTGACTCTGCCTCTACTATTCACAAGTAAATGCGATTTTGCTTCTAATCAACGGCCAGAACTGGTACAAACGCAAAGACCAAAATTAAAATCGCATCGGGTTGTGTATACTAAGGACAAGTTTACAAAGTTAAAAAATAAAGACAAAACTATAATTACACTTCAAAATAGAGATAAAAACATCAAAAAACCAAACAAATTACACCTATAAAAAAACGGATGAAGCAGTAGGTGGGTACGTGAGGAGTCTTCCGAATTGCACTAAAGAGATAAGAGTAAAACTGATAAAATAAATAAATTGATAATAGCTCAGCCAAAAAAAGGAATGGAGATATATGGAGTTTTTCACGGCCCAAAAGCTAGCATAACTCAAAGTTCTTTGTCAATCTAAGTTTTCAATTTCAACAAGATAATATAAGTTAATTAACTCAAAATTGTGCAGGCTAGAACTTGTGGTATGGAAATCTGATATGCATAGTTTTTTATGTGTTTCCAAAACTCAACAGGATTAATTTTGATATTCTTCTCCATTTACCTTTTGCGATGGATCTCTTGGTGTAAAATGCAAAAAATTGTGCCCCTGGGCCCTGGCGCAGTGGCGCTCTGCTAAAAACTGTTCCCAGTGAGAGAGCTGAGAAGGAAAACAGAAGAGAGACGCGGCCGTGAGTAAAGCACAACGCGGTGACCGAAATTCTTGCTTAGCGCTTAAGGTTTAAGAAGATTCCACCCGGCCGGACACTCCATCGAAATTCAGAACACGTCACCGGAGTGGAAGGCGAAACGAGGCAGAAATTGCTGGGCTGGAGGGAGCCAGACCGCGTCGTTCGCTCGCTTCAGAGGAGTCCCAGGCGAAATCGAAACCACAACACCACCCGCCGTCACCTCCGGCACCGGGGCTCGGCAGCGCAGCGGGGCGGAAAGGGCGGCGGCGATGTGGGTGGAGATCCTCTGCGGCCTGGTGGCCTACAAGATCATCCGCTGCTGCTTCTTCTCCGACGGCGACGACGCTTCCTACCTCGCCGACCTCGACTCCTCCCAATCCGACCTCTGCTTCGCCGTCGCCGCCAGGTAGGGAACACCCCGATTCTCTCCATTCCTGGTGAATCCCCCACCGCCAGAATTAAGAGAACAGAAACCCTAACGCACTCGTCGGTTCTGATCCTGTTCCAGGCTCGAGAAGCTCTACGCCGGCCGATGCTTCGTCGGCCTCCGCATCCCCGACCCCGACGCCGGCGAGCGCCAGCACATCGATGTCGTCCTCGTCACCAAGAGGTCAGCCTGCCGGCCATTAGTACTAGTAGTAGTTTTTAACCGCTCTGTACTCTGTCTATGTGTGTTTGTGTCTACTATTTCTGCTAAAAAGATCTTTCTTAGAAGTTAATGCATAACAGGATTTTGCCATTGCATTATGCAAGGTAGTAAGTAGCGAATATGTGTACCACTTTTCCTCAGATCACATAGATAACAGGGTAAGAAAATAGTACCCAAAATTTGTAGCCTGCCTAATCTTTTAGCCCTGGATCTTCCTCTAGTCTTAAGGTCTTGCGAAAGCAATGTCTGGATGTGTCAATTTGCTGGCGCTTAGCACAACTAGATACATAATCAGGCAGGCTCACTGCATAACTGGCAGCTTGTCTTCCGATGCTTGTGGAGAAACTACGCTTCTATCACTTCTATGTGTGATATTTCTTCAGCACTGTTGCAATATCTAAATTGCCTCTGAACCCTGCCCAGTTTTGCTATGTATTCAACCTTGCATGTATGTCACCGTTCCTCTGTATTCGACTTCCTTGCACAATCTATCCTATGGCTAAATTATAGTAAAATACATGAGAGGTTCTTAAACTTGTCCCATGGTGTCATCTAGGTCCCCGAACTCTTAAAATGCATATTTGAGTCCCGGAACTTGCTAAACTGTGTCATCTAGGTCCAAAGTTTAAAAAATACCCCTATGTATGATGACATGGCTGCCAATTGAGCATAAAATTTTATACTATTTCTCTAACCAAATCAGTTATTTCCATCACAATAATTAGATAACTTTATTTGATTGTACCATAGCAATAATTATAGATCAAGAGATGGACAAACATCAGCAACATAGGGGTATTTTTGAAATTTTGGACCTAAATGCCACACTTTAGCAAGTTTAGGAATGCTAATGTGCATTTTAAGAGTTTGAGGACCTAGATAACATCTCGAGACAAGTTTAAGGATCACCGGTGTATTTCACTCGCTAAATTCTATTTGACTTTGGACTATTGTTGTGTCCAAACTGGGAAAAGCAAGGTTTTAATCTTCTACACTAACAGGGAGGTGATGGTAGTGGCGATCAAGAACTTCTCTGGCTTCGTTGAGGCTGACAAGGATGGAAATTGGTCTTGTCCAACAGACAAGAAGCGTAAGCAAGAGATAATTCCAAACCCGGTATGTGACTAGTGCACTACTTTGCATATTCTTTGACAACTCCATGGCATTGCAGAGTGTTATTTAGTCACTCATGAGTTGTTATTAACTTTGCGCGGATGAGGTACCATGTCGGCATAATTGTGTGTTGCAGTGAGAAGATACATATGCTGCCACGATGGTTGATATATTTCACTGGTTATCTGCTCTATAGCAGTATGAGTCATGGAATGCTCAATTTGTGTATTTACATTATTGCAAAGGGAAAATTCTTTGTTCCAAATATTCTTGATAATAACCTTTATGTTCCATAATCCATAGTCCCTCTGGTCTCAGTTGTATTCCTGTCTATTGATTTGCTGCATTTTATTCTTTAGGTACTAGAAGTCAACAGACTAGCTGCTAATCTTCAATCTTACTTGGAGCATTTTGTTATTTAGGTACTAGAAGTCAACAGACTAGCTGCTAATCTTCAATCTTACTTGGAGCAAAGGGGAGCAAAACTGCCTGACGGGCATATAATTGGAAGAGTGGTTCTACCAAATCCCAACTGCAGGTTAGTTCTCTTTATGAGATTATATGTTTTGTTTGCTATGCTTCTGTTGGATCCTTCTTTGATTTTCTCACTATTCTTGTTAGCCTATTTCTATTTTGTAGTTTTAACCATTTAAGTTGCTCTGCACCAGGCCTTCGTATAATATAAGTATTCAACCAGAGGTTATGTTGTATGATCAATGGAAGGATCTTAAGACAGACTCAAAGAGTGGACTCTCAACATGGATTAAAGGTGCATTTACTGGAAGCAAAAGTGACATGCAAGATTCAATACTCCAGAATCTACATTCTATTCTCAGCACATCACCTATGTGGGACAGGTAAAATACTTCATTTCTTGTCGTCCATTTAAAAATCCAATTTCTCTTCCATTTTCTGGTGCACTATAGCAGTGTTTCTATGGAAAAGAAAAGGAACAACCAGAATATGAACAATTTACAAGGAAATAGATAACAGACCCTTTTTATTTTGTTGGAGAAATTACGTTTTCTGGTATCCACTTCAAGTATCTTACTTTATGCCTTCTCTATATTAATTTTAATGCAGCTTGATATAGCTGAGAATAGTTATTAATATGTTGCAGTTCACTGCAAAAATGTAGAGCTCAGGTTGACCTTTCCATAATTCATATATAGGTTGGAACTCAGAGGGGACAAAAATGTTCTTGGTGAATTCATTGAGTTCAAAGGCAGGCATGAGGATATTCAACTTCTCAAAAATCTTAAGAGGTCAAAAGTCAGTCGATTCATCATCCAGAAGTCCACTCTTTTTGGTGGTTTCGGTAAGAGATGAACCTTCTATTCTTGTTGTTCTTTTTGCTAGTCACTACCTGCACCTAGACTATGTAATGTGAGCAAAAGGGTGTCTCACTTTAGGCTGCTAGTCCAATGCATTTACTCATAGAGTTTTAGCAGCTTTGTTGTGCAAGGGACTAGGGAGGATAGAATAAGGGGTTAACCCAAAGAAGTGTCACGTGCAGGGGTGGTAACGGATCATGGCCCGTTTGTTCCTTCACAATCAAACTTGGCCCTAACAAAATTTAGCTCAAAAACTAGTGTTATTTTGATTCGGCCCTAATCCGGCCCGATCCTTAAAATTTCTAGTACAAAAGTGAGGGCCCTTTACCATCCTAGTCACGTGTGCATGTCGTCTCGATAAAATTAAAGGAAATCTATAAATGTTGGGTGATGGTCAGTTGCGTACTAGGTGAACATCTTGTGGTAGTTTCTTGCTGTATAAGGGATCTCTCTGCAATGGTGTACATGATTTGCATGACTTACATTTGTCTGGTTCGCTGTGTATGCAAATGCAGGTAGGTCACGAGTTCAAATATTGTATTCTCCTCGTGATTATCGAGCTGAGGGGGCTTCATCTTCAGAATGGAAAGAGATTTCTGTGAAGCAATACACAGAGATTGTTTTCCAGCCATTGCACTCAAAAAAAGTTCGGAAATTCAAGCTGTCAAGTGTTGTTTCTGTTACACTGAGTGCCTAGGGGCGCGTCTGGTTGCCTGGGCGAGGTCCGGCCAGGCTGGCCGCATGCATGCAGCGGATGTTTGGTTGCCTGGACCGAGGTCTCATCCTATCCAGCTGCATGCAAAAGAGGCCACACGGCCTGGCTCCAGGGAAACGTTCCGTTTCTCCCCGGCCAGGCTCGGTGCATGCAGGATGGTTTATTGTTAATGATTGTATTAACATTTGATTAGTACATATTAAGTTTTATTAGCGTTTTTTAAATTTGATTAAGTTTTGATGGGATAAACTAAGACCTATTAAAATATATTTATATAAAATAAATATCATAGTGGTGTTTGTTTTTAATATTTTTATCCCATGCGACACGTTCTCATGCGAGCAACCAAACACCTTCTATCGCAGTCTCATTGGATGGAAGCAGGCAACCAAACAAAGCATGGTTGCATCTGCTGAACCTTGCTGAACCTGGCCGACGAGAGCCTGGCTCCATACGAGCCAGACTAGACCGAGCAGGAAACCAAACGCACCCTAGAAAGCAGAAATCTTAAGCTGCCTCTTTTCTCTTGGTACTTTATACTTTCTTTTGATGTAACTGGCTGAAATTGTGCTTCTCTGTGTTTCCACCTGTAATTATGTGTGATGTGCGTGATAATGGGGAGGAAAGTGACTTGTAGGAACGCCTCACTGAATAAGCTTTTTATTGTTGCCTGATTCTGTTTACTCTGGTATGGGAAAATGGGGACCTGATTGATGATGAGCAGGTTGGTTGCTGGTGTGGGTTTGTCGGCCCAGGCCCAGTTTGCTTTGTAGTACTCGTTGCCTTATCCTTTTGGGCTCGGATTTGAATGGTCCGTTTTCCGTGGACCACATTATTGATGCACGAGATTGGCCTGAATGACTCAATGTTTGTTAGTCCTGATTCCTGAAAGCATCACGCAAACGCTGTTTGCACAAGCATGAGTGTTTGAGATGGCCTTGATTGATACTCTGAAACCCCTGTTTCCAGTACACGCTTCAACTTTACCTTGGATAGTTTAGTTGGGGGAAAAGGACATTTTGTAGGTGTTTACTGATTTTTTGTCATTCATTAAGTGTATCTGTCAAGTGCCTATGTGATTGTATTGTGGAAGTTTGTAAGCGTTTCGATATCATGTGACTCATGAAATGTAACGGCTTATAGATCTCTAAATTCCGAATCCGGCGTCCAAGCTCGGGCATCTTATTGTGCCACGTCGCCTGTGTTTCTCGGCCGTCGGACCTTGATCGGGCCATCATGCCAGCGTTTCTCGAACCTTCGTCGGGAGCGCGATGAAACTCAGCCTCCCTTCTCTCTCCCGTCTCCTCCCCCTCCCTCTCCCTCTCGGCCTCTCCTCCGCCCCTCCCCTCCCTCACGGCCTCACCCTCTCCCACCCGCGGGCGCACCCTCCCCTACTCCCTCCGCGGAGCGGTGCCGGACAGCCGCGCGCGCTGGGGTCGGGTAATGCGGGTGGCCGGGGTCAACGGGCCAGCGGCGACGCGGCCGACGGGGCGCGCGTCACGGGCTCGGCCTCCCAGGTGCGCCAGCGACCTGGCCCGTGCGCCCTGGCCGGCGGCGTCTGTTGGCCTAACCACTCAGCCTCGCTCCCCACCCTCCCTTCGGTGCCTCAGCCGGACGCCGTCGCACCGGCCATGGCGTCCGGATCCGGCAGGGTCGGCACGGGGTGGTCCTCGCTGCCGGCCGACGTCCTGCTAGCGCCCACGCCCCTGGCTCGTCGGCTCCCGCACCGACCGCTCCGGCCGCGGCGGCGGCGCCGTCTCCTCCTTCTGGCTCTCCCCCTGCCATGGACGGAGGCAGCGAGGGGGGCGGAAGGGGCTCCAGCCCCCGCTCGCAGATATACAGAGCCCCACAGGATCTTACCTTAAAATTTGCACTTAAATAAGTATAATAGGAGGGACTCAACTATTATATTTGTCTATTTTAAAAAGTCATAGCGGTGTTACGCCCCCCTTAAATTTTTTTCTGGCTCCGTCCCTTCCCCTGCGGCGGCCTCCTGTCCTTCGCCGCCAACGTGCCCGAGGACCTCGCGCTCTCGCGACCGCGAGATCGACACCGCCGCCGTCGCCGCACTATTCATTATTCAAGCAGTCGCGCGTCGTGCGTCTTAAGGATGTCACCTGGATGGCTCGCATGTTAGTCTGCTTATCTTGTTGAGCAATAGCACCACTTCAATCCCGCATTGATTCGTGTTGTAGTCATGTTCGTCAGCTCATTCTCTATGGAACTCGATGATAGGGATCTAGACATTTGTGAATGCGAATTATGATTTATGAACCATCATGGTGTTTAGAAAAAGATGAAATTGTACAGTGTCTCTAAGTCAGTTGCATGGGATGCTTTGCGCCTTTGCCCAAATGATGTGAAGCTATCCATGGTGTCTCTTGACCGTTCCATCAAACTGCTGCAAACTCCTCTCTCCAAAAAATCACCTTTATCAGCACAATTGTGCAGCCTGAAAGTGCCATTTACTACTTTGCAAAGAACAACTGAATGTCCTCTCAGGCTCTGTCATTGCACAGCTTCAAGGCCCTCCATGAGACCGTGACCCCTCTGCTGAATGTCTCTAGACTCTACTTATGGAACACAGCCCTGGGGCCTGCGCATTGGATTGACATACAGCAGCTCCACGTGAAAATGAAGCTCCTTAGATTTTGGTCCATGCATATGCTTACTAAACAGTGAACTAAATATTTGTAGCCGACGAGTTCCTGGCTAAAATGGTTGGTTGACAGATGACAGATGCCAGGAACCAAAAGAGTTCTAGAATACAGTTTATCTCTTTTGCGCCGCTTGATTATTGTCAATGAAAGCTTAAGATTGCACTAGAGTTTTGCACTAATCTCATATTACTTAGCTATTCAATTCCCTCATCAAAGCAAGAGAGATCCATGGCTGGTTCACTCTGACGGGGTAGCGCGGCAAAGCCGCGCCTGCTTTCTAGTACTAGAATGAAGGCTGAACATTTCTCTATTATATATACTGTACATTTTTATATTTGAAAAAGTATTTACTGTACACAGGCAGTAACAGAACTGCAAATTTATTTGCCCTTTTGATCAACCTACAGATATTTCCTTGGCAATGGATCACTCATCAAATGCTCTCTCCCCTGGTAGGGCTGTATCAATACACGCGGCATGCTTGGCCATGCATGCACATTTGGCCAACCAAATCAATTTCCCCTTTTTGAAGGGAAAAAAGAATACAATACTACTACTAGACACAAAAGAATACAACCCTAGTTGCATCTGTGGGGTAATCAATTGATAATTGAACAAATGTAGGGAAGGAATCCCTAGTCCAGCTCCCCGTATACCCCGCTGGCAAACTCCAGCATGAGCTTGTTGAGCTTCTTGTTCTGGATCCTCTGTGGGATCACCTTCAGCTCATCACTGCAAAAAATTCCATCCACATGTGACGTCATTATCAGTATAAAAACAAAAGCCTCCTCTGTCTATGCAAACACGTACGTAGTGGCCAGTAAACAAATAAGATTGTGGTCGAGAAAGAAAGGTCCTGTACATACCTTGGCGGCGAGCGTGGCGCGGCCGGCGAGAGCATCTGCGCGAGCTTGAGGGCTTCCTCGGGGCGGCAGACGGCGTTGTTGAAGCAGAGGTACCTGCCGTGGGCGGTGGGGGACTCGTAGGCGGCGACGTGCGCGTCGGCGAGGAAGTCGGCGTCGACGGTGACGAGGACGCCGGCGCCGTACATGTCGGGGGCGCCCTTGAGGTAGGGGTGCGCGGCGGTGAGCCCCGGGTCCGTGAGCAGGCCGGCGTTGATGGCCACCATGTCCACGCCCCGGTCCATGGCCAGCGCCCACGCCGTCTTCTCCGACAGCGTCTTGGCCAGGGCGTGCCACAGCTGCAATGCAGAGAACAGACAGGTCAGATCATCTCTGACGGGTGGGTCTGTCTGTCGGCAATCATGTAGCCACGTTGCTCCTAGTTCGCAGCATGTGTTCACAGCAGTTGCAGAGGTGACTTGCCATGAGGCGAGATACCCGGGCACAAGGAAAAGCCGTGGACAATTGAAAAACAAACAAAATGAATAACATGTGTAGGTAACCATAGTGAGCCAAGCCAATCATGGAAGGTTACGGTAACCTGGATCGGTACTTAAATCAGAATAATAATATCAAATCAAAGAAAGAACGACACTGTTCGTGCGCCTGTTTGGACGCGTGTGTTTGTTTTAAGTGCCTACATACTGTGTCCTAATCCTGAGCCACAGATAGTTGAGAAATCGGTCTCAGCAGTCTTCTTCTCGGCCTGAGCCGTGAGCCCGATCCATTGTTTAGGAAATTTCAGCAGCCGTCTCGATCCATCAAGACGGAACATGTGCTTGGACTTTTTACACCTAGACTCCTGAATTGGGCCCTTGCGTTGTGCTGTGCTTGTGCCCAAGGGAAGCGAAGAGGTTGGTGACCAAGAACCCAGATTCTGAAGCACGCTCCATTAGGCTTAGGCCATTATCCATAAAAGACGGAAAAGACGAAGAGGAGGGCAGGCGTCTCTGCGCCGGCAGCTAGAATCGGACGTGGCGTGGCACGGCACGTCCACGGAGAGCGACCAGACCAGATCCGGTCACACCTAGGTTTGTTTCTTTCCGTGCTGGATGGTGGATTGGGTTTGGTAAAAAGCAGCGGCAGTTTTGGCGTTGCTGATGCGACGACCCAGACGGGAGGGAAGGGTTCAAGATCACTCCGGGCTTCCGGCAGCGGCAGGCAATGGCCAATGGATGAGGAATTAAGGATGTCTATGTCTCTCTCCCACCCCCAACGCCTGCGACGTGAAACTGAGGGCGTGTTTGGTTTGGACCCTGGCGAAGCTGCCTGCCCCAGGCAGCGAGCTCAGGCGTCCGATTTCGAGCGCCTGGGGCTGGATGCACCTGCTTGGGCGGTGAGCTGCCTGGCAGGCAGCAACCAAACACGCCCTGAATGCCAATATCAATATGCCATACGCCGGCCAGGCCCCAGCCTGCTTTCATCTGATTCGGCAAATACTTTCGTCAGCGACTTTGTAAAATCATCAACCGTACCTAGGGGTGGGCATTCGGTTTATTCGGTCATTTCGGTTCGGTCTATTCGGTTTCGGTCATTTCGGGTTTTGGAAAAGTGAGGACCGAAGTTTTAAAAAGTAAAATAGGAACCGAACCCGAATAGACCGATTATTTCGGTTCGGTCTATTCGGTCCACCGAATTACCGAATTTTCATAGATATCCTTGTCACCTCGCAAAACTCTATGGTAGAAATTCAAATTCCCAACTAATTTTAAGTCCATGGATTTAACGACTACTCAATGAAAGCAAGTAACTAACAAGTTTATGAAAAAAAAGTTTGAAATAGTTTAAAACACAAAGGTGTAACATTCATAGTCTAAACCAAAATACGTAAATATATTGAATTTCGGGTTATTCGGTCTATTCGGGTTATAGACCATAGGAACCGAAACCGAACCCGAACTTTCAATTATAAAATTATCTGGACCGAACCCGAAACCCAAAACCCGAATAGACCGACAATTCGGGTTCGGTTCGGTTTTCGGGTTTCGGGTTTCGGGTTCAAAGTGCCCACCCCTAACCGTACCGACGGGATTTATATTTTATTTAGGGCTCTTTTGGAAGCTAATAACCCGGCGGGGATCCCCGCGGCTTTCCCGGGAAAATCGGCCGACCTGGGCCGGCCGCCCTTCCCCGGGAAGTCCGCCCCGGGACCTCGGATGCCAAAGCAGCCCTTAGTGTACACGGGATAATAAAATACGGGCAGCGGGATACGGGTACTGACTGACTATCGAGTGACATCACGTACGAGTAGGCAGGCAGAGCACGTACCTTGAACTTCCGGCAGAAGGCGAGGTCGCTCCAGCACTTCTCGTCGGCGAGGGGGTGGTGGTGGTGGTGCTCCTCGTCGTCGTCGTCGTCCTTGTGGCCGGCGGCGTCGCTGCCCCAGACGACGGCGGTGACGGAGGAGGTGAAGACGACCCGCTCCATGGTGTCCGTCTGCGCGCACGCCTCCAGCACGTTTTGCGCCGCGCGCACCTCCGTCTCCACAGCCACCTCCTGCACGGTTCATCAGTGAATTCGTCAGTTCAGTGCATGCCCATCGATCGCAGCAGCAGTAGTGCAGGCAGGATTGGTCAGAACAAGAAAGGCAGCTTTGTGCGAGCTGGCGGGACAAGGACGGCTGCGGCCATGTGGCCGGGTTTAATGTGCGTGGGGGATTTAAGGGGTGGGCAGGATGATTAGTGGTAGTACAACTTTGGGCAGCTTGGAGGTTTTGGTGGTGGGAGGGGAGGAGTGGAGTTAATGCGGTAGGGAATCGAACTGTACTGTGCTCCGGTAGGACAGGAGCAGAGCAGGACCTCGTCGCACCTGGAGCTGATTGCGGTGGACGGAGAAGGAAGAAGGGGTGGCTGCTTCACTGTGTCACTCACTCATCCACAGCCACACATGAGCTGTGGCATTGATGGAGGGGCCCCAGCTCCACCTCTGGAACGAATTGAATGAACCAGCAGCTCTGGGGTGACTTTCTTTCTCTCCATGGCGATTGGAGTAATTCATTCATGGCAAGGGGGGAAGGAAGGGAATTAAAGAAAAGGGGAGGATCGGCTCAAATCGTCTCCGCGCTGCGCTGTTTATGGAGGCGTGCACACCACTTGCGGTGCGGCACTGGTACAGTAGAAGATGCTCGCGTCTATAATTATATAATAATCATCATATCCGACTCTATGATACCTTTTTGCAAGATATATACGAATTTTCATTTCTATTTAACAAAAATATAAAAGAAAGAACTAAAGACATAAAACAGAGACAAAGACAGAGAGAGGCTTGTGCGTCTGTCCTGTTTGCACTCACATCGCATTGGGCCTGGTCGTCGGGCGTGTTGAACATGCAGAAGACGCCGGCGCAGCCGCGGACGGCGTCGGCGATGGCGTGGTAGTCGAACACGCTCTTCCCCGCCCCCGCCGCCTCCACCGATCCCGGACACATCCTCGCTCGCTTGATTTCCCCTTGAGTTGAGGCTCGTCGGGTAGGCGTGCTGCGCTGCTGTGACCGAGAAGGAAGGAAGGCAGTAGCTAGCCGCTGATGCAGGGGTGGTGGATTCGCGGGGCGAAGAGGGTGATGCGGCCTTGCAAAGAGGGGAAGGTGAGGCCTGGAGTATATAAAAGGCTCGGGGTCGGGGTCCGAGAGCTAGGCCGGCGTGGTCTGGCCGCACGGGTCGGAGTCCGAGCCGGAGCCGGGGCGCCTGGTTACTTGGTCAGAGCCTCGGAGGCGTGCGCCGGCGTGGGAGGGCATTCAAAGGGCGTGCCGTCTCGTCGTCGCGTCCGTTTCCGTGTTGGGCGCGAGCGCGACGGCTACGGAGAGTACAGTTGGTGGGATACGTAGCATACGGTGGGATACATGCGGATTACTACGGGTGGTTTTTTTTTTCTTTTTTTTGAAACTTATTACGGGTGGTTTTTATGTGGGCGGTTGGGAGGGCGGACGCGGAGGCAGGCAGGCAGGCAGAATGGGGAGATGACGACGCATGGACGCCGGGGCAGCAAGCGGTTAGTTGGTAGCTGGCGCATGTGGTGTGGTGTGCTCGGTCTCTACTCTTCTTTCGCTTCCTTCCTGCTGGTCAGCGCAGCGGCGCGGCGCCCCCTCGTGAAACTTCCAGGTCTGCGGTCTGCGTGCGTGCGTGCAAAACTTCACAATAGGGAATGAAAGGGACGGAAACAACGGACGGACGGACGGACGGCCGGTCGAGAGACTGGCAGATGGGTGGGGGGATGGGAGTCTGCTGTCTGATCTGAAGGAAGCCGGCTGTATCAGAAGCGAGCAGCCAACTACCTGTACCTAGAATCCTTAAAAAAAACCTGTACTGTACCTAGCCAAACGTACATACGGACGGAGGATATGGCATAGTATGGGAATCGGTCGCGATCCCAAACCTAGCATGAATTAAGGGGGGCCGATGGATGGAGTTGGGTTGGGTGAGAAAAACGAGCCAGATTTATGTATTTCAAAACAATAAATAAAAAGAAAGAAAGAGGAAAGAAACTAACCAGAGTGATCGAGTGAAGCAGCGCGTCTGCGCGGGCGTACGTGGCGCGTGCGTTGGCCACCGGTCGCATCTGCCTCCGCACCGCAGAGCTTCAAGCTCGGCCTCAGCAGCCGCCAACCGATTCCAAACACCTCCGGATCCATCTGCCTCGATCAACACCACATGCTAGTTCAGTTCAATCCTTTTCTCTCTTTTTGTTTTCTTTTTTGGATGAAGAAAAAAGAACAGCACACACGGTTTGCATTAACATCTCGTGCATTATTCCGCATGCTGGCCAGGGAGCCTATGTGCAAGCTTAGCAGGGATCGGAGAGCAGCCCGAGGGAACTGAACTAACGAATATTGAATAGTATTAACAGAGCCGATGATGATCCTATATGTCAGAAACGAAGTACTGCAAGTGCATCACTTTTTTGAAAAATCGAACCTACTAGCTTCAAGCATGTATATTAAGGTCAAACCGTACCAGTAGTACTACACTTATACTACGTACTATGTTTGCTTTTTCTCTGTATACCTCTCGATCTGTCAGCAATAAAAACCTCCGTCTAATCAATGGGAAGCACTCATTTTCTTCCCTTCCAGCTCATCTAGACCATACGTACTCCACTGGTTAGTAAAGGTCCAAGCTCCATTATCTGTGTGTCCTCTCTTGATTCCGCATGCTTGGGCTGCCGGTGACAGCCTGCTCCATCACTCTGCCTTAATCAGTACATCACGTACTACTCTCCTAGCATATGTGGCAGATGGATCCGGTCCGTCCAAATACGATTGATTGGTTTGGCCATCTTTATTAGCGCATGCTTCATCCTAATTTTCCCGTCTCGTCGTTAAACATGCACGTCTTGATGTGACGTGCACTGGCGCACTTTGCTAATGATCTTGCTTAATCACTTGGCGAGAGTATATTATTAGGGCCGGCCACTACGTCTAGTACTTGACTAATCCAGTTGCCACGTCGTCGTTACCTACAGTTCGGCCGGCCGCTGCCTCATTTGCTACCCACAGCAAGAGAGTCAGAGACGTACGAGGATAGACTAGACAGCCGAGCACGACAGCTGAAGCATTCGTCGACGTGCAGGGCGGCTCCTCATGGTAAATTAATCTAATCTTACGCTAAGTCCTTGCACACTTACTGACTGGCCATGCTAAATTAATCTAGTAATTCTAATCCTCTGCTAAGTCCTTGCACAGTTACTGACTGGCCATGCCATGGAGTTTTCAGACAATGATTTATTGCTCATCGTTTAATTACTCCTGGCAATTTTACGTGTGCTTCATGTCTCCGGGCCCGGCTCCTATCTATACATGATGCTAGCAAGCTGAGCAGATATTCTTTATTTGCATGATGTGATAAAGATATGTCCAGGGTGTGACGACAACCATGATGTTTCCGTTGATGACCTCAGCTCATGCATCATCTCAGGCACTATTATATTTAATCCATCTAGAGGTGGTAATCTTATTGGACGTGATTAAGACAAGACAACTCCTCACTCAGATAAGAAAATAAAACAGAGAACATGGCAGGCCATATATTAGTTACGGTATGTGTTCTAAACTATAACTAAAAAATATTAGTTTTTGTTTTGTTTTGAGCCAATAAACTCCTTTAATTTTAATCAAGTTTCTTGGAAAAAAAATACACCAAGCAACATCGTATTAGTTCCATTAAAACCCATAAAGGGCCTCTAACCTAGTGGTTAGAGAGCTTGAGTAGCACATAGTAGACCGGGATACAAACCCTTGCGGAAGCGAATTTACGGGACTGGTTTAAAAAAAAATACCCTCACCGGCAAAGCCGGGGTTCGAGGATTTTCCTAGGCCGGGAGAAGGCCTCTTCTACTTAATACAAAGCCGTGGGGCGGTCTTACCCCACTGGTCTAGTCTTTTTTTTATAAAATATGTATTTATTTGATATTCTAGATCTTAATATAGTTTTCCAAACTTGGATCAAAATTACGTAAGTTTGACTTGACAAAAAGTTTTCTTATATTTCGCATATGTCTTTTTCATATTTCTTTTCTCAAATAGTCAATGGATCTTTAAGTCTAAGATCTTAATACAGTTTTCCAAACTTGGATCAAAATTACGTAAGTTTGACTTATGACAAAAAATTTCTTACATTTCGCATATTTCTTTTCTCAAATAGTCAATGGATCTTTAAGTCTAATTACGATATTTCTTGAGTCATTTATCAGGTGGTTGTCAGTTTTTCTAATATAAGACTATATCCAACAACGGATACCCAAATACAAGACCCATTTCACCATATGAGTCATGCACAGTAGAAAGAGTCACCATCCAAATCTCCTTCACTCCAACAGAGGACCCAAATCATCTCCATTCTAGTCTGCCCCTCCCCTTGCGCGAGCCGCCGGCGGCGCCGCCCCTCCGCTCCGCCCGGCCACCGCCTCCGCCCCTCAGATCCAATCCGCCGCCTCCACTCCGCCCGGCCGCCGCCGCCGCCCCGCTCCCCGCATCCGCCTGCGCACCAGGCTCTCCCTCCACCTCGTCATCCGCGGCGATGGATCGGATGCGCCGGCCGCGTCGTGCTCCGGTGCGGGCACCTTCTTCGGCGAGGTCGACCATGAGCTGCTCGGCGGCGCCCTTCTTCGGCGAGGTCGACTACGAGCTGCTCGGCGGCGCCGAGCTGCTCGGCGGGGAGCGGTGGCCGCGCATGTCCGTGTCCACCATGGCGGTGCTGGGCTCCCACTCCCTGCAGGGCGGCGCGCCTCTGTCGCCCTCCCCCGCAGGCCCCACGCCGCCGGCGCCCCTCCGTCTTCCTTCCCCGCCGGCGCCCCTCCCCCACTCCGCATCTCTCTCTCTCTCTCTCCACCGTCTCGGCAGGGGCGGCCACGGACCAGCGAGCAGAGGCAACGTGTGGCCGCAGCCTCCTCCTCGCGTAGCTTCCAGTTTAGGTCGAGGAGAGAGAGTGATGTAAATTTGCCTCTCCTCTCATCCAGGACGCAAAATGGGTAGCGTGGATGGGTGCTATGTTGGAGACTGTTTTTCTACCCAAAACACTGTTCCGGACCAAATTTGGGTTTGGGTCACGTTACAGGTCTTTTGTTGGAGATAGTCTAAGGACCGAGAGAAGCAGCACGTTTGCGTGGGCGTGGCCCTTGCGTTGGCCACCGGTTACACCTGCCTCCGCTAAGCTTCGCCTCAGCCTCAGTCAAAACCTCCGTCAAGGCGTCAAGCACATGTTTCCGCTGAGTCCTATTTTTTTTTGTCTTGTTTCTTTTCATTTTGAAAAGAAGAAGAAGAACCAACCCACACGATTATCGGCACCATGTTAATTAACATGTATATATGTATGTGTGCACTGATCAACGTTTTTGTTTTTGATACCTAGTACTCATCAACGTTCAACGCATGCATGCCAACGACCTATGTGCATGTGCGAGACTTCACAGGCATAAAAGAGGAGCCCAACGTAACTGAACGGACAAATGGGTACTCGGAACTGATAACCGAAGTCCAACACATGCTGTCAAAACGAAGTACCACACGAGTGCACATGTTCTGACATTGCTGCACAATCTACATGTATTGGTTTCCTTTTCCTCTCTTAACACTTTTATTAGTTCGCAAGTAGATCACTTTTTGAAAAGATCAAATCTAGCGGCAAGCATACTTCCGCGTATATCAGGGGTCAAACCACACCCGTACTGCTATCTTTGGAAGCCCTTATTTTCTTTCTTGTCCCAGCTCATCTGGACCATACTAGCTAGCTTGAAAAGTGAGGTCCAAACTCCATCTGTGCCTAATTCGCACAAGTAGCATCTCCTCTCCTGATCAGCACGCCTATCAGCTGCCTGTGACAGCCTGATCCATCGCCCTTACCACAACACGTACAAGTGCAAACGTTGATTGATGGGGTTAGCCGATTAGGGAGTTGGTCCATGGGTGGCAGATGGATCCGGTCCGTCTATATATGTATGGTCGAACAGGCAAGACGATTCGGCTTGGCCTTGGCCATCTGTAGCGCGTGCCCCATCGCATCGCCCCTCTCAATCGGGAATATGAAGTCTTTGATTTGACGTTGTTTGCTGATCTTGCTTAACCACTTGAGCACTATCACTATATTAGGGCTGGCCTCTACGTCTTATTTGTCGTGCTTAGTACTAGGTACTACCTCCGATTCGTTTTACTTGTCGTTTCAGACAAGGAAATAGATGTGACCACAGGCTAATAAAATTCTATTCGCATCAAGTAAAATGAATCGGAGCTAGTATATGCTTAGCACCTCAGATACCACAAAATGTTTCTTTCTCACTGTATTTGAGATGAACAGGTGAAGCACATATTCAAGTAAGACAAGACAGCTCGGTTTTCATTTAACCCTCCAAGTTCTTGCACGATTTCTGATTTACTAGGCTTAATTTTGGCTAAGCCACTGATTTTTGAGGCAATGAATTATGCTAGTTTACTAAGGTAGTATATTACGTATTCTTGACGCTTTTTTAGATGTGAGACCGCCCCATTTTCATTTCACAGTGGAAATAATGAGGTTTGGGTTTACTGAAGCAGGTTCCAAAAGAAGACAAACACACATCTCTTGGCCGTTCTACGCTGGTTCAAGTTAGAACATGATCTTGACCCCGTTCAATAGCTTGCCCTGGATCTCCATATTGTATAAACTTGCCCAAAAAGACAAAAAGAACATGTGTGTATTAATTTCAGCTGAGTTCTTGATTAGCTTATGATCAGAGCAGGCTCTATTTCTGCATTTCTAGATGGCCCGGCAAATAGCAGCCAACCTAATTTTATGTGAATTTCCTCCTCCAAAGAGCCATTTCTCTATCAAAAACCTATACTGATTAGTGCTTTGACGGATAGTATTAGTCCCAAGACACATACCCTCAATTTCCCATGCCGCTTTGGCAGCTGGACATTTGAAAAACAAATGATCTATAGTTCCAGGCAAATTATCATATCATCTTTTGTCAGTACATCATTGTTTTCTACTCCCTCCGTCCCACAATAACAGGCCGTTTTGGAAATTATCAGACAAATTAGTAGTCATGATAAATGACCATGTTACCCCTCATTGAAGTTACAAAAGTAGCATTAACTAGCTATTTGATTGGCTCTCTATGTTTCTCTATGCACTTTTACGTTTCTCTATGCACTTTTGCATTAATGTGTGCATCTCTAAAAGCTAAATAGACATTCTTTATGGGACAAAATTTGAATGCTAAATGGCCTGTTATTGCGGGACGGAGGGAGTACTAACCAACAAAAGATTTTAACTTTGTATGGGACCTTGGACTTTCAAATTAATGTGTTTATATTTAGGGCCTGAATCACCATAGGTCAAGTGATTATACTGTGACTTGGTGGAGGAAATCATATTTCTATTCCATTTTCAACGGGGATATCTTCCTCATTAGTGAAATTAAAAATGACACACCTCATCTTCAATCTCCACCCATTGGTCAAGGGAATAGGATTTAATCATCTTGAGAAGTTTAATTGTTTTTTGCATATATCTAAGGAATTCTGGACGGAGATATCTTTATCAGCATCAAGGTCGAAAGTGGCGGAGAAAGCATTGAAGTCAAGGTGAGGGGAAATTTCATTCTAATCCTAGTGGCTTCACAATGAAGTGTTATGTTACGTATCAAAGCTAATTTGCCCCGTTAACATGAGAAGGCAACCAAATATGTCAAGGTCAAAATCGGCATATCAGTTGTCGCTAGTGAGAATAGCTTGCCTACTAGTAGTCCAAGCAGGGTGCAGCTACATAATTAGACTAGCTTAGTAGCTTGCTTGCTTATTCCTTGTTTGGGAGGGTGAGAAGCCAACAAATAACTTAAAATCAGGTAACATTTATGTTTTGTGCACCTAAGGTGCTCGTTGGATATGAGGTATACTGAGAATATAAATTGCTTTGTGTAACATTGAAGAGTGAATTAAGTTAGGAGAGAAATCAATGGGTGTGATAGTCCATACATGAATACATGCATGCAACCATGCAAATTTACGGGCCTGTTTGGTTTCCCGGCTAAATCTAGCCAGGCTTAGAATCTAAGCTAGGCCAGCTCAAGCCTGGCTTGAGCAATGCAACCGGCTAGTGTTTGGTTTGCATGTATAAATAATTAAGCCTGCTTAGTATAGTTTGTGTTTGGTTGCCAGGCTCCATAGATATGGTAACCTTGCACTAGATTGGAGGTGGAGTTACCCCGTGATGATGCCATATGTTGTTTCCTTGCACAACTCAATTCCCAAAAGAAAAAAAAAACTCGAAAGATCTGACCGGCCTCCGCATACTCCTCTAAATCAAGATAAAAAACAAAAAACTGAAAACATTGTGGCTGCACCCCAATTACCGAACAAAATCAATGAGAAAATAAAATACAATAATCCCAAAGGAATGGTTGATTGGGTTCTCAATCGATAAAACAAAATCGACAGATAAAAAGATGAGGACATATGGATCGAGGCACAATGACAGAATCCGCCGCTCTCATCCGCCACATAGTGCTCTTGACTGGACTCTCCTTTGCCTCCTCTTTTCCTTGCAGCACTTGGCCTCACACGGTCCCTCCACTCTGCCGCTGTCGATCCGAGCCTCGACCTGGTGGGGCGCATGTCGCGGGATCCCGAACATGGGACCAGCAATAGCGAATTGATCTCCAATGCTGCTCTGCAATCGTTGTGACCTCGAGCTCCAGCGCATCAAGGTCTACCATGGCCGAATCGAGATATGGTGTGAAGGGATCAGGCTTTAGTTCATCGGCCTTCTTCTGCAACCACCAATTCGATCGTGCAACCACCAGATGTGGCCCGCGTGAGGGGACCTTCGCCAGCCTTATCGGTGAGCTCAACCACGCGGGGGTGTTGGCGTGCACCGCCGCGTGGGCCTCCGCCAGCTGTGCGAGCGAGCACAGCCGCCCGGACATCATCCATCAGACGCGTGCCGCACGACGAACCTCTGGCGCAGCTTGTGCCGTCACGTGAACCTCCACCAGCCGTGTGAGCACACACAAGCTACCGGGAGGTGAGAGGAAGAGGGATTCTTGGGCGGGTGCGGCTTATGCAGGCTTGGCTTGCTTGAAACGAAGGATACTCACGTTTATCTCTGGCCTGACTTGGGGCCTGGCTTGGGGGTAGTCGCTGCATTGGTGGAGCCTGGCTATGGACCATAACCAGGCAACCAAATATGACCTAGCTGGCTTTGGGAAGCCTTGCTAGCCCTTATCCAGGCAACCAAACAGCCCCTACATCAACTTTGTTGCATAGGCTGTGTTTCTTCAAAACTTTCTCTGGAGCAAGGAGGCCACGACCTAGGTTGGCATGAACGTGGCTCCGTGTATGGGTCGAAATGGATTAGAAGTAGTTGAAACGGGGGTTTCTTTTAGCCATATATCTTTCTAGAACATGAACTTCCTTCCATTCCTAACTTTAGTAATCATACCTCTCAAGTAGATATGTTTTACTTTAAAGAGATCTTTCCATACAGGAGAATCATCAATCCTATGTTTCACACTACTTAGGTAGTGTTTTGATATAGATATTGGAGCTTGGAATTTAGAATTGGTATTAGACGCCCCCAATATCATTTGTTTGTACAGTTTCGGAATTGGTATTGGAATCTATCTAATACCGAGTGGTATTCAACTGACTATCGTGATGTCCCCCCACGATTCAAACCCCTAACCCTCTATATTCGACTGCATTTGTCGCCCCCTCAGCCCCTCCTCCATCGCGGCTCCGCCCATCGCACCCCTCCTCCGGAGCTCCCTCGCCCTCCTCAATTGCCCCACCGCCCCTCCTCTATCATCCCTCCCCTCCAGCAGCTTTGCACCCTTGTGGCCCTCCCATGCTCCCCTCTAGGATTGGCAGGGAGGAGCTCCATGACTTGCTTGCGGAATGTGGAGGACTCGACGGTGGAGATGGGGTGGATGGCTTTGCACATCCAAATAGAAATTGAATTGCTTGCTTTCTAAGATTTCAAAATGAAATACAAGAGCCATCCAAACAAAAGCGTTCGAATTATAGCCAATTTTAATAGGGTTAATTGGATATGTGCCATTACAATTTTCCCGTGTTTGAGATAAGCCATTACAACTCGTGATATTGGAAACTTGCCATTACAATTCTTCGTTTCGCTGGTTCCTGCCATTTTGTACGCGTCCGACGACGTTGGTCCCACCTGCAGGCATACGGATCCGTATACGACATTTCGTATGACCAGAATACCCCTGAAATCTAATACAACTCCCCATCGGCCTCTTGGATCAGATCAAACCCGAGCCATTCCCCTCCCAATCGGCCCTCTCCTCTCCACAAACCCTAGCGATCGGCGGCGGCGGCGGCGGAGGCAGAGGCGGAGAGGTGGGGACGAGATCCTCGGCGTCGCATTCACCCGCAAAAAGTGTCGATGGTGGCGGGATGAAGGCGGTGGCGAGTGGGTGTAACCCTAATCGCTACGGTCCGTCCTCGATGGAGGGTGCTGCGCTGGCAATGGAGGGTGCTGCGCCGACGATGGAGGGAGGCGGCGAAGACAGGTACGATGACAAATCCCCTCGATTAGGGTACCGATGAACTGACCACAGACCTAGAAATCGCGAATGCACTTGTCTGCGATAGGATTGACCCATATGCCTACGGACCTAGAAATAGCGAATGCACTTGTTTGCGATAGGATTGACCCATATGCCTATGGAACTAGAAATTGCAAATGCACTTGTTTGCGATAGGATTGACCGCCTATATGTATGCCTGACCTCATATGTTTGCTGTTAGGGTTGAGTTTTTCTCTTTTGAGATTAAAGTCGAAGGCTTCTGCACAACAGACGATTTGGGTAGGAAAATCTACTCAAAGGGTGCACTGATTAAGTGGAATGTGGAGATAGGCTCGTTTACATTTGAGTTGATGATGAATAGTCTGAAGAATGAGGTGACATGGGCTGCTAATCAATCTGCCACAGTGTGGTATTTTGACAAAAATATTGGGGAGGATGTCAGGCTACTTGATGAAAGTCAAATGCTTGACCTTTTTCAAATGTATAAATCTGAGATGAGCTGTCAGGTCATTGTATCAATGTTTGATAATGAGGTTTGTGCTAACCATGAGTTTGATTCCCTAGTTCCCCTAGTTCCTCTGTGTGTGGTACCTCCTGATGAGCCTATCCTTGATGAACCTATGTCTCATGCTCCTACCACCACCTCATTTGATCCCACTGTGAACCAGGCCACAAAACCACCTGTTAGTCAGTCCATAGAACCCAGGAAAACAGGTGATGGTGCTTCTGCAGATAACGAAGCAGAAGCACCCGAGCCTGACCGTGAGCCTGACATGTTTGACAATGAGGAAGAGTATGTGGGAGTTGATGATGAGCATTTCTATGTCCCACCACCTACACAACCATCTGAGAGTGCACCACCTACACAACCATCTGACAGTCCACAGCCAAGTAATGAACCTACTGACCCTTTTGCTGCTAATGGAGGTATTCCTCTTGAGGCAGAGGTGAATGATGCAGATCCTCAGGAGATTCATGTGATTCATGATCCTGAAAATCCCAACATTGCTGAAGGGGCTCTGTTCCCAGACATTATAGCATTCGGAAAAGCAATAAGGCATCACGCTGTCAAGGTTGGATTTGAGCTTGCTGGCCTGAAAACAGACAAGACTACATTCATTGCCCATTGCGCAGCAGAGGGGTGTCCATGGCGCATCCATGCTTCTAGGATTTATGATAAGAAGACAATTCAGGTATCATATGTCTTCTCATCTACTTAATGTCATCTATTTATCTTGTGTGCATGTGCTGACATACTGTTTATACAATTGTGCAGATTAAAGTGCTCCCTGCCGAGCATAATTGTGCTACTACCAAGTTGAGGGTAGGCAAGATGGCATCACAAGGGTGGTGTGCTGATAGGCTAGGTGAATGGTTGAAGAAAAATCCAAAAAAGAGACCTGTTGATGCCAAGGATAAGTTAGAAGAAGACTATGGGATCCAGCTGAAGTACAGTAAGGCTTATTCAGGTATGAGGCTAGCACTTGATCAGATTCATGGTAAATATGAAGAATCTTTTCAACTGTTGTTCAATTGGAAAGCACAGATAGAGCTTTGCTCTCCTGGCTCTATTGTTGAAATAGAGTTAGAGAGAGGCAAGAAGAAGCGCTTTAAGAGGATGTTTGTTGCTCTTAAGCCATGTATATATGGCTTTTTAGCAGGTTGCAGACCATTTCTAGGAGTTGATGCAACAGTTTTGAATGGCAAATATACTGGTCAATTAGCTTCAGCCACTGGAGTAGATGGACATAATTGGTTGTATTATGTTGCATATGCAATTTTTTATGCTGAGACTGATGACAATTGGACATGGTTCATGGAACACCTCCGTAGAGCAGTGGGGTCACCATCTGGTCTTGTCATCTGCACTGATGCTTATAAAGGTCTTGAGAATGCATGAGGCATCTGTATGGCAACTTCATGAAGTACTATACTGGAGATGTCTTCACTCATCATTTATATCCTGCTGCTAGAAGCTACACAGAGGGCCTGTTCAAGTGGCACATGCAGAAAATCCATGAAGTTGCTCCAGATGCTATACAATACTTGCAAGAATATCACAATAGGATCTGGTACAGATGTGGTTTCTCAGAGGCAAGCAAGTTTGTCTACTTGACAAACAATGTCTCAGAAAGTTTCAATAGTCAGATAAAGAAGTTCAAGGGATTACTACTTCATGAGTTAGTTGATTCCATTAGAGAAATGATTATGGAGAAAAGGTACCTGAGAAGGATGATTGGCAGTCAAATGAAAGATGAAATCTTACCTAATGTCATGAAGGAACTGAATACAATAAGTAAGAATCTTAGAGTTGTTAAGGTGTCAGTGAGTGACCCAGCCTTTGCTGAGGTAACACTGCTTGACCAATGGAACAACACCAAAAGGCACACAGTTGACTTGGTGAATCAAAAGTGTTCCTGCAGAGAATGGCAAATCACAGGGAAACCTTGCGGACATGCCTTGGCATGGATATTGTCCAACAGAGGCCTTAAAATCTCTACTTATGTGCATGGGTACTACTCTGTTGCTAGATTCAGAGCTGCATATGCAGGTAGGGTTGAGGCTATGACAGACAGGAGCCAGTGGCCTGTTGTTGATCTTGTCTTCAAAGTGCTGCCTCCTGTAATGAAAAGAGGAGCAGGAAGACCAAAGAAGCAGAGGATCAGGGGAAGCTTAGAGAAAAATGCCACTAAAAAGAAGGTCAGGTGCAAGAGGTGTGGAGGTTTTGGCCATTTCACCAAGACTTGCAAGCTTGCACAACAAGGAGAAGATGGTGAAACTGCTACCAAGAATAAGAGGTAAATATCTAACTCGAATTTATACAATTTATACTGACTAGATTTCTCACCTTATACTCATACACTTGTGTGCAATTGTTCTGTAGGAACACACAACAAGATGAGGCTGGACCATCCACTGCTGCACCAACCCAACAGAAGAAGAAGAAGAAGCCAAAGCCAGCTAAGAAGAAGAAGACTCCTAAGAAGAAGAAGACACCTATGAAAAAGAACCTCCAGAAGACAGCAAATGCTCCACCACCTAGTGTTGTTAGGAGCCTGAAAGAGAAATGGCTTGGCCTATAATCTGTGCAATCTATCATGAACATGTTGTCTGATGAACTTCTAGACAAGTCTGTGTAATCTGTCCTCTAGTTTTCTATGATGAACTTGGTACCTGTTGCAGCTCAGCCATGATCTTGGCTTTTGTCCTGAACTTGCTGCCAGAATCTTCAAATGTATGAACTTGTTATCTGAATTTGGTGGCATGTTATCTGAAATGTATGAACTTGTTATATGAAATTTGAAATTATGATCATGTTGTTGCTGTCATGTTGCTAAATGTTGCTGTGATCTTGCCAAATTGTTACCATGATGTTTGTTGCTCAAGAACAAGATGTTTGTTGCTCAAGAACAATTGAGCTCCATTACCCAACTAACAAACATGCTTCCACATTCCAGATTAAGCTCCACATTACTCAAATTTGCAAAATACATATAGATTACACAAGGGTACCCATTACACAACCCAACTTACTTCCACATTCCAGATAATAGCATGCCTACCACTACACCTACACAGACTCCTACTACAACTGCAGTGACTACTCCAAAACTCTATTGCCCCTTCAACTCTGAGCTCTGCATCTTCAAGCTCCAGATCTCCCTTAGCGCCATGTCAACTTGTTGCTTCAGCTCACCACCTTGCTGCTTCAGCTCTCCACACTGCAGTTTCAGCTCTCCACATTGCAGCTTCAAGTCACCATACTCGTTCCTGAGCTCAACAATTTGATGATTCAACTCCAAAGAACTACCCCTGAAACATCGAGCTTCGCCGGCCCAGCGGTCTTCCTACTCTTCTGAATCCTGCAGGTACGCCTCATATTGCTCTTCTGACAGGATGAATCCACATGTACGTGGGTCTTCCTGTAGCAAGAAGCTAACCCTAAGCACAGATCAGAAAGCCAAGCCAACAATTGAGAGAGAGAAGAAAGGAAATATTGCCTTGATGTTGTTCGGGCACTTGTAGAAGACCTGGCCGTACGAATCCTCTTGCTTGCTCCGGATCCGAATCACACGGACGGCACATTTGGGGCACATCACAAGGCACATCTGCTTGCCCTTGCTGCCACTCCCCGTACAGCTCGACCACGACGCCGCTTTCATTGGGCCACTTCCCACCCTCCTCCCCGACATGCCCGTGCTCTGCTCGTCGTCGACCGCCGTTGACGCGCGCGCGCTCGCCGCCGTCGCCACGGACCGTCGCCGCCGTCATAGAAATAGGCGGCGTCTGCGGGTGGAAGACGAGTGCTCCCGTCCCTTATCCACTCGATTCAGGGGCAAGTTCGTCAATACGAGAATACGTATGCCTGTAGGTGGGACCAACGTCGTCGGACGCGTACAAAATGGCAGTAACCAGCGAAACGAAGAATTGTAATGGCAAGTTTCTAATATCACGAGTTGTAATGGGATATCTCAAACACGGGAAAATTGTAATGGCACATATCCAATTAACCCATTTTAATACCTAGGCTAGTTTGTCATTGAACCCAATTCAATGCCAAAACTATCCAAATCAACATCCAAACGCACCCTTAAGGTCTTTACTCCTGGCACTTTTACATGTGTTGGTGATGGGCCACTTGGGCTGCTATGCTACTTGCTTGCAAGCTCAACATTAATTCGCATCAAATGATAACATTTATCCATGGTGCAACGACGGCCATGATGTTTTTTGTCGATGACCTCAGCTCATGCATCATCTCCGGATAGGACTATTAATCCATCTGGATGGGCTCTTTTTTTGCCCGTCCGATGATGATCGCTCGTTCTACATGGATGTATATACTGTATACAGTACAGGGAGTGTTTTGGGACTTGTGCCATATTTGGATTTAGGAGCCAGTAAACTTTATTCAGTTAAAGATTAACTCTAATTGGTCCAAATAGGAGGACTAGACCTGAGTTATACTTCCTCCGTCCCGCAATAACAGGCCATTTAGCATTCAAAATTTATCCCACAAAGGATGTCCATTTAGCTTTTATAGATGCACACATTAATACAAAAATGCATAGAGAAACGTAAAAGTGCATAGAGAAACACATAAAGCCAATAAATAGCTAGTTAATGCTACTTTTGTAACTCCAATGAGGGGTAACATGGTCATTTATCGTGACTACTAATTTGTCTGATATTTTCCAAAATGGCCTGTTATTGTGGGACAGAGGGAGTATTACCTAACCCTCAAATTAAAATTTAGTCTACTAGCTCTCCAAACCGGCAAGTATAATTAATTAATAAGAACTCATTTCTAGCAGCGGATTGAAATGATCGAAATACCTCATGAAAATGTCAAGTGCTGCTGCAAACTATAATTACTATGTTTTAGAAATTGGGGCCAGATTTTCAGAAATTTCGAGATGCACTCTTTCAGTAAATGCAGTTGCAATTGGACTGAAAGGGAAGCAGACTCTTAACATCATTTTTTAAAAAAAAAACTTTGTACGTGTACGTGAGTAGTATGCGGCAATAAATATAGTGGGCGGTTGTTTAATCCAACTGCGCCTAATATAGGACGTACGTGCACATTCTAGGCGTAGTTGGAGTAAATTTGGCCGGGGCTTTATGCACGGCCGGGCCAGGCCAGGGCAGGCAGGCTGGCCCTGCCGGTCAGGCCGATAGGTGGACCAGCCGCTAGATAGCTGTAGCTTGCCGGTGGTTGAGCCCGTATGGAGTGACACACCACCGTGCCGCCGTCGCCGCTTTAAATGCAAATGCCCGCCGTCTCGCTGGCCGGCCCCGGCCCAACTACATTATCGGGATGCCATAGTATACGTACGTGTTGTACAGTAGCACGAACACCACCAAGTCAAATCATGTGTGCTCACTGCTCACGGCCCAGCTAGGATCTGCAGTCCTGCCATTTAATTTGGATGCCACGACCCCAGCTGTTTGAGTATACATTCAACGGCGTACCTAGCGTTAAGGGTCTGCAAGACACGTCCATGTCAACCACCTAGCTACAACCTCTCTTCCCTGTAGGTTAATTTGTTCATTCCACTGCCACTCAATAATTAGTCCACGTGATATACGAAGTACTATCTTCATATTCTCGAATATTTTCATTCTCGAATATATATCGGCTATAACAAACTACTACCTCCGTTCGTGATTACATGACGCTCCCGACCAGATTTTGTATAGAAAATAGTTCACAAATTTTGTCCTAACGTCATATAAAGAAAAACAGAGGGAGTATTTACTTGTCTAAAATGGCATATATCTAAGAGCAGAAAAAGTATAGATGGAGTAAAATGGTCTGGAGGGACGAAAGGGTATCATAAGAGCATCACCACTGCTATTACAAGAGAAAAGACTTTTACTGTCCGTTCCATTCCGTTCCAAACTCTTTTTATGCCACTGTTGGATTTAGATCCGGTAGTAGCCATCACACAGTGATATATAATGGGTTGTTTTCCGTCTTGCATCACTGGTGATAGAATCGACAATGATATCATTTTCATTTTTTTTCTTAAAAAGAACAAATCAATAATCACAAAGCATCTACTCCCTCCGTCCCGAAATATAAGCATTTGTTAACTTTCAGACATCACGTTTGACCATCCGTCTTATTAAAAAAATTGATACACGAAAATCGAAAAATGCTTATATTATGAGACGGAGGGAGTATATAGTTGTGGTCCGCGGACAATACACTGCCTCCGTTGACCGTTGAAACCATAGATCTGGAGGAGACCACTAGCATTGAGTCACTGACGTTGACGACATGGTCACATGGATTCAGATTTTGGAGTTCAATAAGAGGGGGATGCAATTGTAGGCGGGCAAGCTCACGACACCTTACAAAAATTGTAAGGGAATAACACTACTGGTTCAGTGATACTGCTTACAAGAACCCAAAACTGTTATTAATAGAAACCAACAAATGTTATCGATTTTCCTCACGGATTGACAATGATAATTAGTTTGTCTCGTTGCTATTCTTTTTCTTTTCTAGTGGTTGGCAATTTTGTACCAATGCTGAGCCACTTTTATATGAGAGTCGTTATTTTAAAACTCTATTACAGTGCTCTATACTAATCATTTCTTCTTCTTCTTCTTCTTCTCATCAATAGGTGTTAGCCCCTCTCCTTGACACAGCGGTATTGAAAGTGGCTCAGCTCAGCTCAGCTGTACTTTGTACATGACCATTAACTTTCTTTCCCACCTATCTTCTCATCCAGTGGCGAAGCTAGAGCGAAATGAAGGGGGTGCGGAGTACTACTGCAAGTACAAACAGCATTGCCAATAAAACCCATATTTATTTTTTAATTTAGTAACTGAATATAACCACTATCCAATATCCATTTACAAAGAAAAAGTAAAAAGATAAGTATTTATCAAAATGAAGAGATCCAAAAAAGATATTTATTGCAGAGCGATGACTTAGTGTAGTAATGTATCAAAAAAGGTTAGTATACTAAAAATATATAGTTTAATTATTCAATGGCATATAAAATTGAACAATGACTCCATTTGGTCCTGTCGAAGACAAGGTTGTAGCTGGCCTGTCATGCTGTGGAGGCCGGTGAGAGCAGCGGTCTAAGCTGTGGCCAGCCATCCACCGAGCTTCCTCCGTCTGTCGACGGCATCCACGCTACTTGGCATGCAGCGAGAGGAAAGTATGGCCGGGACTAGGCAGGGGCAGGGCGTGACGCAATAGAGATGAGAGAGATATTAATTTATTTCTTGAGTGCTGTCTCATGCACTTATGTTCAATCATGGCCAAATAACAATTTATTATTAGAATGAGAAGAACATACACATAAAAAAATCATAAAATATTATTATTGATGACTTTTAGTTTTAACTTTTTTTAGTTTTGTGCGAGCTGCTCGGCCGTGGGGGGTGCATTGCATTACACTGAGGGGGGTGTATACAGGTGTGGAACATGATAACTATAACTAAAAAATATTTTTGAGGGGGGTGCAGTTGCACCCACTGTGCTCAACAGAGCTTCGCCCCTGTTCTCATCCCGCATCGCCTATGTTTATGGCGACGAACTCACTGTGCATGGACTGGGTTCCACTGTCCGGTTATTGAAGATAACGGATATAAGCCGTGTTTCTTTTACCCTACGAAATCTTTTTTCTAAAAAGAATCTTGCATACATGAAGTACTAATTGAAGTCTACTTACAAAACCCTTTTAGGAATGAGTTCAACTTTGCGCGACGAATCTAATGAGCCTAATTAGTCCATATTTTGCTACAGTAATACTACAGTAACTGTTCTCTGATCGTGCGGTCAAAGGCCTCGTTGGATAGATCTTGCAAAATAGTCCAATGTTATGAGGGTAGTTTTGTAAACTGATTTTATTTGGTATCTTTAATTATTGGTCAAACGGTCTGGAAAACTTTTTTCCATTCCGAAAGAAACACGGTCGCGATCGAGAAGGCGCTCCTCGTGTGTACAGTGTACCTTGCCAAGCTGCCTGCTAGCTCATCACTCCATAAATGCTGGAAAGCAACCGTCAAACTGACATCCTCTTTCTCCTAGCTGCCTGCCTACTCCATCACTATTCACAGTTGGTTGCAAGCTCCGTGTTTAGATAGCTCTCAAAAATTTTTTAAGAAAGGAATCTTTCATACATGAAGTACTAAATGAAGTCTATTTGTAAAACTTTTTTACAGATGAGTGCAACTTTGCGTGATGAATCTAATGAGCATAATTAATTAATGTTTTACTACAGTAATGCTACAGTAACCATCCTCTAATCGTGTGGTCAAAGGCCTCATTAGATTCGTCTTGAAAATTTATGTAAAGTTGTGAAGTTAGTTTCGTAAACTGCCTTTGTTTAATACCTCTAATTAGTGGTCAAAGGTGCATTTATTACCTTAAAAAAATTTTAGCGCCCTATCTAAACACGACCCAGAGCTACTGTCGTCCCATGCTTTCCTTGCTCTCTTTTCTCTCTCAACTCCTTCCACTGCATCCTCCCCCTTTCTACATACTTCTAGATGCCTGATGCCACGTCCATGCCAGCCTTCTTGCTTTGCATGAGCTTAATTAACTATAAGCTAAATATCCATTTATTCCGCTTAAATTTTAAACGAGATTCAATTTCATCTCTCAACTATTAAAAGATGGTTTCCTCAAGACTCTAACTAAGGCCAGCTCATTTTCATCCTCCCTCCTGCATGTGTTGTCATGTAGGCATGTCTCGTTAGTATCTAGTTATCTACTATTAATTAAGTAGTTTCAGTACCCCCAATGCCTGGCACAAACACCATTTATCATGATATGTCACTTTGAACATGAAGATTTGAATGAACATATATTTTTTTTACGTGAGCCGCAGACATGGTTATATTTCTCAGTACGTCACATTATCATCATATATTAAAGTATTAAATAAATATCATCCATAGGCCACCAACGGTCAGAGAAGCACAACACCAAGATGCAACTACGTTATTCAGTAATTGTTCATTTGATCTACAGATTTCTTTCCACGCTCTCTATCATCATCATGCATGGTATCACATTATTCCGTGTAATTAACAAATTGACCAGTCAAGCTCTATTTCATAGATACTAGGTCTTCAATCACCTTTTTTTTTCGCTCCACCAACAAACTCCTGGTCTCCATGCATATTTGATGCTGACGCGGTGTGCCAATTGGCAAGACAGGTACTAGAAAGGACGAAATTGATCCACACAGAGAGATATATGGACTGGAATGGTCGTTGTGGTAGTTAAACGATGAGATTGACCTTAATCAGTTTACGCCCTAAATGGGCCGGTAAGATATTTAAAACTCCGACCGGCCCAGGCCCAACTACTTACTTGCATCCATCAAAGCTCGCGATGAGTCCACGAAAGCCCAGACCAACAAGCCAAGCAGCTCTCAGCTGCTGCAGCCATGGCGACGACCACCGCCGCGCCGGGCCTCGCCGTCGCCGCAACCGATCCCATCCGCTCTTTCCTCTCCTCCTCCGCCGCATCGGACGACCTCGACTCGGACCTCCGGGAGCTCGCGTCCGCGCTCTCCTCGGAGACTGCCGTCCCCTATCGCTCCCTCCGCGTCATCTGGTGCGCCGCCTCGCCAGACGCCCGCCCGCCACTCCGCAGCCTCCTCCAGGGCGCCGACTTCGTGCTTCCCAGCCCCAAACCTCGCGAGAAGGTTCTCTCTCGGTTTCTTATTCCTTCGTGGTGCTATCTGTCTCGATTGGCGCGAACCCGGCAAAGGTGTGGGGGTTTGATTCTGATTCGGCTGGGTTTGCCACGTGGTTGGGTTGCAGAGCGATGAGCTCAAGGCGAGGCTGGACAAGCTCCGGGAGATGCAGGAGAGGAAGGAGTATGCGGAGCTCGTCAGGGATGTTGCGCCGCCCAGCAGGGACGACAGCCCTGAGCCCTTCTCATCCTACAAGGATCAGATCGGATTCGGTACCTACCAACTGTCCTATTTTCGCATCACTCTGCGCTGTTTTTTTTTCTAACCAAATTTCTCTTCGCACATTAGTCATGGCAATCGTTATATTGGTTGTCTAACGAACTAGAGCTTTTCATTTTTTTTTAAAGAAAGTTTAGAGCCTTCTCGGGCTCAGTCTATGAGTCTGGAAAACTAATAGGGCTCATCTCATGAATAAAGCACGATCCCTAATACAAGAACTGCTCCTTCGGAATTAGGAACTTCTGAATTTACTGAGCTATTGTGGTAGTTTTGGTGTGAAAGAATTTTGGTTATCTACAGTTTAATGGCTAAAGGGTGACGTCTGATGGACCTATGTTATTCTGTGCACATTGTCTATTTTCCTTTTGCTGTTGGCCATGGGTATTGAATGGGCTAGGAGCTGTTATTCCACTATCTTGACAAATGAATAATGGACGCGGTGTGTGGTTGTTATGGAAACTAAGGCTTTTCAAGCTTAAACAAGTGCAGGTGAAATTTGCAATTAGGTTTTTAGGATAGAATAGTCATGCATTTCATAGTAGTCAAATCATACAAATGTGTACCCATGATGCACAATCTGGCATGTTGTCTACAATCAAGTATAGTTTTCGAATTCAGAACTTTTTAAGTCCAATAAGTAGTGCAAGTACTAGGGTTGCATAGTAGTGTTGGTAGACACGGGGGGTATCTAACATTTCCGCATCTATTCATGATGACTCGATGGGATTAGTGTTCTCCAGTAAGTACCTCTTTCTGGATAATTAACTATTTGTAAATGTAGCAAGTTGAAATGAACCAAATTGTTGTTAACATGAGAAAGAGGAGAGGGGGAATGGATGCTGGGTTGTTTTGGGGGGCAACTAATTGAGCATTTTGGTTATCTGCAATGTAATTAGCTAGGTTTTCGACCACTGAAGTTTGTTAGAACTTGTAACCACTTCAATTTTCTTTATTTATTTTATTTTTGTTGTTGGTCATTATGGGGACTGTAACCCCTTTATCTTGGTAATGGAATCCTGGTATGCGGTATGGCTGTTATGGAAAAATGGGACATTTTCAAGTTAAAACTAAGTGCAGGTGAAGAAACTTGTAATCATGTTTTCAGGAAAACTTAATGAATAGGGGTAAATATAATCCTACTTCAAAATTGGAACAATTCTCCATGCCATTGGTAATTAAATTGTACAAATGCGTTCTTTACTAAAAATGTACTAGTTTATGACATAGGGTGCGCCAACAACAGATGGAAATAGTTGGCCACTTTAAATGTTTTTCACCTAAAAAACATAACTTTCTTTGCACCTCTACAATTACTCTTGATAAATCCATAAGCATCAGGTACTTCTCTTTCTATTTACTGCTCTGCAAACATTTAAAGCACAGTGATATTTAATTCTTCCTTTGTTTTGGATGTAGCAATCCAGCATATGATCAATGGTAAATTCATATGCCGAACTAAAATTGAGCCAAACTTATTGTTTCTGTGTGCTAAGTCACCATCTATATATTTGAGCTACATTTGAGCTGTATGTCTACATTTGAGCTGCTATGATTCTCTTGTATGGTTTTCAATGTTTAATTGAATGCCTCCTTTTCCAGGTTTGCATGTTGTGGTTATTATGTTCACAGGTTATTTGGTCGGATTTGCCACGTTCAAAGCTCTGTTCAACAATAGCCCTGTACTGGTAAGTCGATAGAACACTACATCTGGTGCCAAGACATGTAATTCTACAGCTCGCCTCTTGTTTTGTAGACACCGGTAACTGTGGTTATGTGTTTTATTCCTCATTCCTCTTATTCAGATAAAAGATTTGTAGTTCTTACTTAACCACAACTCATTGATTAGGGAGGTTGCATGATACAAATAGCATTGGATGGGAAACGTGGAATCATTTTTCCATCCTCTGTAGCTGCAACCTGACACGGTGATCCTTGTGTTTTTTCAGAATGCTGCTGGAGGTATCTTAGGATTGGTAGGTGGCATGTTGGTCGAAACCATCCTCTTCATCATCAGATCATCGAGTAAAGAGTTGGCCTCTTCTGTCCCAAGATCAAAGAAAGTTCAGTAGACGCTTGAAATGCTTGCCTTGCTTGGTGGTTGGAACGATGGGAGGCCTTACCTTCTGAAGCTTATGCAGTTGACATTCAGCTTGAGTTTGCATCAAGAAGTAATAGGACAGAGGGATTTGATGTGACTGTTTTTAGTTGCCCAGGAGTTTGTACCTCACCCAGTGACTGGCTTGCTGATCATTGAAGAGCATGCTCCTATGTAGCATATATGTAAATGTAAAAACTACATACAAGAGATTATCAATTGAAGAAGAGTAGCACATAGCTGAACCCAGTTATCAATTGTATGTTGGGCTTCAGATGTTTGCAGCCACATGGTAGCATTGCCATTGCCATTGCCATGAAACTCTTAATAAGGTAGCAAATTGAGCCTATGATTGCACTGGAACATTAAACATGGCAAAATGTTTCTCGTACTTCTCCTTTCATATCCTAGATGATCTACCATCAAATTTTGGATTTCTAAACTCCCTGGTACCCAAGATTCCCTGGAACCAGTATTGCCCAATTCAAACTGTATCTTTTTTTTTTGGTAATAATCCTCACCCTCTGGTTGCTTATGGAAGGTTAGAGTGATGTCGATTTTGTCGTCTCGGCAAATCCGGAGGGCTTCAGCGATTTAATTATTTATTTATTTCAATCATACTCGAATCTTACAGACGTGTTCTCAATCGCCTCTTTGTTTTGGGTGGGATGAACATGTACTTCCTTAAGACGGAGTACAAGACAAACATTCAGGATAAGCTATTTTTTTAAAAAAAACCTTATTATTTTCTTCTAAATGTTATATATTTTAAAACGGAGGAAATATTCAGCATTGTACGCTCTCAGGCTTATAATAGCAAAAAAAATGACAAACCAAATAAAAATTGCAGTGGAACGCTCACATGCTTAATTCGCTTGATACCCGAATTTCCATCTTGATCTTTTCGGGATGCACTTTGTATTAGTGATTTTAAACTATATATGATTCAGTATGGATGCCAACTATCCATAACTCACTACCAGAATGAGAGACATCTGCACCGGGTGGGAAAGCCCTTAGCACCGGGTTTCCCACCCGGTGCCACTGTTCCGAGGCTAAAGGGTACGCCCTTTAGCACCGGGTGGCATAACCGGTGCTAAAGGCCCTGGGATTTTTTTTTGCCTTTTTCAGTAGCCATGCACGTTTATATACGT
>OAMR01000042.1:2379965-2425912 GCA_900205405.1 Echinochloa crus-galli
GGTGTGACAATCTAGGAGCAAAGTATTTGGCAGAGAATCCTGTTTTTCACTCTCGAGCTAAACATATTGAGATTGACTTTCACACTACCAGAATGATCGACATCTGCACCGGGTGGGAAAGCCCTTTAGCACCGGGTTTCCCACCCGGTGCAACTAATCCGAGGCTAAAGGGGTACCCCTTTAGCACCGGGTTGAATAACCGGTGCTAAAGGGGCCCTTTAGCACCGGGTGCAGCCACGACCCGGTGCTAAAGGCCCTGCTACCGGCGCTGCGGGGCAGGCCCTTTAGCACCGGGTCGTGGCTGCACCCGGTGCTAAAGGGCCTGCCTTTAGCACCGGTTGCTGCCTGAAACCGGTGCTAAAGACCCCGGATTTCTTTTTTTTTTTTTGCTTTTTTCAGTAGCCATGCGTGCACGTCTATATACGTATATATTCTAATACGTGTATTCTAATGCGTATTCGGCCGACTCTATATTCATACTAGCTGACATTTCATCAAAATAGAAGACATATATATTACAAAAGTAGATATTCATGCATCTCAACTCGAGTTATATATATTTAAACTGTATTTTCTACTTAATTAAGATTGACGACTATCTTGTTGCACTGTCCGGCACGTCCTCCAGTACTGGCGAGAAGTATTCTCCTCGGGGATTGACGACCTCGTCCCAGATCCATCCGACGAGCTGTTCTGCAATTGCGTCAATTCTTTCTAGCTCCAGGGACTCTTCCTTCAGCCTGAACATCTATAATTTACAAATAATTGAAAGATATTTAATCCGCCGAGTTGGAGACAATAATTGTGCACTTAATAATAATGGAAATGTGTTTATTATTACGTACCATAATATCGTGTTGTGTAAGCTTTTTATGTCCCCAATTCCACATGAAATCGCAAACATAGTATGCACATAAATTATTTCCCGGCCCCTGTTTGGCACACTGTCGACCAAAAGAAATTAAGTAAAATTCATATAATATATTAGCCGAGGCCTACATGTACAAATTACTTGCTTACCGGAAAGCCAATGTTCCATTTTAGTGTTTCATGTTGAATTCCCGGGTGTTCTTGACGGAATTGAATCCAGGCCCTGCGAACAAAAAAATTGAGTTAAGTCATTGCGAGTGTAAGGGGTGAATTAAGTAGGGGAAAATATACATCACCTTGTCATCATGTCCATGATGTTCTGTAGTTTTTCTTTTGGAGTGTGCAACGAATCAAAGACGTTCACGACACCCCGGTCAGGACACAATATTATTAGGAACCAGTGGAATCTGTATACATGTATACATTATAATCAGAAATGAATTAGTACACAGACAGTATAAGAAGAAGAAGCCTGTGTATGTACTCACTCGATGTTGTACGGGATTAGTATGGAGTCGCAGTAATTTTGTTTCTTAATATATTTGTATAGGTTTCCATATGTTTCCTCAGGATTCATCAATATCATTTCTTCACTTATCCTTCGAGGATCCACGAAACCAACGTCATATATCCCGGATCTGCGACATTTTTGAATCTCCATTCTGCATATGTTAAGCAATAAATAAAGCCCGCGTCAGCATAGATTGGAATTAATGTTTTCAAACTGTGAATTATAAGCAACAACAAAGTACTTACAGTGTCCAACATGTGATCAAATCCACGTCCATGGCGTCGCGGTGGTACAGCTCATATATATCATTAAACCTGAGCCAGACAAAATCCGCGTCACCATTGTAGAAGTCTTGGTCCTTCACGCCTACTTTTATCATGCGCCGTTTATTCCTTCTTGATTCTTCCAAATACCAGTCATGGAATCGGCGCATCTTCGTCTGTAGGTTGCTCTCCATTTCAGGAGGGACCATAGGCTCGCCAAGCTTAAACGGCCACTTCAGCGTTGTGTTTACAGGCACCTCTTCTTCCCCCAGGACTTGCGCTCTGGTTAGTCCAGTCTCGGCCATTACTCGTTGAATGTTAAGCTCGTCCAGAGATGGCAATGGACCCAAGGGCCGCTGAGGTTGCTGGCCGAGCTGAGGAACCTTTTTGGATGGGCCCGCCTCCTTATCCGCAGCCTTCCGTTTCCGGCGAGATTTCAGTAATGAGCGGTCATAGTCTGTTACTATTACTTCCTTCTGTTGACCCTTGCTCAAATTACCGAGGAATGACTTCACGATGGTGGGATCAAGCTTCGGCTCCGGCTCAGGTTTTCTCCTCCACTCGGCCATTTGCCTCTTTGTGTCTGCTTTTACCGAGGCTTCGAGCTCCTCTAGAGTCTTCTCGCCCGCTCTTTTCTCTGGTGCGGGCTTCTCTCTAGTTTTTCGCGCCTTCTTCGCTGGTGGAGTGGGGGCAGAGGCTTTAGTGCGGCGTCCCCTCTTTGGCGGAGGAGACGGAGACCTCTTCGGCGGAGGAGACGGAGACCTCTTTGGCGGAGGAGACGGGCTTGCATCAGGAGCTCCCGGAGAATCGTCATGATCCTGTGGATCTCTTGGAGGTGACGGGGGCTTGTTGGTAGCCGCAGGTGTATCGGGTATAACGATGTCTGCCTTGCTCCATAGAATGATGCAGTGAGAACACTGACCGAGTTTTGTTTCTCCGTCACCTCCGGGGATGTCAAGTTCCAAGTCTTCCCAGCTGGTGACGACTTGCTCCACCTCAACAGGTACGTAACCATGTGGAATGTCATTGCAGTGCCATTTTTGCCCTTCTTCCACACGTTTGGTCATACCGTATGCGACCTGATAAGTTAGTAGTCACAAAGAAAGTTAGTAAATGAATGGTATTTACGGTGAAATGTATGCAGTATGAACTAAGGTCGCATACGTACCACCACAGCTAAGTTCTTCTGCCTGACGACAAGCTCGCACGCGGTCCGTTGAGTTATTTCATCCACGGTGTAACGGACCGCTTCGGCGGCCTGTGTGGAAGCGTGACTGCTTTGATATTGCTGTGGAGGGCTAATAAGGGCCGCATCTTGGAGAGGTGCATGCTCTGTGGAACCGGTCCCGCCTGTGGCTTGTTGTATCTGCAGCCATGCTACCTTCATCCGTCGCTCCATCTCTGACTCCATTTCTTTGAGCTTTGAGCCCTGGGCGGCAACCGTTTGTTCTAGGTCCCTCACCCTCTGCTCATATTGGGCCTTCTTCCTCGAACGGCTCCTATAGGTGGCGGCGTGCTCTTGGAAACATTTCTTCCATGAGATGCTTGTGCCTACGCCGCGCATCCGTCCAGGATGCTCCTTGTTCCCTAAGGCACAGGTTAGCTCATCTCTGTCTCTATCAGCAACAAATTCTCCCCTCTCAGATGCCCTGAGAATATCGAGGAGACGCTGAGCTAGTTCTCGCAAGTCCTCGGGAAAAACTAAGGAGCCGTCGATTGGGCTCAGGGTGCCTCCATGACCATAGTACCAATGCTTGGTCAATCAGAAATGAATTAGTACACAGACAGTATAAGAAGAAGAAGCCTGTGTATGTACTCACTCGATGTTGTACGGGATTAGTATGGAGTCGCAGTAATTTTGTTTCTTAATATATTTCCGGCGTTTCCATCGTTTCTAGCGCTAGCCGTTGCACCCTCTTCGGATTTTTTGTACTCGAGGAATGCTTCCCACTCGTCAGCAGTGATCTTCTTATACTTCTCAGGATCCGGGGCCTCTCCGGTTTTGAGAAATTGCGAGTACAACTTCTTCTTGAAATCCTGAAACAGAACTGCCATCTTCTTCATTGTCCAATCCCTCAGTTCTGCTTCATGAGTGCTAGGCCAGTCGAATATTGCCTTTAATTCCCTCCATAGCATCTCCTTCTCTGTATCGGGGAGCACGTACTCCTCAGTGGGGTCCGTGGACTTCCATTTTCTGATACTAATGGGCACATTGTCCCGTACAATTACCCCGCACTGAGATACAAATTTCTTGGCCACTTTTGGGGGCTCAACTGGCTCCCCGTCATCCTCCACTCGGGTGAAACCAACGTCATATATCCCGGATCTGCGACATTTTTGAATCTCCATTCTGCATATGTTAAGCAATAAATAAAGCCCGCGTCAGCATAGATTGGAATTAATGTTTTCAAACTGTGAATTATAAGCAACAACAAAGTACTTACAGTGTCCAACATGTGATCAAATCCACGTCCATGGCGTCGCGGTGGTACAGCTCATATATATCATTAAACCTGAGCCAGACAAAATCCGCGTCACCATTGTAGAAGTCTTGGTCCTTCACGCCTACTTTTATCATGCGCCGTTTATTCCTTCTTGATTCTTCCAAATACCAGTCATGGAATCGGCGCATCTTCGTCTGTAGGTTGCTCTCCATTTCAGGAGGGACCATAGGCTCGCCAAGCTTAAACGGCCACTTCAGCGTTGTGTTTACAGGCACCTCTTCTTCCCCCAGGACTTGCGCTCTGGTTAGTCCAGTCTCGGCCATTACTCGTTGAATGTTAAGCTCGTCCAGAGATGGCAATGGACCCAAGGGACGCTGAGGTTGCTGGCCGAGCTGAGGAACCTTTTTGGATGGGCCCGCCTCCTTATCCGCAGCCTTCCGTTTCCGGCGAGATTTCAGTAATGAGCGGTCATAGTCTGTTACTATTACTTCCTTCTGTTGACCCTTGCTCAAATTACCGAGGAATGACTTCACGATGGTGGGATCAAGCTTCGGCTCCGGCTCAGGTTTTCTCCTCCACTCGGCCATTTGCCTCTTTGTGTCTGCTTTTACCGAGGCTTCGAGCTCCTCTAGAGTCTTCTCGCCCGCTCTTTTCTCTGGTGCGGGCTTCTCTCTAGTTTTTCGCGCCTTCTTCGCTGGTGGAGTGGGGGCAGAGGCTTTAGTGCGGCGTCCCCTCTTCGGCGGAGGAGACGGAGACCTCTTTGGCGGAGGAGACGGGCTTGCATCAGGAGCTCCCGGAGAATCGTCATGATGTGGATCTCTTGGAGGTGACGGGGGCTTGTTGGTAGCCGCAGGTGTATCGGGTATAACGATGTCTGCCTTGCTCCATAGAATGATGCAGTGAGAACACTGACCGAGTTTTGTTTCTCCGTCACCTCCGGGGATGTCAAGTTCCAAGTCTTCCCAGCTGGTGACGACTTGCTCCACCTCAACAGGTACGTAACCATGTGGAATGTCATTGCAGTGCCATTTTTGCCCTTCTTCCACACGTTTGGTCATACCGTATGCGACCTGATAAGTTAGTAGTCACAAAGAAAGTTAGTAAATGAATGGTATTTACGGTGAAATGTATGCAGTATGAACTAAGGTCGCATACGTACCACCACAGCTAAGTTCTTCTGCCTGACGACAAGCTCGCACGCGGTCCGTTGAGTTATTTCATCCACGGTGTAACGGACCGCTTCGGCGGCCTGTGTGGAAGCGTGACTGCTTTGATATTGCTGTGGAGGGCTAATAAGGGCCGCATCTTGGAGAGGTGCATGCTCTGTGGAACCGGTCCCGCCTGTGGCTTGTTGGAGAGGTGCAGGCTCTGTGGAACCGGTCCCGCCTGTGGCTTGTTGGAGAGGTGCAGGCTCTGTGGAACCGGTCCCGCCTGTGGCTTGTTGGAGAGGTGCAGGCTCTGTGGAACCGGTCCCGCCTGTGGCTTGTTGGAGAGGTGCAGGCTCTGTGGAACCGGTCCCGCCTGTGGCTTGTTGGAGAGGTGCAGGCTCTGTGGAACCGGTCCCGCCTGTGGCTTGTTGGAGAGGTGCAGGCTCTGTGGAACCGGTCCCGCCTGTGGCTTGTTGGAGAGGTGCAGGCTCTGTGGAACCGGTCCCGCCTGTGGCTTGTTGTATCTGCAGCCATGCTACCTTCATCCGTCGCTCCATCTCTGACTCCATTTCTTGGAGCTTTGAGCCCTGGGCGGCAACCGTTTGCTCTAGGTCCCTCACCCTCTGCTCATATTCGGCCTTCTTCCTCGAACGGCTCCTATAGGTGGCGGCGTGCTCTTGGAAACCTTTCTTCCATGAGACGCTTGTGCCTACGCCGCGCGTCCGTCCAGGATGCTCCTTGTTCCCTAAGGCATAGGTTAGCTCATCTCTGTCTCTATCGGCAACAAATTCTCCCCTATCAGATGCCCTGATGATATCGAGGAGACGCTGAGCTAGTTCTCGCAAGTCCTCGGGAAAAACTAAGGAGCCGTCGATTGGGCTCAGGGTGCCTCCATGACCATAGTACCAATGCTTGGTCCTTGCGGGCCAGTCATGTGTCGCTGGAGTGATGCCTCTAGCATATAGATCTTCTTCCATCTTCTCCCATTTAGCGATGCTTGCCTTGTAACCTCCCGAACCCATCTTATGCGAGTACTTCTTATTTGCGGCGTTTCCAGCGTTTCTAGCGCTAGCCGTTGCACCCTCTTCGGAGGTTTTGTACTCAATGAATGCTTCCCACTCGTCATTGGTGATCTTCTTATACTTCTCAGGATCCGGGGCCTCTCCGGTTTTGAGAAATTGCGAGTACAACTTCTTCTTGAAATCCTGAAACAGAACTGCCATCTTCTTCATTGTCCAATCCCTCAGTTCTGCTTCATGAGTGCTAGGCCAGTCGAATATTGCCTTTAATTCCCTCCATAGCATCTCCTTCTCTGTATCGGGGAGCACGTACTCCTCAGTGGGGTCCGTGGACTTCCATTTTCTGATACTAATGGGCACATTGTCCCGTACAATTACCCCGCACTGAGATACAAATTTCTTGGCCACTTTTGGGGGCTCAACTGGCTCCCCGTCATCCTCCACTCGGGTGATGTGTAACTTGACATCCTTCAGCTTCTTCGTGGTCGATCGTTTTGATTTCTTAGCAGAGGCGGCCTACACAAATTACATATATACGAGATGATATAGAGATGGTATACATAATTGACATGTACAGTACAAATTTATGTTATCTATATACACACCTGACTAGACGAGGGCGCGCTACCGGCTCCTTCAATAGTTTCGGCCCTTGCAACATTGTCGCCATGGACATTGTCGTCCCTTCCAATGATGCCCAACACATCATCCATCGACATTGGTTGGGTTACAATATTGAAAAGTTGATTCGCAAAGAACGTGTCGTTGTCCTCTTGCATGGGTGGGACAGGGGTGTTGTTGTCCTCTTGCATGGGTGGGACGGGGTTGTTGTTGTCCGCCATCTATAGAATTAAAAATAATTGATAAAAAATATATACAAAGCATACATATTCCCAATATTTCTAACATTTTCGCTAAGGGGGTCGGTGCGTGAAAAACGGATTCGCCAAGGGGTTCGGGTGCGCGGTGTGAATTGATTCGCTAAGGGTTCGCTAAGGGGGTCGGTGCGCGAAAAACGGATTCGCTAAGGGGTTCGGGTGCGCGATGGGTTCGGGTACGCCATAGAATTTCCGATAATAAACATTTTCGATAGTATACATTATACAAACATATAACATTTCCAATATACATTTCAATGTAAATATCTCCAATACATTTAAATGAAGCATTTTCCAATATACATTTCAAACATATAACATTTCCAATATACATTTCAATGTAAATATCTCCAATACATTTAAATGAAGCATTTTCCAATATACATTTCAAACATATAACATTTCCAATATACATTTCAATGTAAATATCTCCAATACATTTAAATGAAGCATTTTCCAATATACATTTCAAACATATAACATTTCCAATATACATTTCAATGTAAATATCTCCAATACATTTAAATGAAGCATTTTCCAATATACATTTCAAACATATAACATTTCCAATATACATTTCAATGTAAATATCTCCAATACATTTAAATGAAGCATTTTCCAATATACATTTCAAACATATAACATTTCCAATATACATTTCAATGTAAATATCTCCAATACATTTAAATGAAGCATTTTCCAATATACATTTCAAACATATAACATTTCCAATATACATTTCAATGTAAATATCTCCAATACATTTAAATGAAGCATTTTCCAATATACATTTCAAACATATAACATTTCCAATATACATTTCAATGTAAATATCTCCAATACATTTAAATGAAGCATTTTCCAATATACATTTCAAACATATAACATTTCCAATATACATTTCAATGTAAATATCTCCAATACATTTAAATGAAGCATTTTCCAATATACATTTCAAACATATAACATTTCCAATATACATTTCAATGTAAATATCTCCAATACATTTAAATGAAGCATTTTCCAATATACATTTCAAACATATAACATTTCCAATATACATTTCAATGTAAATATCTCCAATACATTTAAATGAAGCATTTTCCAATATACATTTCAAACATATAACATTTCCAATATACATTTCAATGTAAATATCTCCAATACATTTAAATGAAGCATTTTCCAATATACATTTCAAACATATAACATTTCCAATATACATTTCAATGTAAATATCTCCAATACATTTAAATGAAGCATTTTCCAATATACATTTCAAACATATAACATTTCCAATATACATTTCAATGTAAATATCTCCAATACATTTAAATGAAGCATTTTCCAATATACATTTCAAACATATAACATTTCCAATATACATTTCAATGTAAATATCTCCAATACATTTAAATGAAGCATTTTCCAATATACATTTCAAACATATAACATTTCCAATATACATTTCAATGTAAATATCTCCAATACATTTAAATGAAGCATTTTCCAATATACATTTCAAACATATAACATTTCCAATATACATTTCAATGTAAATATCTCCAATACATTTAAATGAAGCATTTTCCAATATACATTTCAAACATATAACATTTCCAATATACATTTCAATGTAAATATCTCCAATACATTTAAATGAAGCATTTTCCAATATACATTTCAAACATATAACATTTCCAATATACATTTCAATGTAAATATCTCCAATACATTTAAATGAAGCATTTTCCAATATACATTTCAAACATATAACATTTCCAATATACATTTCAATGTAAATATCTCCAATACATTTAAATGAAGCATTTTCCAATATACATTTCAAACATATAACATTTCCAATATACATTTCAATGTAAATATCTCCAATACATTTAAATGAAGCATTTTCCAATATACATTTCAAACATATAACATTTCCAATATACATTTCAATGTAAATATCTCCAATACATTTAAATGAAGCATTTTCCAATATACATTTCAAACATATAACATTTCCAATATACATTTCAATGTAAATATCTCCAATACATTTAAATGAAGCATTTTCCAATATACATTTCAAACATATAACATTTCCAATATACATTTCAATGTAAATATCTCCAATACATTTAAATGAAGCATTTTCCAATATACATTTCAAACATATAACATTTCCAATATACATTTCAATGTAAATATCTCCAATACATTTAAATGAAGCATTTTCCAATATACATTTCAAACATATAACATTTCCAATATACATTTCAATGTAAATATCTCCAATACATTTAAATGAAGCATTTTCCAATATACATTTCAAACATATAACATTTCCAATATACATTTCAATGTAAATATCTCCAATACATTTAAATGAAGCATTTTCCAATATACATTTCAAACATATAACATTTCCAATATACATTTCAATGTAAATATCTCCAATACATTTAAATGAAGCATTTTCCAATATACATTTCAAACATATAACATTTCCAAATTGTCCTCTTGTATGGGCGGGACAGGCTTGTTGTTGTCCGCCTCTTGCATGGGCGGGACAGGCTTGTTGTTGTCCGCCATCTATAGCATTAAAAATAATTGATAAGCAATATATACAAAGAATAGATATTTTTTTGGGTTTCGATCGTTTGGGGTTCGGGTTCGGATTCGCTAAGGGGTTTGCGAAGGGTTCGGGTACATCTCCAATATAACCAATAAAAAAATTCCAATATAGATTTCCAACAATTTCCAAAATATATTCATATACATTTGAAATAAATACATCTCCAATATACATTTGAACATGTATGCATATTTCTAAAATTTCTAACTATATAACCAATAAAATACATCTCCAATATAGATTTCCAACAATTTTCCAACATATATGCATATACATTTCAAATAAAAAAATCCAATATACATTTCCAACAATTTTCAACATATATGCATATTTCTAAAATTTCTAACTATATAACCAATAAAATACATCTCCAATATAGATTTCCAACAATTTCCAACAATTTTCAACATATATGCATATACATTTCAAATACAATTTCCAATATAGATTTCCAACAATTTTGAACATTTATGCATATTTCTAAAATTTCTCTAAGCTAAAATTTCTCTAAAATTTTCAATGTTTGCTTAGCGCACGTGTTCGGGTTAGCGAATACGCACGGCCAAACACGTTCGCTAAGGAAACGTGCATGGCCGAACGTGTTCGGCCATGCAACGGGTACCTGCACACACAAACAGCACAGCACGTACACACGGCACGAAGGCCGGTCACAAGCATGCACGCACGGCACGAAGGCCGGCTTCACTGACATCTCACCGCGACAGCGGCGCAGGGACGACGGGCCGCGCAGCGCACGGGGGCGCGGAGGGCGTGGGCCGGGACGACCGCGGCGCCGGCGCGGGACGACGGCGGCCCGGGCGCGGGGACGACGGTGGCGCGGGCGTGGGGACGACGGCGGCCCGGGCGCGGGGACGACGGGGGGCCGGGCACGGGGACGACGGCGGCGCGGCGTGGGGACGACGGCAGCCCGGGCGCGGGAACGAGGGCGGCGGCGGGGGACGACGGCGCGGTCGGCGCGGGGACGAGGGGGCGCGCCGGAGACGACGACGGGCGGCGCGGAGACGGACGGCGGCGGCGGGGACGACGACGACGAGGCGGCGGGACGACACGGGCGCGCGGGGGACGACGATGGGCGGCGGCGGCGGAGGCGGCGCGGGGCGCGTGGCCGGCGCGCGCTCCGAGCGCCGCCGCGGCGAACGGCTCATGCTCAACGGCGGCGGCGGCGGGGGCGGCCGTGACGACGCAGACGACTCCTCCGACGACAGCCTAGGCGACGACGACGACGACGACGCCGAGGAGGAGCTGGCGCCGCGGTACCAGCCCACGGCGCGGCGCTCGCCGAGCACCGCGCCGCCGCCACCCTCGCCGCCGCAGCCCGGCGGCGGGCACCACCACAGCAGTAGCAGCAGCGGCGGCGGGGGGGGTTACCACAACCACCACCACCACGGCCAGCAGCAGATGCGCAAGGGCGGCGGCTCCAATCCGAAGAGCCCCATCGTCGGAAAGGTCGTCGACGAAATGATCGGCGTGCCTGTCCCGAGGAAGGCTCGCTCAGGTACGCGCCCGAAAAGCGTGGATTTTTTGGCCTCACCGGAGGTTTCATCCGCATGGCTATAACGCTTACCTTGCTGCTGCTTTTGTGTTCTTGTTAGCTTCTACGAAACGCTCTTCGCACGAGTGGCCTGTCCCCGGCGGTGGAACCAGCGGAGGCAGCGCCGGCGCCGGTGACGGCTCGCAGATCCAACGGCCTTCGTCGCGGCCGATCTCTCCCGCGTCGACCTCAACCACCGCCCCTGCTCGGAAGAAGTTGGTGCGTTCCTGAGCCCGCCGGCGTCCATGTCCTTGCAATTTCCTCAGCTCTTGCTCTTGATTTCTGATTTTTCTTCTCTTCTGATGTGCTCCTCAGAAACCACTTGGCGGCGGAGGGAGCAGTGGAGGTTCAGGGCCAGCTCCGAAGCAGCGGCCATCGCCGTCCCCAGCGCCTACAACGACGCCGCCACAGCCGCCGCCGCCCAAGATTTCAAAGTCCCCATCTTTCATACAGGAGGAGATCGAGGTCGCCGAGGTGCTGTTCGGGCTCACCAGGCAGTTCCCGTGCCCTCCCAAGCAGGAGAGCAACCACAAGCTGGAGCCTAGAGACGCGCCGGAGGCCAAGTCCGGAAACTCCTCGCCGGCCCCCTCGTCCTCTGGCGTCCGACCGTCAGATTCCGCCTCCCTTTCCACTATAGGTGCGTAGTTCTTTCCGTTGGTGGTTTTGCCTTCGTTTTCCCCTTCTTTTTTCGCCAATTTTCCCCCCTCCCCAATTTTGTTTTCTGGGGTCTAATCGAGTCTCCCGCTGGCTGTTGCAGCGCCAAAGAGGAAGAGACCGCGGCTGGTGAAGTATGACGAAGACAGCCGCCCGGCGAGCCCAGCAAAGCCGGAGTTGGCAGAGCCGTCCTCAAGGCCGGAGGCACCTCCTACGGCAAGATCAGAAGGAAAGACTTCTACATCGGCCGCAGCAGAAATTAGCACCAGCGCCGCACCTGCTGCTGCCCAACTCGAGACTTCAAGAGAGCCAGAGAAGATGGAGGACCGTGGAAGAAGCAGAGATTCGGAGCTCCGACCCAGTGAATCAGATCGGCGGGATCACAGACCAGAGAGCCGAACAGAACTTCCGGCAGCACCTTCAGGCAAGCCGGATGGTGAAGCAAAGCCGGTGGGCTCCGAGGCCAGGAACGGCGAAGCCACCGCCACGACAAAGATGTGGGCCTCTTGGATTTTTATATTATTGGTGTTGCGATAACCATTATTGTTTTTGGATTGTGCCGATCTGATTAGTATATTCACAATTTGTGTGAACCATTTTTTTCAGTGAGCTGGCATCCGATGGCGCTCGGCAAGAAAAGTTTTGCATTGATCTCATGGTGGGTATATGCTTCCTTGTCTATGTGTGTGTGGTTGAATTGGTCTTGCGGAATTTGTTGGGCAAAGATTGAAAGCGACAATTTTTGCTGCAATTCCTGATTGGTGTTTTGTTTTGTTATCTTTTGGCTCCTTTTTCTGACTTCTTTCGCCTCATCTGTTTATTTTCTGTTCCAGGCTCCCCCTCCTGGGAAGCTATCTCCTGATAGAGATGGCTCCTCCGACCCTGATGCAGATAAGAAGGGATTGGATTCTGAGATGGACATGGTGAGCACTTCAGTTTCACCAATTCTTTTGATTGGCATCATTGGCTGGAGCATTGGATATTGGATTCTGATTGATATTTTTTTTACTTTTCCTTGCCGAAACGCCCTCGAGCGGGTCTAGGGGACCCCACCAACAAGAAACCACCAATGACCAGGGGGCGAGCCCTGGTCAAACGGCGTTGCCAGTCTGGCAAGGCAAGCAAAGGGTCTCCTAACCCTTGCCAACCACGTCTCTGGGCGACGGAGCGTACACTGTGGCAACGGTAGGCCTGTCTCTTATACACATCTGACGTGGCTCGTGTGCGCCCGGTGACGGCCGAGCAGCATGAACACAGCGCCTAAGTGTTCAGCTGACTCGGCTGGGGGAGGAAGAAGCCACTTTATACAAAAGACATTAGCACCGGGTGCAGCCAGCAACCGGTGCTAAATGGCCTCGGTGCTAATGTGCTGCCCCCGCCGCCCCCGTGCGCCGCCCCCGCTCCTAGCCGTTGGACCCGGTGCTGAAGCCCCATCAGCACCGGGTCCAAAAATGGCCGAGGCGGAGGGGGCGGGCGGATGTTGAAGTTTCTGGTAGTGACTATATTTATAAAAAATGAGAAAATATAACCTTTCCATGCAGTACAGCAGGAGTACATACATTAATTAATTATATACACAGGTTACAAAGAATTTGGCGCATAGGGTGCTCCATATGCTATTTTCCCGCCATGCAACATGACTAGGTAAAATTGAGCAAAACGCAGTCGAGGGGCAGCAACAACGCCTGCAGCGCTCTGACTGCTGGGGCCGGCAGGTCATGAAGGCATCAAGGCATGGGGGGTTAGTTACAATTGAATTAAACATGCCGCTGTCACAATGTTCTTGGCACAAGTGCTACTGTCTGGCTCGTTATGATCGAGATATATTTTTCTATGTCTTTATAGATCGCGAGGTTCTCTGAACAGGTAGGACGCAACATTGCGGAGAAACGCTCTAGGACGCCCGCTATGTTTGCAGGTGGATGCCGCCAGTCAGCAAGGCACTGCATGGAACCGAATCGCACGAGGAATGTAGAATGAGACGGAAACCAAGGTAACTTTTATCTTCTCATTGGCAAATGACAACGAATGCGTAAATGTTTTTCAGTAAAAAGAAGTGTGTAAATGTTTACCTTGATCGCAAGAACAGTGGCAGTGCAGTTCATAATAAGGTTTGATGGAAGCTGGGCATCACAAGTAGCAGCCCCAAGATCAGGGCTTATACCATTAGTTGCTTGATTCCCTGGGGCTGCCTCTTCATCTTGAGAATAGCTACCTCCAGAGGTTGCCTGCACAACGCGATGACAAATTACCGAGTGCGACTACAAGAAATATAATTATACATGTGTAATAGCAGAGGGAGGGGGAATTGTCCAACCTGCATGACTTCATCGACCATCTCTCTTGCTTGTGATTGCAAGCTTTGGACAATTGCAGAACAGCACAACTCTAGCTGATCAAAATGATGGTTGTTGTCGTTTGGGAAATCTGTAGATTGTACAATGCCATCAGAAGTACTCTCATTTTGTGTCCTTTCACTGTCCAAAGAATGTTCAGCCTGCAAGGAAAAACATCAGTAAAGAATTGGCTATGAGATGACAAGATCAGGAGTACTGCGTTTTTAAACCTAGGAAAAGAAATGAATTTGGACAGAATCGAACCTCAAGTTGTTCGTTTGATGTAATGTCTAGACTGTTGGGCAGCTCAGACATGGAAACTCCATGAACGATATGATCCCTGTTACTGTTTGGTGAAAGCTTGGGAACGTGCTCCATCTCTAGTATGTTGTGCACATCGTGTGAAACCAATGTGCTCCTGACATTATCAGGAAGATTATATACCCAATTTACAGGCATACAATCAATGTCCTGAAAATAAATACGTTCAGTTGCATGTCTTGGTATAAAAAATAGCATCAGACCATCACACTGAGATTCTCAACCACATTGATGAAAAAAAACTTTACATTTTAAAAATATGATTTCCAAGGTCAAAATGCCAAGGAGAATATGACCCAAAATTGTGATTTTCATTTCTCACGGCATGAATTATCCAGCCAAAAGTACATGAATCATCACAAGCCAAATTGCTTACAAACTATTGGTACATACTCTCTCCATATAAAATTACATGGAATATATAAAGCAAAATTAGTGCTATCCTCTATTACTCCTTTCCAGTATCTGGTTTTTTTAGTTTGTATTGCTGAAAATTGAAAGAATAACAGCTCCTTACACATTATCAACATTGGTATCTATACACCAAAACTACAATAGATGACAGTCTAGTTCTGAGTGGATTTTTCTTTGTGTATACTTGGTCATGGTTTGCACATGTGAAAGGCAAAAAAATAATAAAAAAAACAGAGCTGCATAATAAGGGATTAAAAAGATGATCTGCTGCCTGTAGTGAAACTGATGATTGGATATAATTAAACGTCAGATTTTTTGCACAACATGATGATTTCTGAAAACAACGAACATAGAAGAAATGTACCTTTACTAGATCAACACCAAGTTCAGGATTATCAAACTGGACCTTGCAACAATCCTGTTCCACCATCACCACTTTACCATCACAAATTTCCCTAGACCTTGGGTGACGTATGATGACCTTCTGACCTATTGAAAATGGCCGAGCTACATCTGCTGGTAGAGAATCTAGTGAACCATCACTTAGTTGAGCATAGTATTTCCTAACTTCTTGGCGATAATCCTCAAGTTGTTTTCTTTCCACCACCAGAAAATTATCAGAAAAGCGTCGGGGCTTGCCACAATAGCTGCAGAAAAAAGTTTTTTCAGTGTACGATTGAAACAAACAAAATAATAACAAAAACTAAGGATAAGAGACAAATGCTGTTACAAGGTTTGCTAACTAATACCTTCTTATTATGCTCCACTCAGATCTAGCCAGCCTCGAAATATGCCTCAAATATGGATGATTTAAGTACTTCGCAAATTCATTATCCATAAACCAAGGAAAATCAACTGCACTGTAGAACCATTCATATGTACACCATCTGCGAAGTGATTCAGATGACAAACAGTGCAGCAATTTTATTGCCTGAAAACAGTCAGATTTAAGACTCCATGTGGGGACTAAATATCAATCTGCAACATTGCTAATTATGGCATAAACTGTACCCGTACATTATCTGAACCTTCATTGCATAGCACGTACTTTTTTTTGCTATGCATTTTGTTTTTCATTTTTCTTCTTCTTGACATACTTATTTCAGCGTTGATTTCCCTTGGTATATTGGGGAGCACTTCACAGGAAATATTTGCAGTTGATCCCGGTGAATCTCCTATTACTGCTGCAGAGTCAGAATTTGAGGAACCCTGAGGGATATCAATAGAATGTGCAGCATTTATTTCTTCAGCAGGCACCTGCAAGAAAGAAAAAGAACGAAGATGAGAATTATCATATGAGTATCCAAAGATACTATCACTGTAACAAAGGAAAACACATCAGCTTTGACCTATTGGTAAGATGGTCTCAAATGATAGACATGTAGATAGTGACACTGGGCGTATATTGATCAAAATAGATACCCGATCAGCATAAATGAGAAAAGACTTCCCAGTTCCCAGAGATGTCACCCAAGATTTTATGAACTTAGAAGGACGTAATTGACACAGCTAAACATAAAAAATGCAAAACTAACAGCATTTAATTGAAGAACGATTGTGAAAGGGCAAATGCTGACAACAGCAGCACATTAATGCTAAATTGATTTGGCACAAGGTATTGTTCACCATAAAAAAAATTACCGCTGCATCTAATAACTCCGTATGTTTTTTCTGCTTGGTCTTGGAAGCACTGCGTTCATCAACTGGCTTTTGTTTGGATATATCGACAGGAGAATGCCCTTCATCCTTCTTCTCAGATAATGTAAGGTCACTTTTTCTCTGTGTACCTGGATCTGTACATAAGAGAAACAGAAGTGTAGGCAATGAGTAACATGAATGAGATACTATATATTCAAACATAAAACAAAGTAGAAGCTTTAATGGAAGATAACCTGAAGGAGTATTAATCTTGAATTTTGACATCTTATCAGGTGCATCCACCATACTCTGCAACACGTTTAAGATCAACAAATCATCTGCAAACATAATAGAATAACAATAGTCAAATATTTCACTGCTTACCAATCTTATACCAGTACCAAGATCACTAGTACTAATATTAGGAAAAACAATCTAGGAGTCCTCCTTTCAACAATCGTAGAATAGGAATCATAGAATCCTATGACGATGAAGTTCCACTGAACAGCAATCAAGTACCAGAAGAAATAAACTTGATAACTGCTCGACATAAGAATAAAGTATAGTCGACATGTTCTAACTTCTAAGGATGTATTTTGTTGCCTACCTTATTGCTCTGTCATGACTTGCCAGAGTTCCATTCTCATTCAAGGGTAGGCTGGATTGTCTTTGATTTGTTGCATATAACTAGGAACAATGGTTTAGTCTACTTTATCTTATGTGATTTAGTAGTCACATAAATCAGTTCATAGCAATTCCACATTGGAAAGGATATTAAAACTCACACAAGTCCGTACATGACTTTTATTCCTGAATTAAACATTCTTTTGATGCAAAAGAAGAAAATTTGATATACTAAGGCCATGCTCGTGAGATAAAAGATCCCATAAGCATATACACTTAGCGTGATCTATTAAATGCTTAAAAGCTTTTCTCTTAATGCTCAGGCCCCTGCTAACGGGCTAATGAGATCCGCACGGCCGCACACAGGCTTTCCCAATATTGCCTGATCAGAGAAAGCGGTTAAGTCTATCTGATGGACAAATTGTATATGACAACAATAGAGCATAGCTGCATAGAAGTATCATTAACATAAACTGGACTGTAAAGTGAATACTAAAATTTTCTCTAATAATGATTGTAGAAAGGAACAGGATCACTGAAGAAAAATACCTGCAGAAATGAGCACTCTATCCATCTGTTGTGCTTCGAGTAATCCAAATGGTTTATTCCCTTCTTCAACGTTCATCATGGTTTCATGCACAACTTTACTGGTCCGGCCTCTCTCCATAGTTTGGTCTGTTCTTCTTTTTTTAAAAGGTTGCTGAGTCTGATATATCTCAGTGTCGCCAGTTCCTTTGGTCTTGGAGAAAGCCTGGTATTCAACACCTTTAGTTGCTTCCATGATTCTGGATCTTCCATCAAGAGAGCACTCATTCATTGAAAAATTAGCACCATCATTATTAATTTTTACATTACTCCTTTTTGTAGAACTGATGGTGTTTTTATGTTCTGACGTGGTAGCACTCCTGCATGTAGGAACTATAACCGGTATCCGAGGGGTACGATTCCTAACAGAATGACTTTGACTGTTTCTAGCCAACTCTGAAAAAACAATGAAGATATCAAAACTAGTTAGGCAACAGAATTATCCAATTAAAATGCTGCCTAAATATTTTGTTCAACTAAGTCTTCCTTCTTGTTTGGCAGTTTCCATCAAGAATAGCCAGAAAGATCAGTTAAGTTAAAGATAAAGATGACATCCATATTCCATACGTATACTTGCCTCCATAGTATCTTTTCTTAAAGGAAGGTGAAAATCCAGTAATTGTCCCTGCACAATAGGAGTCATGCGGTTGAGGTGCTTCATGTACTTTATGCTGAGTAGCTTCTCCATGTTTCTTTGCCTTCCCAGATGCTCTAATTATCTGTCCGTTTGTTGTATGACTTGGGGATAATTCCTACCATTTTAACCATAAAAATAAAACAATGTTAATTTTCAAGTCAACTTGATCTGTATAATTTAAACTTTACAGAGTAAAAAAAAGAAAATGAGACAAAATAGTGTGCTAAGGATCCGACAAGGAAGTCGGCTTCAGAGGAAAAAAGTTTACGTGCACAAAAAGATGAGAAGCAAGGGGCAGACTGCTCCCGCGCTTTTTAATTATGTAGAATGCAGTGCTTGAACCTGGGTCGACTACCTAAAGGGTGAACAGTAGCCGGTGGCCCGCAAGAGCACCTGTGTTTTAGTGCTCCAGTCACCAAAAAGTGACCTCATATTCCATTCGTATAATTATACTAGGCCTAAGATGTACAAACTATAATGCAATATCCCAACTTCCCAAGCCTTATGTGGTGAAAAATATAATTAATATGCAGCAGCAGAACTGAACTCAGAAGCATAACAATCTGGACTCCAGGAGTGTTCATCTTCATTACAATAAACTCTGCATGGTGGCTTCATATGGTATGCATGTTTACATGAGGAAATTGCTGACAATTTAGCTTACCCAGAAGTAAATAGTATGCGAACATCTACAAGAAGTCCTCAATCAAGCTTACCAAAACATTGCGATGACCAGTCACCAATGCAATAAATCCCATGGAAGTAGCTTGATGTTTTGGAAGAGATAAGAAAGTCTGACAAAAGAAATAAAACATGTCAATGTGCAATAAGTCGTAGTTTCAAACATGTGTCCAAGCTGCCCTGTAGATTACAAACTATCAACACACATTAATACATGAACCTCCAGATAAGTATCAAACAAAATGTACCTTTTATTAGCAAAATATCATCTTTATTTTGACAAACCCGTTAAACGGCAGTAGATTCAAAGAAAAAAAGGGGTACAGTTTGCAAAATAACAAGGATAGGATACAATAACAGTAATATATGACTCACCCGATGCATACTGTAGAGAGCTTTTACCATGTCTGGTGATTTAAGACCCACCGCTGCACTAATCTGTGTATTCATATTCACCAAACAGCATTTAGGCATTCAACAAATAACAAATAGCTTTATCGTTATGCCTCAAGAGATCTTACAAAAGAAGGAAAATCAAAGCGAAATGGGCAGCCCAAACCTTTTTCCAGTCTTTTCCATGTCGATGATAGGCTTTATAGAAGCACATAAGCTCGTCATCGGTCCATGTGGTGACTAAATCTGAGATTTTCCTCTTCTACAAAATAGAAAGATTTTTATGAAGAACAAAGCAGCTGAATGGCAAATTATTGCAGATTCAAATGAAATTCTAAAGCATATGGTACTAAAGTTGCAGGCCACCATCTGTACCTATCAATTGGTAATCTTCATGAAACTTCAAAAATAAATATGTTTTCTTTTAGTTTATACCTTGGTTGAGCTCGATACATTTGCATGCTTCTGTAGATCCTCATATCCTTTTATTCTGATCTTGGTAATTGTTTGAGAAACTTTTGCTGGGCCCATTGAAACTGTCCTCAACTGTAGACTCAAGAAGTACCGCTGCAATAGACAAACGCAAGGTCAGTATATTTAAGGCGGGAGGTAACAGAGCATACATAAGAATGTTGCTTACAAGAAGTATAATTTTCACCAATTGAAGTTTCATATGCTTGCTTTAATCTAAGTTAAGACGCAGTGGAAATAGTCGAATTGAAGAAATAAAAAAACTCGTTTCTCAGTCCATTTATCTACTAGAGTACTAGCCACATTGATCAGAAATTCAGAATATACTGACTGCAGTCGTACAATAGACATCTTGATCTCATCTCATACTCTGGTTTAGGTACAGACGCAGAGTCGATGACTTAGGGCTGATAGTTAGAAACTTAGAATGGCCAGCAGCATGGTAGCATCAATGCACGCGGCACATAGGAAAGACAAACTGATCTGATACACACGGAGACACCCAAGACACATGACCATCCATGGCATGGAAAACCAAAAACCAAACTAAGATGAGAACCCCTCACCCCTGATTTTGGTTGAAGCGAAGGAGAGACACGCCTTCCAGCGCATCAATCCGCACATAGCACTAACCAGTCGCATCTCCGGCAATCGTCATCTAACTACAGCGATCTCCTAAGGATATACAGGCGATCGCTACATCCTACCGCAATGCTCCGCCTGCCGTCCTCCATGCTAACAAGGACAGAGCAACTGGAATCGGGATGTTACCTTCTCTGTCAGCCGGCGGGTCGAACTGGATGGAATTCGAGCCGGCGGCGTTCGCTTTCTGCCAGAGGCTGCGCGGCACGGCGGCTTGGGCGCTCGCTGGAATCGGCCGCCGCGGCGCCGGGCGAGGGGGTTGTAGGGACGGAACCGGCTGATCGAGACGGCGATCGACGGCGGGTGGCGGGACGGAGCGAGGGATGGATTTGCTGCTGCCGGAGGGAGGCGTGGGTTTTGGGAGAGAGGGAGGGGGGCGCGGCCTTTGTCGATCGATCGATCAGCGGCAAAACAAAAAAATGTGGTAAATAAATAAGATTAAATAATCCACGTGGCATGGTGGTAATCAAAGAGCAGAGGCAACATAGAGCGCAGAGAGGAGGTGGGCTGACTTTAGGTTGGGCTTCAGGGCCCAGCTATTAGGCTTCCAACTTATTTTGGGCCTGACGACAGCCGGTCTGCCGAGCCCAAATATTTTTTCGGCCGATGACACCGGCGGGCCGACGAAAGCGGACGGTAGCGCGGGAATCGTATATAGCTTCCGGAAACTTTTTTACCTATATAGCTTCCGCTGTATAAGATTCGTGCTAGTTGTTTGGAAAGGCTCAAATTTGTGCGGGCGTGGGTGGACGCGGTATGGTAAGCGGATACTAGTCCATCGAGATGATACGTGGCAGCTTCTTGCTGGATGTTGTAGGGAGGACGTGAGTGAGTTTTAAGATTCAAATGCATTTATCTCTTGAACCGTTTATTCGTTTTTGAAACGGTTTAAACCATATTGTTCCCGAGAATTAATGCAACAAAATAAGATCTCATATGTATATGTTATACTTACTTTTTTATTGTTTTAAAAAAATCAACATTCGAAAAGTACTGATTTAACATTTTAATATACATGTTCAATATTAACGATATACTGTTTCAACTTTTTCATCTAAAATGTTGAATTAGTTTATTAGAATTGTTAAGTTAAGTCTGAAACAATATTGAATCTAGTATTTTTAAAATGTTGATTACATTTACATTAGTTTGTTTGTACTGACATTTTAGGCGGATATTTGGAAACATTAAAGTTAAAATTGTTGAAACTGTTTATGTCTATTGTTAAATAAAATTTAAAGATATGTTAAATTAGTAGTTTGAAATATTGACTATATTCACTCAAAAAAAGCTAAAGAAAATTAGAGAAAGTCACGACGTGCATAAATTTCAGTACGGAAGAAAGATTCCCACGTCAATAACAGAAAACCAAATAAAATGGAGAGACTGGATGGCGAGGAATAGACGTAGTTGCTAATTGGGCTTAAGGGGCTTTAAAGCCAACTTGCTTATCTAGCTTCCGTTCGCTATATAGACGCCCCCGACGGTAGCGTATCATACAAAACATAGTTTTCGCTCCCCACTAAGGCCTTCTTCAATGGCAAGAGTCAACACCTAGCTCTAAGCACTCTAAGAGATAGCTCTTTCAATGATCTAGCTCTTAGCACATAGCTCATAACATGAATGACCTCACACGTCATCCTCACACAACCTTGAAATACGTGTATGAGACTATCTCTTGATCAAGAGCTAGCTCTTCACTTTTGCTACTGTTCATGGATTAAAAAATTATATGAGCTAGCTATGAGCCAACCATTGGAGGAGGCCTAAGGAATTCTTTGAGCTTTCAGCTGTGCCACGTCATCCTCCACCTACCCGGACATTTAATTCCCACCACCTCGCCTGTCCACTAACATGCCTCACGGTACTACCCCGCGCCTTCCTTTTCCACCCGCCGATGTCCTGTCGCCTGCCCAGTGCCCACCACCGTCCCCTCGCCTGCCCACATCCGCCCCCTCACCTCCCTTTCCTGCCCCCCATAAATCGCCCCCTGCCTCCCCTCCGCTACCCATCGGGAATCTTCGCCATATAAACGCCAGGGAGCGGAGGCCAAGGCGCGCGGTCGCCGTGGGTCACCGGGCATGGCGAGACGGGTGCCTACGACGGCGAGTCAACATCCACCTCTGCGCCTCCAGTCCTCCGAGTGAGACGGCCAGGCGAGGTCGCGCCGTCGCGGGGATTCCGACAGGGGCACGTGCAGGTCCAAGCGTCGGCGGATGTTCTCTCCGTCGGATCCGCCGGAGTTCTCCGCAAAGCGTACGACCCAGTATAAGATGTTTGCTGAGTGGGCCGTTGAGGCGTAACAACCAGCCCAAATAGAACCGACGAGGCATGTATGTTGCTAATATCTCATAGTTTCAACTATCACATATCCAATAAGAAGCGTTTATAAATCACAAAGTGTTGTATAATGTAACAATCATCTTAATGTTTCTATTTTTCAATTTCATCTTAAAATTTTATTTGAAAAACCACGCAGCATCGCGCGGGGTATCACCTAGTATATATATACGGGGTGTGTCCCTAAAACTTTTCAAAATTCTCTTTCCAAACTTCACTATTCACCTATCATAACAAATCACATCAAATCTCTCTCCTAATGCATGCAGCACTAAACGCGAGTAAATAAAAAAACTAGTTGCATGGTTTTAATGTACACGACGAGACGAATCTTTTAAGCCTAGTTAGGTCATGGTAAGACAACGATTACCACAAACAAACGAAAAGTACTACAGTGCACTACAGTGTCCGATGTGACGGTTTCGCCAAATTTTACCACTCCTATTTTGGAACTAAACACAGCCACGGTATATCTCTACCTAATTATAAAGCAAGGATTGATTCAGCGGTACGTCATAATTTTGTGAAAACCCCCCTAATATTTGTAGAAATCAACCCACCAGAGGGAATTTCATGTTTTCTGCCTCAGTATTTTTTTCGAGAGTCCAAGAATCACGTTCGATTTCGTGACCGAGTCCCACTCCAACCAACTGGCAACGGCAAGGACTCCAACTTGATCTCATCTCTTTAATTACCTTACGCCGCAGCCTTTGTAAAATAAAACGACGAGAAAAAAAAATCGATGGATTGGTCTCTCTATCAGCATTATTGATACTTGATAGTCGTCGAGACAGAGCAGCACGTCATCAACCACCTACAAGGGCGGAAAGCCGGCGGCCTTGTTGTACTGCTGCTCCGCAGCAAGATCGGAAGAGCCGCGCCGTGAGCCCCTGTACGTGTGCAAGGGCGATAGATTCATGGTCGCGGCCACTATAGCGCGTGCTGTGCTGCCCTCGAGTTCAAGGCCTGTCGTAGCCACAGAAGCCGCCGATTGAGTTAAAACTGGTGTGTGTTGTTTGCAGAGTAAGCTGCTAGCCCACCGCCGCACACCGTACCTCATGCCTCATGCTTAGCATGATGTTTGCGGCTTGCAGCTGCAGGCCCACAGTCATGCAGGAAGAGGCTGCATTACTCCAGATACAAGGATCACAAACGGTTCAAAACGGCCATCACAGAATCGTTTGTGATGTTCCGTTTGTGATTCTTCGGGCATCACAAAGAGAACCGTTTGTGATGCCTCATTTTTTCAACCATTTGTGATTTCCTGTGTCCGAAATAAACCCCAAAAAATACGAAAACAATAGGGAAAAAAATTTATTTACATTTGGGCAAGTCGCGCCATTTTTTCGCGCGTAGTTCGCGCGCTCCGCGGCCGGCCTGGTTCGAACTCACGACCTCTCTCTCGCGCGTAGCCTCCTCTACCACTCCACCTGTCCGTCACCTATGATTAGATAGCGTTCCGATTCCTATCATATTATACCAGACCGAGTTTAAATTGCTTGTTTGAGGCCCTAAACGACTTCAAATCAAAATCTGTTGAACTACAAAGTTTCCTAACTTTTCGAAACCTACAACTTTCATGTTGACCGTTTTTTCATCCGAGGCCGTTTACGAAATTTGAATTTTAAATTTGAGAATATTCAAACTTAGATCTAGCAACTATATGACTTCAAATGACAAAGTTATCAACTATAAAGTTTCATGACTTGTCGAGATCTACAACTTTCATGTTGACCGTTTTTCATCCGAGGTCGTTTGGAAAAACTCAGTTCACAAATCTTATAAGTCTCTCTTATAGTTTTAGAAACTATAACTCTATGAGAGAGATAGATTTTATGAACAATATTCATATGAATTTGTCAAATGAAGAAATGACCAAAGTGAAAGTTGTGCATCTTGAGAAGCCATACAACTTTGTAGTTCAACACTTTTTGATTTGAAGTCATTTACTATTTCAAAAAGAGGTCATAGCGGTGTTATGTCGATATAGCTTTATAGTTCAGCCCTTAAAATTTTTCCAGGCTCCGTCCATGGATGGACCATATGCCAATCAGCAACTTCATTAATTGGTGGCCTCAGCAATCCACCCTACCGCCTTCTTGATCCATGTGGCATTATTTGAATGTACCATATACATCACAAAGGGGTCACAAACGGTTCGTAACACGAACCTCTTCAAAAACCGTTTGTGATGAGGGTATCCAAAACCGTTTGTGATGGTGCCGTTTGTGATGATGGTTTCTCTAGTAGTGCTGCATGCTTGCTGGCTCCAGGAGACGGTAGTTCCGGTGTAGCGCATGTACATGTGGAGACAACAGTAGAGATGTTCGGCATGTGATCGCCGCCGCGCGGGCGTGGCATGCTTTTCCAGGATACATTCTTTAGCTGTATATAAATTTCAATGTTTCCACGTCATAGGATCACGTGATTCACGTACAATATATACCGAGTACATATATATGCACATATGCATCAAGACGCTACCTACCTGTTCTCATGTGTGTCTTCTGTCGCCAAGGACGGTTCCATCCCATCTATCTTTCCTCTCCTTTATTTATACATATACACATGCAGCACATCAACCATATATATGGCAGAGATCACTACTAGAAAAACCATCATCACAAACGGCACCATCACAAACGGTTTTGAAAAACCGTTTGTGATACCCTCATCACAAACGGTTGTTCAAAAACCGTTTGTGATGTGAGGCCATCACAAACGGTTCGGAACAACATCACAAACGGTTCGTAACACGAACCCTCTGTGATGTGTATGGTACATTCAAATTATATTTTGAAATAGTAAATGACTTCAAATCAAAAAGTGTTGAACTGCAAAGTTGTATGGCTTCTCAAGATGCACAACTTTTTTGGTCATTTCTTCATTTGACAAATTTATTTGAATATTGTTCATAAAACCCATCTCTCTCGTAGAGTTATAGTTTCTAAAACTATAAGAGAGACATATAAGATTTGTGAACAATGTTACTCTCACTACATCGTATGGAAAAACGGTCAACATGAAAGTTGTAGATCTTAACAAGTCATGAAACTTTGTAGTTGACAACTTTTTAATTTGAAATTGTTTTACTAACGAAAAGTAAGTTTGTATTCAAAATTTGAAATTTGAGTTTTTCCAAACGACCTCGGATGAAAAAACGGTCAACATGAAAGTTGTTGGTTTCGAAAAGTTAGGAAACTTTGTAAATTCAATAGATTTTGATTTGAAGTCGTTTAGGGCCTCAAACAAGCAATTTAAACTCGGTCTGGTATAATATGATAGGAGTCGGAACGCTATACACTCACAAGTGACAATGAGGTGCAGTGGTAGTGGAGTGCTCGCGCGAGCATCACAAACGGAACATCACAAACGGTTTCAGAAACCGTTTGTGATCTTGGTATGTGGAGTAGTGGATTACCAAGAGAAAGAACAAGAAAACTACACGTGGTTCCTCAAGAACTGGAAGTGGGAGCTCAAAGGAGGTGCAGGCCCGCCTACGGTCTCCGTTATAGTACCATGGGTTTACCACAAACAATTGTTAACCACAGGAAGTAGACACTGTTATAATCTCCTTATATTTTAAAAATCTTATGAATAACCATCTATAACTATATAAGAACATTTAACTTAGACATATTTTGCATTTCTGTAGATATATGATCTAGACCTTTTCCATTGTTGTCTAATCAACAAGAGTTTTTTATAGACAAAATACATGGGTCCTGGTTTATGTATTGTTTGCTTTAGCAAAAGTAACTGATAATTGATGTAATCTTCATCCGTAGCAACGCACGGGTATGTTTGCTAGTATATGTATATGAAAGCAAAGCTCTCCTAAAAAAGCAAAGCGATCGATGGACACAGAGAACAGAAGGCATTTGAAATATAATTTGGATCGCTTAACTACGTAGGCGGTGATCAGTGTCAGTGTCCAGGTTCAGAGATCAGAGGTCAACGTTTCCTCATAAGACGGAGGCTTGGTAGCTCTAGGTGCATCTGTGAGCAAAATGAGAGTGCATGTGCAGATGTATTCGCTACTAGCTTCGGTCTTGTCTACGGCTGGGAGGGATCTTTTGCCACGAGGCACCTGCACCTTGTACGCGGACACGGGCCGGCTGCATACTTCCATGCAATGCAAGTGTGCAATCACGCATAGGCGGCATAGTAAGACGGTGTATAATTTAATTAATCTTGATGGGCGTGCGTGAGGGTCATCGATTAGTTAATTTGTGCGGTTAGTGCTGGGAACCCGGAGTTATCGCTAATTAGGGCAGCCGCAACGGGCCGTTAGGAGCTCTCGATAGCAGTCCATATCAGCATTTGAGGAGTAAAAAATGAGGGAAGAGAGAAAACCGTCGCTACACAGCGAGAGCCGATAGCACGCAGTGCGATGTACGAACGGACCCATCCGCACAGTTGTCCAATCACATAAATCGACGAATACAGATAGATGCGGTTGGGACGCAGAGAAAGAGAAGAAGTATATTAAAGAAATACAACATGTGGACTCCATCTAAATTTAGGAAATTATGCTATAGCCAAAACGTTGGACAGTGCTTTCTATATCCTATATGGACTCTGCTATAGAGAGCAAATTGTCGTTGCCGTTGAGGGTGCCCTTAACGTTACCTATCCGCTAGTACCGACGTTCTTCATGTAAGATCTTCCTAGCTACTAGCTTGTTCACGTGGCTTCATCATATATACATAGCAGTGGCGGAGGACGGATAAAAATTAAGGTATGACATAAAGTTAGTTGGTCTTCAAGCAAATCAAGCTTCTACTTGTGTTGTGTTGTGCCAGATGTTTAAATGGGCAGGGTATTTGTCTCTGCTATTGCTGCAAGGTAGGTGTTAAATATGCATCCACGGGAGTGGTGTATGTAGCAGAAGTTAGCACAAGAAACTATATGATTCAGATAACATGGAAAATCAAGGAATGGCTTGCCATGTTGGTCCTCCGTCCAGTACATTATTCATACAATCATAGGGAGCGGAGTACATATTATGCAGGCTGCAATACATTTCTCCGTACCACTGGTTGGCATGTATATCTGTTATAATCTGGACGTACGGAGATTCCTTTTGATGTAGGGATAAGAAGGATTTGTTTCTTGCGACAAATAATGGAGAGATAAGATAAGGGAAGAAGATAATTTTTATGTGCGCTAGTTATTCTCCTGGAGACGTGTACTATACTGAGAAGCGCATGGCCCCACCAACTACTCTAGCTGATCCCAGAGAGACAGCATCACCACGTCATGCACGTACGTGTCCCGCATGCAAATTTTCCCGACCTAAAACAAAGGGCTCGCACACAGCTGTATGCACGTACGTACGGGGTTGGGTTCACTTGTGGTACTAGCTGCTAGCGCCAGGCTGTGTTGAGATTGTGGGTGAAATTTTTTTTAAGGTAATAAATGCACCTTTAACTAATAATTAAGAATATTAAATAAATTTATTTTATAAAACTACCTTCACATCATTTAACTATTTGATGAGACCTATGAAATAAGGCATTTGACCGTATGATTAGAGAATGGTAACAGTAGCATTACTGTAGCAAAACATGAATTAATTAGGTTCATTACATTCGTCGCGTAAAGTTGCACTCATTCTTAAAAAGGTTTTACAAATAGACTTCATTTAGTATTTCACGTGAGATTTCTTTCGCAAAAATTTTTTAGGTGACGTCAAACAGGGGCCGGGGCGGACAGCCGGAGTGCAGGACATTACTAGGCTACTAGCTGGTCCCTTGCTAGTTTGTCCGGTATGGTAAAGTCCGATGTTTACCCAGCCCATCATTTGCCTTCTCCGTGTAAAGTTTATATCAGTGATTTATACCGTCCAGCAGCAGTTGTTTATATAGGAAAATTGGTTTTATAGCACTGAAAGATCGTGACTTCCGTAAAGTATCACTGAGAGACTTCGATCCCGTAAAATACCACCGAAAACTGCAACCAGCAACTGAAAATACCATTCTGTCAGATTTGTGTGCACGTCTGTTAAGTAGGACAATGGTACCCCTAACTGTACATCTTCCACCTCACCTCAGGCTCGGTCCCTACAACTGCAACTAGCTGGGACGCTCAATTCCACCTCTACTCTCCCTCTCGAAGGTCGCCGTCGTCGCCTTCTCCTCCGTCACCCTGGGGCTCCGGATTCGCCGCCCCAGCTCCTAACAGCCCGCCTCCTCCACCTCCGCTGCGAAGGCGCAATGGCGTCGTCCACGGCCTCCTCCGCGCCCCGGCGGCCCTGGAGTGGCGGGTTGGCCTCGAGCACCGCGGCAAGATGGGCAGCCTCGGTCTCTTCGCCCTCTCCGACGTCGCCGCCGCAGCGCCGCCTCCCTTGTCGGCTTGTCGCACACCTCGTCGCCGCCGCCGGGGACGCTGGCGCTGACGACGGCCGCCTGTGTGCCGAGCTGTGGATGGGCACGCACCCGTCCGCGCCGTCGTACCTCACCCCCCGACGTGTCGCTGCAAGACTGGGTCGCGCGCAACCCCGCCGCGCTCGGCCGCGCCGTCGCCGCACGCTGGGTCGGCGATCTCTCGTTCCTCTATCTCAGTGGCCTGAGAGGCCCTGTTCGGGACCGGCGGCGCGGGTTTGGGGGATGCCGAGTTGGGGGCGCGTCAACCAGCCTGGGGATGTGGCGTGGAGGCCGCCCGCGCTCTGGCCTGGAGGTGTGCGGAGGGAGGTCGCCGGTGAGGGGAGGTGTGGTGGGGCGACAGCGCCCGACGAGGGGGTGGGTGCGGCGACGTCCGGTGGGAAGGTGATGCGGCGCTGGTGGAGGAAGGTTGGTGGGGCGGCGGCAACAGATGGGGAAGGGGGCAGTGCTGGTGATTGTGCAGGCCGACGTCGCAGGAGACGCACGCATGCGTGCTCGTCTGTAAATGCCAGGGGTATAAAAGTCTTTTCATGTGTGTTTTATGTGCTGCAAAGGTATAAAAATGAGTTTTCGGTGATAAAATGTAACGGAATGGTAATTCTAGTTAACGTTTATATCTTTTGGTGGTTTTTTACAGGGCCGCGGTCTTTCAATAGTATTTTACGGAAGTCGTAATCTTTGAGTGCTATGGAACCAATTTTTCCTTGTTATATGCGAGTCGATCAATAGCAAAGTTTGCAAGGCGCCGGCGGTTATATGAGCTTCGCCGCCATATGTACAATTGTGCATAGATGGATATGGATCCAGTAGACAGATGCACAGTATAATCGTCCTGGCCAATGGGTACGAGCTCGAGATGAACAAGTGCTTAATTTGTCAGCTTGCGTCCAGGATAGATAGATAGATGATTCGCATATCTAGCTAAGCTACCTACCCCCAGTGGTAGTACGGAGTATATGCTAGATGGGCCCGCACAGCATACACACTAACACACGTACTCCCTCCGGTTTAGTAAAAGAAGTCATTTTGGATAAGGTTTGAGTCAAACATTGGGAATATAAATCAAGAATAATATTTAAGTCGTTAAGTTTGAAAATGTGAAAATTATATAAATAGATTAGTCTTGAAAAGTACTTTCATGAAAGTATACATATATAACTTTTTAAGAAATATTTTTATACAAAAGAGAAGTCAAAGTTATGTTTTGGTGACCGTATCGCTGTCCTAAACGACTTCTTTTACCAAACTGGAGGAGCATGCATGCAGCCAACATCAGGCGTCTCCATCGGTCGACTCCTGGGTTCGGTGAACAGGGTCCATGACGTCACCATGTGGTGTATCCATCCGGGGATCCGGACACGATCTGCAGGTTGCAGCGCGAAAGCCATCATCAGTCCCCCCTGGTAGGGCTTGGACGTTGATGCGCCGCAATTGCGAGGGCTCAGGGCCGTCCGTCCCTCCACATATATTTGCGCTATATATGAATATATAATAACTGGGGCTCAATTATTTGATAGTGCCCATGCTCTGTACTCTATACTGTGCCGCCCCCGCTTGCAACATACTCCGTACAGCTGGACATTATAATCTTTTTTTTTTGTTTCTCGGGAAAAGCTAGAGAAAAATCTTGGCGTGACGCGCACATACATTGTAAAGCAGGCAACTAGGCATTTTGGCAAGGACCGTACGTGCACGCGCATACGGAGGTAGTGGTGCACAGTGCACACGCATACGCACTAGTGGTGCACCTTGCACGGAGTACGTTTTTTCTGCGTTCCATGATTTTCCGAAAAGAGCTCACCTCCACGAATTTCCTGTCGGGTCTGTCTGCTACCCGGCCGTTTTTTGACGTCTTGCGTTCGAAACCTGGGGCTCAGTCGGCCTGCTTGCGGAGGAGACCGCGTGCCGACTCTTCTCTTCTCGGGCGAGGGAAGGCTCGCGGAAACCAGCGGCGGCCCAGCCCAATACCATCTGCCGCGGAGTGAGACACGGCATGATGCCGCCGCGCACCGCACCGCACGGCCGCTGGAGCAGTAGCAGCGTCATCCTCCCTCTCCTCTCACGTCGTGACTCGTGAGCCGTCCCCAACACGTGTCCCCCCGCTTCACGTGCTCCTCCGCTCCCTCTGCTGGCTGCTGCTAGCCTCGCCTCGCCTCGCCTCGCCGTCCCACATGAGTCCCCCCAGTGGCCGACGCCGTCAATCTCGCCGTCACATGCCAGCCCTTCCTCCTTCCTTCCCCTCCTTCCTCCTGCTATAAAACAACGCAGCCAAAGAGGGATCGGGGAGAAGGAAGCCAACCAACCAATCGGCCGCTCCTTCACCCCGACATCTGACAAGCGATGGAAGCCGCCGCAGCCACCTCCTCCCCTCGCCTGACCCGCTCCGCCTCCCCTCGCCTGACCCGCTCCGCCTCCCTCTCCGCCGCCCGCCTCGCCGCCGCGGCGGGAGCGGCGGCAGCCAGGGCAGCGGCTGCGGCATGGGCGAGTACTTCCGCCGCGTGCTGCGGCTGGACCCCGGGAACCCGCTGCTGCTCCGCAACTACGGCAGGTACCTGCACGAGGTGGAGGGCGACCTGGCGGCCGCCGAGGGGTGCTACGCGCGCGCGCTGCTGGCGTGCCCCGGCGACGCCGACCTGCTCAGCCTCTACGGCCGCGTCATCTGGGAGGCGCGCCAGGAGAAGGACCGCGCCGACGACTACTTCCAGCGCGCCGTGCAGGCCGCGCCGGACGACTGGTGAGTACAGAGCACGCATCGATTGTGATGATGCTTGTCGAGCTCATTCACCGATTGATCAATTATTAATCAAAATGGGTATATGATTGTGCAGCTACGTGCTCGGATCGTACGCGAGCTTCCTGTGGGACGCCGAAGAGGACGACAACGAGGCGCCGCCGGCGATCACCGCAGCGGCGCCCGCGGCGCACGGCTCGCCGGCGTTGGTGCCCGCGTGCTGAGAGCCAGGCGCGCTCGGGTCGATCCGTGCGCCGGTGGTTGGCTCTGCTTCATCTACGGTTTTGCTGCGGTGATATTGTACATATAGGACGACGCGAACCGGATCGGACGGCGGCGGCGGATGGTGTTCCCGTGCATGGTGTACAAAGCCAACTGGAACCGCCGACGATGGATCCGATCCGGGCAGAAATAACGACGAGCCTGGCCGACGGGCAGTATACTGATCGAGTGCAGGGGATGTTTCCATATCGACGGCGACGTGAAATTAGACGATGGCGGCTGCCCGGAGCTGGGCGCCTCGAGTATCGCCAGTCAGGCCGTCGGCCGGGACGTCGACGAGAGCTTCGTTTCCTTTGAATTGTTTGTTACTACTGACATATGTATAGAGCGACCTTTTGTACTTACTATCAGTATCTAGCTTTGATGAATAACAGAACGTACTGATGATCTAAGTTGGCAGCAGTAAAATTAATGTACCATTTCGGCCTTTTTAGTGTGACTGCATGATTGCTTTGCTGCTTCGATCGAGCTTATTAGCTTTGCTCGATGGATTATTCTAGGCTATAAGTGCGTGGTGTAGATCTGTACTCGTAGCACTGAATCACTGATTACGGTCTCTGGTCATGTGTTGGGGATCGCTTCGTCAATTTGATCGATACATCTAGTGCTGCGTGTGTTTGTGTGTTTTTACAAGAGATGCATCTACGTGTTGGTCCTCGAGCAAACTATCTGAAGGTACCTCTTACTAAAAAAACTGAAGGCAACAAAACTATGTCTGTGACGCATAGCTTGTTAAAAGGCGCTGCTGAAGTCGTTGGTCGGACTGTCCTCTGTTGTGTTCGTGGTTGATCAATAACTGGGTGAAAATCCAGCCTGATTTCTCCAGGCCGGCGGTGGTAGTGCAGGCGCGTCGTCGAAGTTCTTGTTCGTCAAGGCCGGGCAGTTCTCCCGTGTGGACACTGTGTTCGGTATTCAGCTCAGGGCGGAAGAGGCATTGCATGGCGTAACAGTTCGGATGTTGGTTGGCAGTATCTGCACCAAGTCTTCGTGCTGTTACCCTAGAAGAAGCATCAATGGTGGTGGGTGTCCAGCGTTTTCAGTTCTTTGTAAGGTCTGACAAACGTGTTATAGCGATCTTGGTGGTCGCGTAGGACTACTAGAGCCCCTTGATGGGATGTAATTTTCCTATTTTGTTTGGCCGTAGCCATTTTGGTCAAGGCCGGGTAATATATTATCCATTATCTAAAAACAAAACAATGTGTTAGGTTGGATCGAGGGCACCTACTCTGCAGCACGGCCCATCATCTGTCGGCAGTAAGGACATGAGCAAGTCAATGCGCCCGGGTAAGCGGGAGCCTACGCATTTCATCGGCCCAATTTTTCGGGCGACTATACAGACTATTATTAGCTCTGCAACGTGTGCAAGAAAAAGTTGCCAGCCAATGCAAGTAATTGTGTAATTCGCGACATGTAAGGGTGTGTTTGTGTGGATCAAGGGTGTGTTTGTGTGGATCCATCACTCTTTCGCCGTGTGGTAGAACTCACTTCAATACAGTCATAGTTCATCCGCATATTTGAGACTTTAGAGAACAAAAATTTATCAACTAACAAATTCATATGTATATATACCCACCTTTTGCAAAGAAAAAACATACCCACTAACCCACAGCCCACTTCTCAGTCCTACTATCAAGGCCCCCAAAGCAAAGAAGACTTGGGCTTTACATGGAAGCAACGTCTCAACGGGCTATGCGCTTTGCTTGTCGAGAGCCCATGGGCTTTATTTTCAAAAACGACCTGGTGGGCTTAGACCCTTCTCAAGTCGTCTTTTCCGTCCAATGACGCAGAGTATGTTTTTTAACAGTATGGCCCATATGTTAAGATGGCCCGTGCGTGCGATATATCGATATGACCACCCTATGCTGGCCTCTGAAAAGCGGGAATCCTTCCTTCCTGGGGAGCAAAGGCAACTCACTCAGCAAGTCAGCATTATATATAAACTGATCCTGCCTCCCTCATAAATAAACTGACCTATCCTGCGCATGCTGAGTAGATTTCAGAGGAATAGATGCAGTCAGCGCATCGCAAAAAAAGGTAAAAGAAAACGCATCAATTACTAGCGGCCTGCATGCAAGTTTGCTGGAATAATCGCATCAAAATTAAAGGAAGCAATTGTCGAGCAAAAGCACCGGCAACCGCGAAGAATGAAGAATCCGGCGGCCTCCATTGATCAACTTGCTCAAGCTAGATTCCCAGTCTTCCTCCAGGCCTGCCTGCCCGCCCGTGCAGGTGCAACTTGCATGCAGGTCCCATTCCCATCTTGCATCTTCTACTGTATTAATCAACCTATATACATTATACTTTTGTTTATCAAAGGCCCATCAGGTCCGCCTTCACCAGATGATGCCGTCTCCTCCTCCATTTTCTTTACGCTTTGAGGAGATTCCTCTCTGAATTAAAAACGATCCGAGGAGATTCTTTGATCGGGCCTGTGTGAATATGAACGAGCGATCCCTCGATCGAGAGGGAGGCTAGAGATTCCATGGGCCCCGGCGGGCAGGAGGAGGCCAGTCTGGCGCGGCCCATGGGCGTGGAGCACGTGCGCGTGCCGACATGGCGGCACGTGGAGATGTGGCACCCGCACACGCGTGGCGGCCGGCACGGTGCACGCCGTCTCTCCATCACCATCTGGACGGCGTGGGGGTGCGGGGGTGGCAGCCCTCCGTGCACGAGCACGAGGAGGGGGAGACGTGGCCTGTGGCCAGGTCGAGGAGGGAGGCGGCGCCATCTCGCAGGCGCAGCGGTAGCGCGGCGCTGGGCAGGCGGGAGGCGACACGAGCGCCGGAGGGAACGACGACGCCGACGAGCGCGTCCCGCGTCTCGGAGTCGCCGCAGCCGACTCCACTCGTGCGGCTTTGCTTAGACTCCAAGCTGACTAATGAAAACACACATATATATGCTCTTTCTCGGCCTAAAAAACGACAATAACCATTCAACAACCCTGGTGGCATCACGTTGTTGATAAATATTTGCCACTTCCGAGCAATTAAATCTCTACCATTTCTAACTAATACACTTGCAGATAACTAAAACATGTCAAGCATATGAGAAACCAACTTTTATGTCCTTCACTATTTTGTTCCATCTTAATGGTAAATAGAAAATGTTATGTGGTAATTGCCTAATTGGTATGGTATTGTTTCTAACTGTTTTTTTGTTTTGATGGTTTTAAACATGTAAAGCATTCTAAGTGACTAGAATTTGGTATGGGAATTTTTTTAAAACAAACCAAACAGAAGAGCTACGGATTATATTAATAAAAAGAAAGTCCAAACTGGACAAACAACAATACTTTAATGGGGTGACAACACAATAACTGTTATAACAACTAACTATTACAACACCGTTAATAGAAGGTTCGCTCACGACCTTTGAAACCTCTTGGTGTCTTGAAAATTTGATGAGAAAAAGAAAACAAAGAATCAAAGTCGAGCTAGGAAGCAAGAACCAAGTGTCCTGTCTCTTCTTTCATTCACCTTGCCTTCCTGGCTTGATCCAGCAAGGGAACTAAACGGACACTATATTTTTATCTTTCACAAGTTGTCTATGAAATAGAATTATGCATAAATGTGCAAAAGCACCAGTATCCTGTAGCATGGTTGAGTGTGCGTGCTTTTGTCGGACACCTCTATTGATATGAGTATGTTAGGATTGTACTCCTACGTTAAGCAATAAAGCTCGATCATGATTCAAAAAGAAGTTAGTTTAATAAAAATTATAAAAGCATAACACATAATACTTGAATAGGCACGCGTTTACTATTGCATGTTTGAGACACACCACGTGTATAATGATTATCACCTGCTAACCTGCAAAATGGTCCAAAAAAGTCAGCCATTTAGCCTACGTAGTACACTAGTTATGTTTGGTGTTCACCGGAAAGAGTAATCGGTGAACCCAGTCCATGGAGAACCCGGTCCACAGGGTCAGGGTGGCCGCAAAGCGAAAACCGAAAGGGGAGCGGCGTGGATTTTCTTATAAAAGACAAGGCATCACATCCGTGTCGCAGCTTTGCTCGCTTTAATCCTGCCCCTTTATCCACCGCGCCACCTAATTTTTCGATCTCCATCGATCGATCGATCGATCGATTCCTCCCGAACCCGACCCGACCCCCATGGCCTCCGACGCCGCCGCCGCCGCTGCCACCGCCACCGCCACCGCCACCGCCACCGAGCCCTCCTCCGGCGACTCCAATCCCCCGCGCTACGCCATCGGGTACGCGCTGGCGCCGAAGAAGCAGCAGAGCTTCATCCAGCCGTCGCTGGTGGCCCTGGCGGCGGCGCGGGGCATGGACCTCGTCCCCGTGGATGCGGCGCGGCCCCTGGCGGAGCAGGGCCCCTTCCACCTCCTCATCCACAAGCTCTACGGCGACGACTGGCGCGCCCAGCTCGAGGCCTTCGCCGCGCGCCACCCGGCCGTGCCCGTCGTCGACCCGCCCCACGCCATCGACCGCCTCCACAACCGCATCTCCATGCTCCAGGTCGTGTCCGACCTCGACCACGCCGGCGCCGCCGACCAGGGCCGCACCTTCGGCATCCCCAGCCAGGTCGTCGTCTACGACGCCGCCGCGCTCGCCGACTCCGGCCTCCTCGCCGCGCTCCGCTTCCCGCTCATCGCCAAGCCCCTCGTCGCCGACGGCACCGCCAAGTCCCACAAGATGTCCCTCGTCTACCACCGCGAGGGCCTCGCCAAGCTCCGCCCGCCGCTCGTGCTCCAGGAGTTCGTCAACCACGGCGGCGTCATCTTCAAGGTCTACGTCGTCGGAGGCCACGTCACCTGCGTCAAGCGCCGCAGCCTGCCCGACGTGGCCCCCGGGGACGGCGCATCCGCCGAGGGATCCGCCGTCTCCTTCTCCCAGGTCTCCAACCTCCCCAACGAGCGCACCGCGGAGGAGTACTACGGCGAGAAGAGTCTCGAGGACGCCGTCGTGCCGCCCGCCGCGTTCGTCAACCAGATCGCGGGTGGCCTCCGCCGCGCGCTAGGCCTACAGCTCTTCAACTTCGACATGATCAGGGACGTCCGCGCCGGTGACCGCTATCTCGTCATTGACATCAACTACTTCCCGGGCTACGCCAAGATGCCGGGATACGAGACTGTCCTCACCGATTTCTTCTGGGAGATGGTCCATCAGGACGACGGTGTGGTCCAGGAGAAGGGGAGCAACCATGTCCCCGTGAAATAAGACGATGCCATGATTGCAAAACTGCAATTCGTGGATGTCTGGGGAATGCTGCTGGTTCTGGTTGCAGAATTTGATGAGGGGATTTAGTTGGGTTTCAACCGGCAGCACGTGGAGGAACTGCGCCCTGCTGTGTAAATCCTTTCTCCTAACTCTTTCCATACCAGTTCTTTAGGTACCTTGCTGTTCTTCTTGGGAAGTCAGTTCATCTAGTTTAGTCTGTCAGAACAAAAGAGAGGGACATAACATAACTCAATCCGGAATTCTAATGAGAAATGTGCTCTCTATATGCAAGCTTTCTGTTCTTGAGCAATGGATGATTGGCAATCCAATGTCGCATCTTTTCCTGCAGCTCATGGAATGCAGGTAGCTTCTTTTAACGAATCCAATTCCCTCGCGCTTCTTGTGCTTTACTGGAATTTTGAAACATTGTTTTTAGTTCAAAGCAAGAACCTAGAGAAATGCATCAGTATCACTTTGATCAAATGCCAACCCCTGTTGTGACTATCTCAATCCTAGTGGTACTGCAGTGGTGATTATGCTCTCATTGTATAGTGGATCACCATGAATTGTCTTGTGTCATCGAATGCCATGGATGATAGCTGATGCAACTGTTGTCCTTTTGGTGCAACTTTCCTTTTTTGCATGTGAAATTGCAAAGTAGAAGCTCTTTGTTATGGCACCAGTTTATCAACAGCTATTGTTATATCATTGGCCACAAAGTTGAATGTGTGGCAAAGCTGCAAAGAATTGCCTGTGCAAAGAATTGCCTGTGCAACGAAAACTCATGTGACGACAATCTGCGCCTTTTTAGTCACTCTTCATAATGCAGATTGTTTTAAGTTGGTGCTTTTCTCCTATTCTGTCTCATCCGTATTTTGTCGACAAGCTGATTGCGTCATTCATTCATATTCTGGCAAGCTGCATGGTTATGTTTTCTTTTTGGGGTGTGGTTGGAGTTGATCAACTAGTAGTTTTGCAAGGGAGGATAGTTGGGAAGGAATTTGCAGCCACATTATGTCAACAATAAGTTCTGTCAGTTTCTTGCTCAATGGCAGCAGCTAGGTCAGCAAAAAAAAAAATCTAGATTGCCAAAAGGGTAGTGCAACTTTTTATTCAATTTGTATTAAGTGTAATGTAAATATGTAATATGGAAACTATTTATAGGGCTTGACAATCCTGTATTTTCCCCTTGGAACACGGACTCTGATTACTCGCAAAAAAAAAACACGGACTGTGATACTTGACATTTCTCTGGTTATTGGGATTTTGGACCATGAACTTAAGAGCTTCATTTAGGGGGCTGTTATCCAATATGATGTTAGCAAGCTAACATTGTATATAATCCATTCCTGTGAACTCTAGTTTACCATATGTAGTTTGTAATCTTCCTGTGTGTCTTATCAGTTCATCTTTCTATCTTATTTCTGGACCTAAGTCCATTCCTGCTCTCTTTTGCATTGTTTGTGCACCTAATTGTGTAAAAAATGAGGTAGGTGAATTTCATATTCCATTTTCAGAGCCATGAACTGGAGGGCACATTTACAGTAGTCAATAGTCACTCTTCCAAGTTTAAGCATCGGGTTAAAAACATGAGGAAATGGTCTTTGCTTGTATGTTGCCTTTGAATGGTCCAGAGAAAATTTACTTACAAACCTGGCAATTTATCATGCTAATGCTGGACATTTTGCTAGCAACTGCCATAAAACTTGATCCCTATATTCTGGCAAGGAGAATGCATCTGAATTTGTTTGTGTCTACCTTGGCACTAGTTAGCTCATATAACACTTTTTTTTTGAAATACCGCTCACATTATACAGTAGGATGCAATTTCAGGAGCTTTTTTTTTATGGAGCAATTTCAGAGCCTTGTTCCCCTGGATGTCTGAATTCCATTTTCAGAGCCATGCACTGAATTTCAGTTGCTTCTCTGTTGCTAGCAGTGTAGCCTGGCTGTCTGTTTGCCATATGCAGAGGCTCTTAGTCACTCTTAGTCTGTGCCTGTCGTCCTCCGTTGCTGATGTATTATTATTTTTAAAATTTGGATTTTTTATGGTGCACAATACTTCATTATTATTGCCCTTGGGAGTTGGAAAGACATAATTTACAGAACAGAAAGCAATGCCGCAAATGTGGAAGTTGGTGGCTTTCTGGGGTTTCATTTCGTTGAGAGTGAGTCTTGGCCAACGAGTTTGTCCTCTAATTCGGTGGTTTCAGGTCTTTCAGGTCGTGACCTGAAACCCAAATGAATCTGTAACAAGCATTTCTTTCATGTTTTGCCCTTGTTCTCCCGTGTCTAGCCAGTGCAGTAGTAATGCACATCTGGTTTGTAATCCGCTATTCGTGGCTTGCCGTCGATAGGGCTCTGTCATGTTCGAAAAGCATATGCCATGTTATGTTTTAATTGGTTCATCAGCTGTGCGCATGTCAACATGCTTTCAGTGCATAATTTTTTTCTTTTTCTTTTTTTCGGAACCTTTCTTTTTCATTTGGTTTTGTTGGATCAGAGTCCAGAGCGACTTGCATCTCCCATCCCCTCAAGTTGATCACCAAACCAGATTGTGCATGCAAGGAATATTAGCTATCGCTCTGTGGTAGATTCTCGGGTACGCAACGGGACCTTGGGCCACGGCATTTGTCTCCGTCTTGTTGCGAGAGTACTAGCCCGGTTGCTGGCTGGCTTCCGACGCCCGTCCACACTGCGTGGAGTTCTCGCTTCCCCGGGCGGCGCCAAGTTGTCGTCGCCTCCAACTCGAAGCTGGCCGCTTGCGCTCCCTGCCCGTTCCCCCGCCGCTCCCTTCGTAGGGGCGGGGCTACGGCCGTCAAGGGAGCTCGCTCGTTGTCGCTGCCGCTAGCGGTGTACACTGGCTGCAAGGACAGGCTAATCGTAACTTGCATCCATCTGCGCCGCACGGATATTCGATGAGATGTGCACTGTGATGAGATGTGCAATGCTCAGTATATGGAGCCTTCAAAGATCTTTGCAGAGCTAATATATAGAGTAGACAAGCCCCGCATCCATAGTAAAGTGTTTTATTCTCAGGTTCAGAAGAAGCAGGCTTATGTTTTAAGCTCAGCATCGATCAGTAAGTCAACAACCGTCTTTCGCATCCTTGTTTATAAAAAAAATGCAACGAAAAGTAAAAAAAAAGGCACCGCTTGTATAAACGTAACATTAGAAATTGAAGAACAGAGCAAGAAAGTTCAGGCGCCGATTTGCTCAATTTCACAACAGGACAAGAAAAGGTACAAGCACACGAATGTTTTCTTGGACAACATTATTGGAAGTCTATCAGCAACTTGAGATGTAAAAGAAGAACCGCAGCAGTTCCCTTTCAATTCAATGGCAGGATCAGATCACCTGCACAAGGATAACAAAAGATCGATGTAGTTATTCATGTCGTTCAGTACACGACACTGATTTATATTTGCTTGTCTATTCCATAGTTAAAATCCATAGATACACTAGGATTACCATGATAGATGGAACATAGCATCCAACATGTTAGAAGAATGATTACGTGTTCCCATGAAATTTGCAACAAAGTAAACAATCAAGAAAAAAATGTTTGGTTGAGAGATCCCATGAACATAGCAATAACAAATTATATCTGTACACGATAAACAACAAAGCTGCCTCAAATATTGCGCAACGGTTGTGAGGAATAGTAATATCTTCCTGTGGTAGAGATGATGTACGTATTAAAATTTCTAATTTCTTTCAGTCAATTTTCCCCTAATATCAAACTTAAGGAAAAAGGTAAAAACAACATAAACAGATACAAAGATGCACTAGTGAGTAACTGGTATCTAGACCGCATGCACGGACATTGGAGCTAGGTCAGCAAAAAAAAAAATCTAGATTGCCAAAAGGGTAGTGCAACTTTTTATTCGTTTTGTAGTGAATGTAAATATGTAATATGGAAACTATTTATAGGCCTTGACAATCCTGTATTTTCCTCTTGGAACACGGACTGTGATACTTGACATTTCTCTGGTTATTGGGATTTTGGACCATGAACTTAAGAGCTTCATTTAGGGAACTGTTATCCAACATGATATTAGCAAGCTAACATTATATATAATCCATTCCTGTGAACTCTAGTTTACCATATGTAGTTTGTAATCTTCCTGTGTGTCTTATCAGTTCATCTTTCTATCTTATTTCTGGACCTAAGTCCATTCCTGCTCTCTTTTGCATTGTTTGTGCACCTAATTGTGTAAAAAATGAGGTAGGTGAATTTCATATTCCATTTTCAGAGCCATGAACTGGAGGGCACATTTACAGTAGTCAATAGTCACTCTTCCAAGTTTAAGCATCGGGTTAAAAACATGAGGAAATGGTCTTTGCTTGTATGTTGCCTTTGAATGGTCCAGAGAAAATTTACTTACAAACCTGGCAATTTATCATGCTAATGCTGAACATCTTGCTAGCAACTGCCATAAAACTTGATCCCTATATTTTGGCAAGGAGAATGCATCTGAATTTGTTTGTGTCTAACTTGGCACTAGTTAGCTCATATTACACATTTTCTTTTGAAATACCGCTCACATTATACAGTAGGATGCAATTTCAGGAGCTTTTTTTTTATGGAGCAATTTCAGAGCCTTGTTCCCCTGGATGTCTGAATTCCATTTTCAGAGCCATGCACTGAATTTCAGTTGCTTCTCTGTTGCTAGCAGTGTAGCCTGGCTGTCTGTTTGCCATATGCAGAGGCTCTTAGTCACTCTTAGTCTGTGCCTGTCGTCCTCCGTTGCTGATGTATTATTATTTTTAAAATTTGGATTTTTTATGGTGCACAATACTTCATTATTATTGCCCTTGGGAGTTGGAAAGACATAATTTACAGAACAGAAAGCAATGCCGCAAATGTGGAAGTTGGTGGCTTTCTGGGGTTTCATTTCGTTGAGTGAGTTTTTTTTTAGTCTAGGCCAACGAATTTGTCCTCTAATTCGGTGGTTTCATGTCGTGACCTGAAACCCAAATTAATCTGTAACAAGCATTTCTTTCATGTTTTGCCCTTGTTACATGTCTAGCCAGTACAGTAGTAATGCACATCTGGTTTGTAATCCGCGATTGATTGGTAGCTTGCCGTCGATAGGGCTCTGTCATGTTCGAAAAGCATATGCCATGTTATGTTTTAATTGGTTCATCAGCTGTGCGCATGTCAACATGCTTTCAGTGCATAATTTTTTTCTTTTTCTTTTTTTCGGAACCTTTCTTTTTCATTTGGTTTTGTTGGATCAGAGTCCAGAGCGACTTGCATCTCCCATCCCCTCAAGTTGATCACCAAACCAGATTGTGCATGCAAGGAATATTAGCTATCGCTCTGTGGTAGATTCTCGGGTACGCAACGGGACCTTGGGCCACGGCATTTGTCTCCGTCTTGTTGCGAGAGTACTAGCCCGGTTGCTGGCTGGCTTCCGACGCCCGTCCACACTGCGTGGAGTTCTCGCTTCCCCGGGCGGCGCCAAGTTGTCGTCGCCTCCAACTCGAAGCTGGCCGCTTGCGCTCCCTGCCCGTTCCCCCGCCGCTCCCTTCGTAGGGGCGGGGCTACGGCCGTCAAGGGAGCTCGCTCGTTGTCGCTGCCGCTAGCGGTGTACACTGGCTGCAAGGACAGGCTAATCGTAACTTGCATCCATCTGCGCCGCACGGATATTCGATGAGATGTGCACTGTGATGAGATGTGCAATGCTCAGTATATGGAGCCTTCAAAGATCTTTGCAGAGCTAATATATAGAGTAGACAAGCCCCGCATCCATAGTAAAGTGTTTTATTCTCAGGTTCAGAAGAAGCAGGCTTATGTTCCAAGCTTGCAGATAAAAGAAATGCAACGAAAAGTAAAAGAAGGCACCGTTTGTATAAACGTAACATTAGGAATTGAAGAACAAAAGCACGAAGGTTCAGGCGCTGATTTGCTCAATTTCACAACAGGACAAGAAAAGGTACAGGCACACGAATGTTTTCTTGGACAACATTATTGGAAGTCTATCATCAACTTGGATGTAAAAGAACCGCAGCAGTTCCCTTTCAATTCAATGGCAGGATCAGATCACCTGCACAAGGATAACAAAAGATCGATGTAGTTATTCATGTCGTTCAGTACACGACACTGATTTATATTTGCTTGTCTATTCCATAGTTAAAATCTATAGGATTACCATGATAGATGGAACATAGCAACCAACATGTTAGAATAATGATTATGTGTTCCCATGAAATTCCCAACAAAGTAAACAATCAAGAAAAAAAAATGTTTGGTTGAGAGATCCCAAGAACATAGCAATAACAAATTATATCTGTACAAGATAAACAACAAAGCTGCCTCAAATATTGCGCAACAGCTGTGAGGAATAGTAATATCTTCCTGTGGTAGAGATGATGTACGTATTAAAATTTCTAATTTCTTTCAGTCAATTTTCCCCTAATATCAAACTTAAGGAATAAGGTAAAAACAACATAAACAGATACAAAGATGCACTAGTGAGTAACTGGTATCTAGACCGCATGCACGGACATTGGAGTTGTATGGTGTTTTCCGGTCTTTTCAGCTCTTCACAAGTATTGTTGAATATTTTCAGCCATTTAATGTATCCTTAGCTTTAGATCACCAGTTCAAAACAAGCGAGAGTCTTTCATGTAATCATTGTCCTAAGATGACTTAGCATATCTCAGTACCACACCTTATTTTTGCGAAAAACCTCAGTACCACACTTTTTTTTTTTTTGCGAAAAACCTCAGTACCACACTAATTCAGTTCCCACCTATTACAGAACAATCAGTACAGCAGGGATGTAACCTGGCCACATAATTCTATCCTTCGACCATGTTGCACTAGAGTCAAGATGTGTAGCTAAAACCAGCACAAACAGTGAAGGTCTAAATCTAAATGTCTCATGAAATTCTAGTGAAAACACGCATAGAAAGTAACCTAAGATCAAAACATTAGATAAAAGTATTGGCACAGGCCCACTGAATTTATGGAATTAATAGTTGACTGCCTACCACTGTAAATGGGTACAGTCGAGAAATTTAGTTTAATCTCAGCTGTGTGATACATATCCTGGGTCCAGTCACGCAACACCTAACAAGCTAACAACACCGCTGCCACCTTCACAAGTATCCAGTTCCCTTCCCAATTCAACTGTATGTAATACAAGGATTAGTGCAAACCATTTGCTAGAGGACATGAAGAATCATACTTTCAAAGGCCTAAATGGAAGGCAATTCACACAATCAGAAAACTGAAACTCTTCCTGCATTTATCCTTGCCAGTTTACCATCCATTCTATCATACTCCATTCTACTTCCAGTTATCCCTTTCAGGTTATTACTACCCAAAAAAATGTATGCATGGAGAGTGATTGGAATGTAGTTTCCAGCAAATAACTTTGGATTCATTTCGTTTCCACCACACAGATTACTGCATAACATTTATAGAGTAGACCATTTCATTTCAAGCTACGTTCAGTTTCAATAGGCCTCACCTCTCCAATCCAAGGAACAGCAGCACGAGAAGCCGCCGCAGCAGAGCCGCTACTCCGCGTCGACGACCTTCTTGGGCTCTGCGCACCGGAGAAGAAACAACCGCATCAACCAACCGATCAAACTCAACAGAGTAAACGAAAGGGGGCAAGACGAAACGTGAAGGGGATTCGGACCGTGGAACTCGGGCGGGCGGGCGTCCTTGCCCCAGCCGACGCCGCGGGTGGACTCGAGGTACTGGTCGACGAGGTGGCGGCACTTCTGGTGGTGGTTGATGCCCTCGATCCGGTAGCACCAGCGGAGGCGCTCCCGGATGATCTTGGCGGTCTCGATCTGGATCCACTTCTCCCGCACCAGGTGCTCCCGGTACTCGAGCATGGCCACCGGGTCCCCATACGGGTTCTTCGGGTCGAAGTTGTCCGGCGGCTGCTCATCGAACTCAACCTTCGCCTTCCGCACCATCTTGTCCGCTCGCCGCCGCCTCTCGCTCCGCCTCTTGGGGGAAATTGGTGTTCTCGTCTCGATCGGAGGGGAGACGAAGCCGAACGGGTCGATGAGCCCATTTTGCCGAATCAGGCCTGTGGGCGGGCACTGAGTAGAGCCGGCCCAGCAAAATCGAATCCGCCTCCTTCAGAAACGGCCCACGAAGGGGGAAAATGTGGCAGCGGCCCACCACGAAGATAGTGGAGTCGAAATCGGCTTGGTACATTGGGTCTTGGGGATTCCATCCCCGTATAATAAAACAGGAGCCGATTGTCCAAATAATCAAACAAACATCCCCGCCGGCGCCAAGCTCATGTCCTACGCCCGGGCGAAGAAACCTCC
>OAMR01000042.1:2428666-2442376 GCA_900205405.1 Echinochloa crus-galli
ATGCCCTCGATCCGGTAGCACCAGCGGAGGCGCTCCCGGATGATCTTGGCGGTCTCGATCTGGATCCACTTCTCCCGCACCAGGTGCTCCCGGTACTCGAGCATGGCCACTGGGTCCCCATACGGGTTCTTCGGGTCGAAGTTGTCCGGCGGCTGCTCATCGAACTCAACCTTCGCCTTCCGCACCATCTTCTCCGCTCGCCGCTGCCGCCGCCGCCGCTTGCTCTCGCTCCGCTTGGGTGGGGAATGGGGGATTGGTGTTCTCGTCTCGATCGGAGGGGAGACGAAGCCGAACGGGTCGATGAGTCCATTTCGCCGAATCAGGCCTGCGGGCTGGCATTGAGTAGAGCCGGCCCAGCAAAATCGAATCCGCCTCCTTCAGAAACGGCCCACGAAGGGGGAAAATATGTGGCAGCGGCCCACCACGAAGATAGTAGTGGAGTCGAAATCGGCTTGGCACATTTTGTGTCTTGGGGACAACCCCGCCGGCGCCAAGCTCATGTCCTACGCCCGGGCGAAGAAACCTCCGATTTGGGGTGCCAAACGAGTACGCAGTGCGTTCGTCCGGCCTAATTGGTACATGTGGTTCGATTTCCGCCAATCTTTATTTTCAGCCAGTCTACTGAAATCCAACGTGTTCTGTTCGGTGATTGTTCGATTTCCTCTTATCTTTCTCTTCAAATCCAACGCTATCTTTCTATTCAAAAAATCCAACGTGATTCTTGTCTTCTCCTCTAGGAGAGACTGGGCGAATCTCGGGGATGGCCCCGCGGGGCTGATTGCCGAGCGCCTTCTCGTTCACGACGTCGCCGACTACGCCAGCTTCCGCGCAGCTTGCCATCGGTGGCGGCATTGTTCGTTGGACCCGCACGCATACGGCGTCCTCGACCCCCGTTTCCACCCACGCCAATGGATTATGCTGGTGTGTCACGGACTATGGTGATCTTGGTGGCTAGTGTGATGATCCGCCGCTGGTTTGGCAATTTATAGTATGACGGACTCTTGAACCAGTCTCAGTTTTCCTACTTAATGTGTTTCCCGTTGGCCGTTGCAGAATTTGTACCATATGTGCTTCCACCAGTTCCAATTTCCCTACTTACTGTGTTTCCCGTTTTGAGTAACTAGCAAATATGCCGTACGTTGCTACGGGTTAAAACAATGTATATAAATATATTATCAGTTGTTTCTGCTAGTGCAAATAATATACATACTTTAGACATCCTGATTTTTTTCCTAAAAAACTCATGTTCATTGCAAAATAATAATAATAATACAACACACATATGTATATATTTTTTTAGACAATACACATATATGAAGTGCATTTTTAGTACAGATATACACTCTCAGTTGATATCACTTTCTTCTTGGCCAGCTAAATTAATCTTTATTTTATTGTTAGATATAAAGATTAACGTAATAAAGAATTGAATCGGTAGGAGAAATTAGGTCAAATGAACTCACTTAGCCAGCTGACATTGTCTGTCTATTCTCTCTCCCTATATTGTGACCACCAAGAGCAGGATTTTCGAGACACGTGTACCTAGAATCCAGATGTGGAGCTCCCTCACCTAGTTTTCTTCGCCGGGAGTCTTTTTCCTCTATGCCATTATAAAAGTTGATGGTTACCCGTGTGCCATTAAAAAGTTCGTAGACACTTGTATGCCATCACGTGAACTTTCTTTTACCCGTGTGCCATTCCGTCCGCATTCCGTTAGAAATTAGCCCTGACAGATGGGACCCACATATGTAAAATGACCTTTCTGCCTCTGGCCTTATCTCTCTCCCTCAGCTCCGTCGTCTCTCTCCCTCAGCTCTCTTCTCTCTCTAAACGGCTGCCGGCGTAGCCCCGACGCGACCAGGCATAGTTCCGGCGAGGCGGCGGCGCGGCTCCAGTGAGGGCGACGACGGCTGGCGNNNNGCGGCCGGCGTGTCATGGCCAGGCGCGGTCCCGGCGTTGGAAGGCGGCGCGGCGTGGCTGCGGTGCGAGCGCGGCCAGGCTGCGGTGAGAGAGGGAGGAGAGGGAGAGAGGGGGGTTAGGGATGACAGGTGGGCCCAAGGGCAAAATAGTCTATTTCCAACTCTGTTAGTCTCTATCCGTCCAAAATGGCACACAGGTAAAAGAAAGTTTACGTGATGGCATACAAGTGTAAACGAACTTTTCAATGGCACACGGGTAAGCATCAACTTTTATAATGGCATAGAGGTAAAAGACTCGGCTGCTTTCTCTATCTTTTTCTGTCCTCTTATTTCCACTCGGACAGCATCAAGCAGTTGCTCTGCTTGCCGCCTCTATTGCCACAGAACTACCGCTTTGCACAAATGCATGCTGCTAGGCCGCCGTCCGTTGCATGACGACGAAGCTGTCACACTCGAGAGGCTCGCCGGGAGGTCCCCTGTTCGCCTGGTGGTCTCCCTCGACTTGGTTTTCCTGTAGCTTAAATTCTTCGTCATCTTTCTTTTATCCCGGCAACGAGCGAGCTCGTTCTCCCCTCCAAATATACAGCACATGGCGATCGTGAGCCAAAATTTCCCAGCAGCTTTTTCTCAATCTTTTGTGCCGTTGTCCATTTTAAAAGCTATTGCATGCTTCCAACCGACGGGAATAGATGATCTCGTCGCCGCCCTCCACTGCGTCCATGAGATCGATGGCGATTGTGAAGGACTTGACTGCTTGCCGCCACCGCCGTTGAGCGAGCCCCAGCACTGCGCCAAGCCATCACTATCTTCCTCAGCATAAACGTGCAAGCATTCTCTGTTACCTATCTGCTTCGAATCCAAGAGCGACAACAACCTTGTCGGCGCTAATTTTGGAGATCAGCGGCAGGGCTCACCGTCGATTCTGGAGGAGTTGGAGCCAGTTGACAACGACCACCCCCGCCAGCAGCGTCGAACTCTTCTACGACGAGTAGACGACGGCGTCAGCTCCGGCCCTTGTTAGATCCTCTGCCTATTCTTTCAATTTCTATTTGATTTTGTTGTGATCAAGACAACAGGGGTTCTCTTTCTCTTCCTTTTATATTTATAGCCGATGCAGTTTTATGTTTTTATGTGCTTTTCTATTTTCGATTTCGATTCATGCAGGAGGAGGTGCGGGCGTTATGCCTAGAGTTCCAAGACTACGGAGTTTGAGTCCGGCTCGGTCGAGAGTTCCTTGCGAAACAGAGATAGAGTGGTGACGGTTTTATCTATAGGACACTAACATACGGACGTACGAAACAAGCGAGAGGCAACGGATTGACGTACGACAGAAACAAAGGCAGAACGCACGAAAATTCATTACTCGCTTTATAATTAGGTAGAGATTTGTAACCAGCTGGAGCTATATATGTCTTTTCACTAGTCCCAAATTCCCTACTTAATGCGTTTCCCGTTTTGAATTTGTACGAGGAGCTATATGTGGCTCTCTTGATTTTTATTGTGGTAACGTGTTATGTTATCTGATGCGGACATCACCACGTTAGAGGACATACACGAGTCGACTTTGTTTCCATGCTACAAGTCGTCGCCACGTCGGGCAGCAATTTCGGTTCGGATTCAGCCGACACGTCTGCGCTTCAACTGCGATATCTCCCTCATACGACGTCCAATCAAGGTGTTCTTGGATGCGTTGGAACCGTGACGACGAGACGCTTCTTTTGGTCCTGGTTTTAGCTCTAGAAGATTCGTGGATCATTCTGTGTGACCACGAAAGGTGCTGCGTCACCTGTTGTGGGCCTTTTCAGGCTTTGTATCGTGTCAAGCCTTCGGCCCATGTCGTGGGCGCGGCGCCCCGAACCCTAGCTCGCCCCCACAACATTAAATTCAGTAGCTGCCGTCGTTTAGAGTCGGATTTTGCTTAGATTAATCTGTCGAGAACGGTTTCGCCGTATATCGGTTTGTAGAACCACAACTTTCGATCTTAATTATTCATCTGCAGAGTCACTTCATATTGAGCTGCGTTCTTTCGAGTTCTTGCTTGTGTTCTTCGTTTCGTAGGCAGGGATTAGCCTTCTCGGCGAGGTCAACCGAGTTGTGACACGGTTGATAACCAGAGGAGTCGTGGTGCTAGGATTGCGGGGTTCGAGTTACTGACTTGAAGCCGGATCGGTGTGTTGCGCTCCGCCCAAAACGAGTTATCCTTCACCTGACGGAAGATCGGGCACACCCCAGTTCCCATCAACGATGCTCCAGAAAGCATCACTCTCCCATTTCAAATTATAGTTTACTTAACTTTTTGACTCTAAGTTTGTCTGCTCGTCTTATTTAAAATTTTATATAAATTATTATATTTTTTATGATGGATTGTTTTATTAGTAACTTTTTAAATAACTTAAATTTGGCTATATTTACATACATTTTTTGAATAAGACGAACGGTCATTCTAAGTTTGATCGCTCGTCTTATTTAAAATTTTATACAAATTATCATATTTTTGTGGTAGATTGTTTTATTAATATTTTTTAAATAACTTAAATTTAGCTATATTTACATAAATTTTTTGAATAAGACGAACGGTCATACTTATGGTAAAAAAGTCAAACGAACTATAATTTAACTAAAGTCGGGAGAGTCGAATTTGGATCTGCAGGTTGGTACTTAGGTTCTCTGACCACGAGGCTAGAGGCTCTTTCACTAAACGAAAAATAATTTGAAACAAATGTAGTAGTTAGAATTTTTTAAATAAGAATGGTCAAACGTTACGAAAAAAAGCCAACAACGAATAATACTCAGAACAGAGGCAGTAAATAAAATATATAAATTATTAGCTAAATTATTGATTAGATAACGTAAAATTCGAATCCGAAAGGGATTCTGTCCCATCTGAAAGGCCCTCGAAACAGGGATATTTAATTATTTGCCATCGTTACCAGAGGCACTCCTTCGGATGCTAGTTTTGGGATGGCCAATACAGATTTGCCATTCTTGCGCTGGACCTCCTCACCATTTGCCACTTTTGCTGATGTGGCGCGCCATGTCGGACAGACAGCGTGGACGGAGCGTGCGAAACGACCAAAATGCCCCTGTGTTTTCATGTGTTAGCCATCCATTCTCCTCTCTCTTGTCACTGACGCGTGGGACCCTGTCAGATCCATCTTCAACCTCCCGCAATCTCCCCAGAATCTGCTTCGGCAATGGCCGTCCTCCCAGATGCACTGCAGCAAGATGCGCATGGCGGCCAGCCTTCGGGCTATAAAACACCCAGCCGCGGCCCTCCTCGCTCTAGCCGCCGCCGCTGCCCCTTTTGGGGTTTTCTCCACCCGTAGCCAGCAAGAGAGGGGAAGGGAACCGAAGAGAGGGAGGAGGACAGAGGAGGAAGCCGGACGGGAGGAGCCCGCCCGACCGCCGTGAAGACGCAGCCGCCGTCCTCCATCCGAGCTGCGCCGACTCTGCCGCTGTCCTTGACGAAGAGGAGAAGCCGCGAGCTTGCCGACGGTCCGTGCGCAAGGGAGACGTCGCCGCCGACCGCAAGCCGGAGGCCGGACGCCCGGACCACGACGTCGATGACCACGCCTAGAAATGGCAAATCTGTATTGACCATTCTAAAACTAGCATCCGAAGGAGTGCCTCTCGTAAACGATGGCAAATAATTAAATATCCCCTGGAAACATATCCCCTTCTCCGGATGGGCCTCTCCTTCCTCTCTCTCTCCTGGCTGGCGGCCCAGGCAGCGACGACCCGACGAATCCAACCCGAGCACTCCCCCCGTTGGCGAGTCCCGAGATCGGCGAGAAGCAGGCAGCGGCGCTGTTCCGACCAGTCGAAGCAGGCGGTCCCGAGAGGAGCCGGCGTCGATGAGCTCCCCGGCGAGGTCGACCGTATCGGCGGCGAGCGGAGGCGCCGTCTCGGCCGCCGAAGACGTCGCAGACTCCATCGACGCGCTCTACCGCAAGGATGAAGCCGTGGCAGGTAAGACGCCTCTCTCCCCGTGCAAGCCCTAGCGCTACATGCCTCGAGTGACTAACGGATTGGGTCGGCCGCGCCGCGCAGAGCTCAGGTCGGAGGTGATGGAGGCGCTGCAGAGGGAGGTGAGGTCGCTCGACGACGACAGCTGGATGTTCGCCGCGCCGAGGTCCCGCATCAACCTCGTTTCCAGGCCCTGTAAGAACTAATAAGAACACAAAAGTAGCAAGGCATTTCTCCAAAAATTGTTTGCAGTATGAGCATAGTTTTGTGATCTGTTTTTGTTTCTTGAATTTGGCCTATGGTCTAATTGAGTGTAGCACGGTTTAGTGTTCTTGGTCAGTGAGCATTGTATGTTCCTGAATCAATTGCCTGATTGATTGCGCTGCTGCTAGGGGATGCCTGGGGGCTGTTCACAGTTATGACTTACAAGTTTCTTCTTTTTCCCCAATGGGGTATGTGTTCAGGTGCTTACCTGCCCAAGCAACAAGGGAAACTCACGGAACTGGGTCAAGCATCTAAGAAAACAAGGAACTTCTAGGACATACATTTTTTTTGTTGCAAGAAGCCTACTCCATGATGATTAATGAAAGCTGAGACTCCACCTAATGATGATTTCATCCGGCTTAAAACCATCTAATTGCTTCCTGATAATTCAGTTTCAGGCACTGTCAATGATTTGTGCCTTTCCTATCTTTTTGCTTGCTAAGGTTCCCTTTGTTTCTCTCGCATTCATGATTCATCTCCTTTTTCTTTTAATAGGAAACAAGATACATGATACATCTCAGAGGTGCAATATGCCACTTTTGTAGGAGAGGCATCAAATACACTTATAAACGCATTGACCGAATGATTGAACACTAAGTTTTTCTGTCTTTAGTCCCAACCATCACTAGCATAGTGTTACCCTAGATGTTAGAAAGACGGTCACCCCATGACTAGCGACTAATCTCAACTATTCGCAGTCTAGGCGTTCTAATCACTGGTCCATGCAGTCTAGATGCTAGATTCCAGGGCCTCGACTAGCAGCCTGATGAACAGCAGCACTGCAATACACCTGCATAACAGATTTTAGTCAGTTGCGAGTTCAAAGCTTTCCAATTGCAATTCATTCCTGAGCATTAAAATATTAAAACATGGATTAATTCTTTCAATTTGATTGTGTTTAATAATGACTTTGTCCCATTCTGATTCTAATATGATGGATGCCTGGTTTTCACATATTATTTAGCTATCCTGATTGCTTACTTTTTTATTATACCCATGGTTTTTAAGGCGTCGCCTAGGCGTCCAGGCGCCGGAAAATCCTGGGCGTCGGGCTCGCCTACGAGTAAGGCGTCCGCCTTGGTCTGTTAGGCGTCAGGCGTCGCCAAGGCAGGGTCTGCGGACGCTTTGCTCGCGAAATCGGCGCGCGGAAAGATGCAGCGGCGGGAAGAAATTGCGCCTTCTGCCTGCCGCGCGGGAAGAAATAGCGAGGCAGAGAGATAAGCGCGGGGGAGTGGGAGTCAGGGGAGAGGCCAGAGGAAATAATCGAGCTCGTGCCGCACTCCTGCACATACCTTCCCTACGCGGCGGCGCATCCATGCACGGCCGCCGGCGCATCCAGGCGCGGACCTCGCCGCATCCCCGCCCGCCTGCGCATCCACGCACTGCCGCATCCCCCGCCCGTCGGCGCATCCACGCGCGGCACGTCGCTTCTCCGTCTGCCGGCGGATCCAGGCGCGGCCGCCGGTGACTGCAGCGGCGATTGAAGCCCTCCGCCCGAAGCTTGATTGAAGCCTGCCGTCCGCCTGCTCCGATTTGCCTTCCTGCCGGCCGCATGCTTTGATTTGGCTTCGATTCCGCCCCACGCCCAACTCCGAGCTGCCTTTCCTTGGGCACCGTAGGCCGAGGAGCAGGAGCAGGGCAGGCGGAGGCTGAGGCAGGCGTCGAGTGGATGTGGATAAGGTGGGGGGTTCTGGGCTGGGCTGATTTAATGGGCTTCTTTTCATCTTTAGGCCCACTGGTCCTCTATTTTTTCTTCTTTTATACAGGTATATGTATGTATTATAACAAAATATACTTGCATGTAAGGCGTCGCCTCACCTTGCGCCTTAACCGCCTAGGCGTCCGGGCGGTAGCGTGTCGCCTCGCCTCGCCTTACCGCTTTAAAAACCATGATTATACCTACCACACCTATCAACAACAAAGCACCATAGACAAAAACTTCATTTCCCAAACATTTCTGTTACCCCAACATACCGTGTTGGACTTGACAAGACAATGAATGTGCAGTGTCTTGCTGTTTTTATTAGGGCTATGTACCATTGGCTTTATAAATTGTTTTATTTAATTGGCAATGTTGGTGTGTTCTTTACTGAAAGAAAGGCACTTGACAGTTAGATTAGCCTGTATGACATTTCTTGGGTTTTCCATTGTTTCTTACTCTTTCTCTTTTTTTTCTTTGAAATGTGAATGAATGCTGCTGTGCATATATACCATGTTGAACAATGCATATGAATAAAACTGGGGTCAACCATAACTGTATCGGTAGCTTGATACCCATGTCCATAAGTTAGAAATGCTAGGGGTTCAGATTGGTGTCCATGATGTATGCAGTTGTCTGCTCTTTAGCTTTCTTGTAGATGCCATGTTTTAAGGCATTAGAATGCTAGTACCTATAAAGGGAATTGGCTTTGCACCGGTCATTTCTTCCAGGGGTAGTGCTTATTTGTCAGTAGCCATGTTCCCTGAAGATGAAGAATGATGCTTCAACTTGAAGTTGACTTTGCGAACGCATTTTTCATCATGGGTATAGAAGACAGCAAAAATGTTGATAACCATCATTGAACACTAAGTTTTGCTGTCTGTGGTCCTCACCATCACCAGCATTGCAATACATCAACATAACAGATCTCAAATCAGTTGTTCGGTTGAAAGCTTGCGATATAAAAATTCATCTAGGCATAAATACATTGAAACATAGATTTGTTCCTTCAATCTGATCGTCTTTTTTAATATGGCAGTGTCACATGCTTGATTCTGATCTATTAGATGTTTGTTTTGGAGCTTATAATTTCGTGTTGCACGGACATTTTTGTTACCCAACATACCATGTTGGGCTTCATAACAAATGTGCAATGTCCTGATATTTTATTAGGGCTATGTGCCATTGGTTTTATAAATCATTTTGCTTGATTGAGAATGTCCATGTGTTCTCCAGTGAAAATAAGGCACTTGACAATTAGATTAGTCTGTAAGTGATATTTGCTTCTTTTGAAATGTGAACAAACTCATAATGTTCACTCTCTATGCCGACACAGGCAGTGCTTATGAACAACATTGGGGGAGACTGTAGTAGTATCAGTAGCTTCATACCCTGGCCCAGAACTTTGAAATGGTAGGCATTCAGATTGGTTTGAATAGTTTATCCAGTACAGTATGCGCTATAGCTTTCTTGTAAGGCCATGGTTTGAGACTTTTGGAAGGAACATTTTGCTAGTGCCTACAAAAGTTGGTTTTGCACCAATCATCTCTTCCTGAGGTGATATTCGTTGTGAGTAGCCATGTTCAAGTTGAGCCTCGGAGGTTGACTTAGTGGATGTACTTGCCCATTGCCAACATGAGTATACAGTAGCGAACACATTGCAAGAAACCATACCACTTATTTCTTTGTTAGTGGATTTTTCATATAAAGTAGTATAATCTCAGGCAAGTTGTATGATGCTACTTCCAGTTTAGTTTGTCATGGAAGTAGGGCATAACCAATTTACTTATAGATGTATTGATGCTTTTGCTGGTCCCCTGAAATAGCAAAAACACTGAGTTATTGTAGCCTTTGCCTGGGCACACCTTTCATCAATATAGTTTTTCTTCAGGCATTCTGTTTTAGATTTTATCTATAAGATTGTAACATAATTTTGAATTGTAGATCTATTGTCTAGTCCACATACATGCATTGCCTGTTTTGACTCTTTGTATTAGTTTATTTATTCAGGATCTATCTGTAGTCACATCCTCTTTATTAGCATAACATTATTGTTGCTGATCTCAAAGCTGTTACATAAATGGACTAAGAAGCAAATAACAAAACTTCTAATAAATAAAACAAAACTTCTATCCTTAAAAGGCTAGGAGGTAATGTAATTATTTGGAGAAAAAAGTTTAATATCAGAAATACATCAATACATCAAGATTTGCATGTCTTAGTATTAACTGTCAGCTTGATATTGATCATCGGCATGTCGGCAGATCTGTTTATTTGTTGAGGCCCCTGCTGTGCCATTATTGGTTTCCACTTTGATGTTTGTAGTGCTGAGAATCCAATATTGTTTCACCGTAGTACTTTCTAATGGGAGACGCGTCAGGATATGAGGCCTTTTTGTGTAGTGCCGGTGTCGGTGGATAAGTTGGAGCAATATGCTTTCTGAATTATGAGTATATCTCGTGAAGCAGGCAGGTTCTGTTGAGTCCATCACCACTGGGAGGTGCCTGTGCTTATTGCCATGCCAGGAGCCGACACCGACGCTGCCATTTAAACTTGCCGCCTTCTGTTTTTCTTTTATTGCTGGATGGGTGCCTCTCCATTTTGAAGGGGTGCATGTAGTACTACTTTGTTATCCGACAGGTGGCCACAGCATCAAGTTGGGATCGGCCCCATGGGGTAACCGTGACGCATGGGAAATGCCACGATGAGGTGAAATCGCAAAAGCAAAGCTCAAAGGCTCAGGGAGTCAGGGCTTGCCTCTTAACAGGAGCTGGGATTGCTGGAAAACGCAATGCAAGCTCGCGCAAATGCCTTCGGACGCCCCGTTCGTTTGCCTTATCAGCCACCAGTTGGGCCAGTCTCAATGAGGCATTTCGCTACACTGTTTCCTATACGCCACATCATGTATAGCGAGATGAATCAATGAATGAAATAAACCTTCACAGTGGAGCATTTCATTCACACGGTTTCCAAAATAAAATAAAGCAATTAGTTGCATTGGGTTGTTATCACCACTAGTCGCAATGCCTGCGCGGCACGCGCGTGCTAAATTCTCTTCTACATATTTATTCCAACTAATGTGCCACCATATTTATATTATGATTGTGCGCACGTGTGGTGCACACGTGTTAAAAAAGAAGGGTAATCAAATAACCTTTATTTGTAATAAAAAATAAAAATTGTGCGCAAGTGTGGTACACACGTGTTAAAAAAGAAGGGTAATCAAATTACCTTTATTTAAAATAAAAATAATCCACTATAAATTAAATAATAGTATAAAAGAAAATAAAAAATATGTCCGGAGGTACTTCTATTGCTAGGATAATGCCAAGATCGATGGTGTTTTTCTAAAAAAAGGGTAATATTTTTTTTGTGAGTAGCGGCATCATTTCCTTAAATTAACCGATCATTATACAGAGGAGGCCAGATTACATCTGAAGCTTCATACAACCAAAATAAAACTGCCATCAGTAGGCCTAGCCAGAGTATGTGCTGCCTCATTACATTTTCTACCAACATGGATAAGGGAAAAAGTAGCAGAACCACACACTGTTTGCTTGATATCTTGAATAAATCGTGCCAACATGAGATCAATCCATAACTGCTGATTGGAGCTTTTGTATAATTGATAGACAGTCAGGAATAATCACCTGATTATATGAGAGGTCCGAAGCAAATGAACTGCACACTTAAAAGCAGTAGCCTATGCAAGTTCAGGTTAAGTGATTCCTGCGGTGGAACCTATTTTTTCATGCATGGGTGGATATACACTGCTGGTCTTACTGAATGGGTGGGTGATCCAGAGAACCAACAATCTTGAGCCACTCTAATACATTCTCCATTCCCCACGCACCAGAGAACACCACGATCTACTACATGGGAGTCCAGCATCCATATATAAAAGATTTATTTGGATGGTATCTTCCTTTGAGCACTCTTGCACAAAGTGACTCAGGATCAGTTAACAAACGCCAACACTTGGCAGGGGTATTCAATAACAGAAAGTTGAATACTTAATTCATACCATAATTTTTTTCATCAACATCAGATTTTAAATAAAATATAGATGACAACAATTTTATGTTAATAGACATAAAAATTGTGTCGACCAAAGTAATTAGCATAACCATACATGAGTTTGAACAAATTCTCAAGGTAAAGTTCATTGAGGCTGTTCCACGAAGGCTAGGCTACCAAAAAAATTGTTGCAAATCACGTTGCTGTTCCTCATTGGCGGACGAAATCCTTCAGCTTCGTCATCCACCGGATGTACTCCTTGGCCTGCTTGGTCACCGTGTAATCGTGCGTAGCTGACAGCGTGATCCCCGGTTGCTCCAGGTACTTGAACAGGCCTTTCTGCACATTCACCGGGAGCTCCCTGAAATATAAATGAACCAGTACTGAGTGGATTAGCAGCTAGAGAGGCATTAAGAGTAGCCAATTATATATCCAAAACAAGACCTTTTTTCAACTTAATGTAGCAGTCGCGCTATACATAACTAATTTTTTTATTCAACTCATTAAGAGACTGACCAGAGGCACACATTGCCTGAACCATTAAAATGCTATAGTTTTCACCACTGAATCGGGATGTAACAACATGGAGAAAAGATTTGACATTGCTTTTATATATACAAAACAAGTTATGACTCAGTACAGAAATGCCAGAGGTTAAAGGTCATATTTCACCCTGCACTGGTTATCAGCCAGCAAGTGTCACAAGAATGCCAAGCTAGCTGCAACATCTGACATTCTAAATAATAGATAACTTTTTCCATGACATTCTAAATCACATGATAATGGTAGAAATCACCAACGAACACATAATTATATGAGGGTGTTTATCTACATAACCCTTTTTTGGACAAAGAACTAGTTGGTGTTAATAAGGAGAGCGCGTAGTCATGTCCAATGAACGTATAAATGCTCTAAGTGTGGCTGGATGTTCTACTAAAGGAAATGACAAGGGCGAGGTTGAGCCAGAGTGTGAATTTGAGCAATACCATTTCCTACATGTGGAATATGATAAAGAAGATCCATCAATGATAATAAGTAGTACATATCCTAGCATGAAAGAGTTCAAGGGCGTGTTTGGATACCTGGTGCCCCTAGCCTGCATTGTACCGCTGAGCCAGGCCCCCTCTGACCAGGCCGGTTGCATGCACAGCAGTGTGATTGGTTATATGCATGTCTTCAGCCTGGTTCATCGCAACCGATGTTTGATTGCATGTCCTTTTTTTTCATTTTTCGTGTCCAACACCTTAAGCCTCCTTTATTTGCGCTCTCGATTGCATCAGCCGGGCCTGGCTCTTCGGAAACGGTCGATTTGCTCGTCTCCCCGAAGCCGGTGGACAAGGCAACCAAACTGACAGCACCTACATGCAACGAGCCTGGTTCTACGGGAGCCAGGTAACCAAACACGCCCCAAGTTGATGCTATTTAATAGAATTCCAAATTAATTATACTACCACTTTAGGAAAAAGTAATATTTTTTATGAATACTAGTCGCAATGCCGCGCGGCACGCGCGTGCTAAATTCTCTTCTACATATTTATTCCATCTAATGTGCCACCATATTTATATTATGATTGTGCGCACGTGTGGTACACACGTGTTAAAAAAGAAGAGTAATCAAATAACCTTTATTTGTAATAAAAAATAAAAATTGTGCGCAAGTGTGGTACACACGTGTTAAAAAGAAGGGTAATCAAATAACCTTTATTTATAACAAAAAATAAAAATAATCCACTATAAATTAAATAATAGTATAAAAGAAAATAAAAAACTATGTCCGGAGGTACTTCTATTGCTAGGATAATGCCAAGATCGATGGTGTTTTTCTAAAAAAGGGTAATATTTTTT
>OAMR01000042.1:2446258-2458711 GCA_900205405.1 Echinochloa crus-galli
GCACAATATATGTATACACTATTCACTTGAAAAAAATATCTTACATTAAACTCTGAATCTCAACATTAATCCTACCTCTTGAAAGATGGCATGGTCCAGCACACATCTTGAGTAGAACTGCATCCACCTGTCACTTGCCACTCATGTAGAAACCCATGCCTGCATCAATTATACAAGTCAAATTAAATTTGAACCAAGCATATTTGGACAAAAGCACCTTAGCCGTAATGTGATAAAAACTTGTAATGTTATGAAAAGAAAAAAAATAAATTCTTACTGTTAGTCACTTTGCCATGATGCTTACTGACAAACATCACCATAACCAGCATACATATTATCTGTTCATAAACTAAACTAAACGAAGTAATCAACAGTACACATTAGAACAGTTGAAACATGATCATCATTAGAGCGGTCTGAATTAGAAATCAACACAGAAAGAAAGCAGCTAGAATATGCCTACTAAATTCATCTAATCATGCCATAATACTTTCTAAACTTAATAAGAATGGGTTCAACCCATACAGAAGTTCCCTACATCATTTCAAGGACCATGGACTATCCCTAAACTACAGTAAATTTTCACCCAACAAAATTAAAAGAAAGCTTTGGCTGCTCAAAGCCCTTAATAAAATTCAGGTGGAGATGCTCTGTCCCCTGTTGACACTTAAAAGAGAGCAAGAGCAAGAAAGCTGCCCGTGGTTCGTCGAGAACCGGAAGCTGGAGCTCATCAAGGAGGTGCAGGCCCGCCGCGAGTACGTGGCATGTTTCATGAACAAGATGTCAGCATCCATTTATATATCTTATTTTATTTTGAAAATTTATGAATAACTATCTATAACATCTTTAGGAAGATTCACGTAGCCCATATTTTTCACTTGAACTCTTTTCACTTTTCTATATATAACCTGGAACTTTTCCATATCCACGAGCACTTAATGTATCTGTAATACAATGTTATCTAGGCCGTGTTTAGTTCCCGAATTGGGCCTCCCGATTCGGGCCTGCGGTGCACTATGCCAACTGACGCGCGTCAGTCGGCGCACAGTAGCATTTCGTTTGTATGTGTGAAAAATTGTCCAAAAATTAATTAATTAGACTCAAAATGTTCGTCTCGTAGAGTACAACAAAACACACATAAAATTAAACCTATATTGTTTTAATTTAAATTACAAAACCAAATTTTCCTATACTAAATTCCCTGCAAATTATAATAAATCTTAAAAAAAATTTGACAATTGAGAAAATTATTGCATTAATTATGCTAACAAATCACATCCCAAAATCCAAAAATTTTGGGGTGTGACAACGCTGGCCCCTGGGCGCCGCAGACGCGTCTGCCCCCGCGGCCGGCCTGGGCGACAGTCAAGCGACGGTCTTGGCCGTCGTCGTTTTTCCCCTTCCACAAGGGAGGATTCAGCAGTGGGCGAGCGTGGAGAGGAGAGCGAGCGTGGAAGGGCGGTGCGATGCGGATCGATGGCAAAGGAATGAGCGTGGGGGAGGGGCGGAATCAGTGGGATCCGGTGGTGTACTGGAGGGGGGCGAGGCGCGCGGCCTGCGGCGCGGGGCGAGATATCGATCGCGGGTACAATTGTGGGTCTCTGTGGGTGTGGGTATGGGTATGGGTACAGGCGGGTTTGCTTGGTTAAAAAAGTTTTGGCTCAACGGTGGGATTGAATGAAAATTTTCTCTTCACTTTCCTATTCTTCGTGGGAGGGGAGGGAAAAATTCTCTTCACTTTCCTATTATCCGATGGAGGGAGGGGAAATTTTCTCTTCACTCTCCTATTTCCGATGGTGGGAGATGACGCCGAGGAAATTTTTTGAAGGAAGAGGGCTGTCAGGTGGGTCCGCGCGTGAGAGGTGGGTGGGTATCTTTTGGGTAAAAAAGTGTTTCAATTTCCTTGGATCTTTATAGTATAGATGGTGAAACGAAATCCCCCTCAATGGCCGTTTCACCGCGTTACCGAGGCCTAGGTAACAACGTGGGTCGTTTCACTATGGTGAAACGATTTTCTTCTCTCTCCTTCCTATTTCATGCAAAAGTTCTCTTTTGACTGATGCGTTACCTTATTAAATGTGCATGACACACCTATGAAATGACCATTGAGACTGGCCTTAGAGTTTGGCTTATCAGCCACCGGTTAGAGTTATCTGCTCGCGATATATGTGCAAATTATTGTATGATTTGCAGTGGTTGTCCACTTGACTTGGTGCAGTACTGGCTTGCTGGTAGCATGTCTCCGGCCTTTCCAGGTTGCTCTGCTGCGTGCACTCGTGCTTCGTGTAACCGTGAGTACTTTCCAGGACCGCTGGAGGCAATGAAATTTCTTGTGAGCGCCTGCACCCTGTAGGCTGCCGCTGCCCGCTGCCCGCTGCACAGCACTGCCTGACCAGCAGCGAGCTCTCGCTCGTGCTGGCTGCCTGGAACCAGCTCAGCTCATGCTCAGCTCTGATCTCTCATGGTCATGGTCCCCGTCATGTCTCTCTCCTCCGTCCCTATCGTCTCGAAAGAAAGAGAGGGACGGAAATGATTCGGCAACACTATCCATAAGACAAGCAATGGATTATGGATGGATAATGATGTTCTATGATACTGTATTAATTGGACGGCTAAATCCAAATGCATTTACATTTCAAAAAAAATGCATTTCCCAACCCAATCCCACCATCCAAACGACCCTGAATGATCGGATCAGCAGCACTTCCAGGCCCAAAAGAAAAAGGATCGGCAGCAGAGAAAAATCGCACTACTCATCATCACAATAATACGCAGTATGAACATATGATTCTGACGATGATTTGGGCAAACCATTTCTCTCTCTGTTTTTTTTTTAACTCTCGGGCTTGAATTCTACTACTGGAACCCACAATCCTACACGGCATGACGAAGCCTGCACTACCACTCACTCTTTTCAGTGCCGCCGGAAAAGGCGAAACAGACAAAACAGAATGGCACGAGAAGGAAAAAGTAAAGTGGCGCTCCTTCCTCGCTGCGTCACCGGCGTCCAACGGCTAGCTTCGCGTCTCCTGCGCCGGCGTCACCGCGCAGCCTCCCCCACGGGACTGCTAGGGCCGCCGCACCGGGTCCTCCTTCAGCCGCCGGTACACGCCGCTGGACGCCGTCGTCGCGCCGGCTGCAACGCGAACAACCAAAACAGCGAGAGAAAAGGCATTAGCACCCCAGAGGTGACGAAATCCTCGCGTAAGCAGTGTCGTCGGCGGAGGAGATCCTCGGGCACGCACCTCGAACTCCGCCGGTGGCGGCGGTGGCGGCGGCGGCGTCGAGGGAGCGAGCGGTGACGGTGGCGGCCGCGGCCAGCACGGGCGAATCTGCACGCGCAACATCCCACCACGGGTCGATTGTTAGCGGGAGCGGAGCCGAAGCGCTAGCGTGGCGGGCTTGCGCGGCGGCGGAGACGGAGACGTACCGGTGAGGGAGACGGCGGCGGGGTCGTGGGAGAGGAGGAAGAGGACGAGGAAGCACAGCAGCGTGAGGACGGGGACCAGGTGGATGGACCTGTCCGGCGCCGCCGGGCCCCTCACCGCCGCCTTCGCCGCCTTCTCGCCCGCCTCCTCCTCGCCCGCCGCGCTCACGCGGGACGGCCTCCCGCCCGGCGAGCCCAGGGAGAGGCGCTGCATTGCGGCGGCGGTGGGGCGTGGCGATTTTTTTTTTCGCTCTCTGCCTCTCCCTTTCTGTTGGGTTGGTGCGATGCGGCTGCGGGAGGAGAGGAGATAGCCAAGCCGGATGCCGTGCCCGTGCGGGGTTTAACGGAGGAAGGGAGCGTGCATTTATCTCGCTCGTCCCACGAGAGATTTTTTTTTTTGACATGAGGGAAGGTTTTTTGTTTTTTTTTGACATGAGGGAAGGTTTTTTGTTTTTTTTTGACATGAGGGAAGGTTTTTTGTTTTTTTTTGACATGAGGGAAGGTTTTTTGTTTTTTTTTGACATGAGGGAAGGTTTTTTGTTTTTTTTTGACATGAGGGAAGGTTTTTTGTTTTTTTTTGACATGAGGGAAGGTTTTTTGTTTTTTTTTGACATGAGGGAAGGTTTTTTGTTTTTTTTTGACATGAGGGAAGGTTTTTTGTTTTTTTTTGACATGAGGGAAGGTTTTTTGTTTTTTTTTGACATGAGGGAAGGTTTTTTGTTTTTTTTTGACATGAGGGAAGGTTTTTTGTTTTTTTTTGACATGAGGGAAGGTTTTTTGTTTTTTTTTGACATGAGGGAAGGTTTTTTGTTTTTTTTTGACATGAGGGAAGGTTTTTTGTTTTTTTTTGACATGAGGGAAGGTTTTTTGTTTTTTTTTGACATGAGGGAAGGTTTTTTGTTTTTTTTTGACATGAGGGAAGGTTTTTTGTTTTTTTTTGACATGAGGGAAGGTTTTTTGTTTTTTTTTGACATGAGGGAAGGTTTTTTGTTTTTTTTTGACATGAGGGAAGGTTTTTTGTTTTTTTTTGACATGAGGGAAGGTTTTTTGTTTTTTTTTGACATGAGGGAAGGTTTTTTGTTTTTTTTTGACATGAGGGAAGGTTTTTTGTTTTTTTTTGACATGAGGGAAGGTTTTTTGTTTTTTTTTGACATGAGGGAAGGTTTTTTGTTTTTTTTTGACATGAGGGAAGGTTTTTTGTTTTTTTTTGACATGAGGGAAGGTTTTTTGTTTTTTTTTGACATGAGGGAAGGTTTTTTGTTTTTTTTTGACATGAGGGAAGGTTTTTTGTTTTTTTTTGACATGAGGGAAGGTTTTTTGTTTTTTTTTGACATGAGGGAAGGTTTTTTGTTTTTTTTTGACATGAGGGAAGGTTTTTTGTTTTTTTTTGACATGAGGGAAGGTTTTTTGTTTTTTTTTGACATGAGGGAAGGTTTTTTGTTTTTTTTTGACATGAGGGAAGGTTTTTTGTTTTTTTTTGACATGAGGGAAGGTTTTTTGTTTTTTTTTGACATGAGGGAAGGTTTTTTGTTTTTTTTTGACATGAGGGAAGGTTTTTTGTTTTTTTTTGACATGAGGGAAGGTTTTTTGTTTTTTTTTGACATGAGGGAAGGTTTTTTGTTTTTTTTTGACATGAGGGAAGGTTTTTTGTTTTTTTTTGACATGAGGGAAGGTTTTTTGTTTTTTTTTGACATGAGGGAAGGTTTTTTGTTTTTTTTTGACATGAGGGAAGGTTTTTTGTTTTTTTTTGACATGAGGGAAGGTTTTTTGTTTTTTTTTGACATGAGGGAAGGTTTTTTGTTTTTTTTTGACATGAGGGAAGGTTTTTTGTTTTTTTTTGACATGAGGGAAGGTTTTTTGTTTTTTTTTGACATGAGGGAAGGTTTTTTGTTTTTTTTTGACATGAGGGAAGGTTTTTTGTTTTTTTTTGACATGAGGGAAGGTTTTTTGTTTTTTTTTGACATGAGGGAAGGTTTTTTGTTTTTTTTTGACATGAGGGAAGGTTTTTTGTTTTTTTTTGACATGAGGGAAGGTTTTTTGTTTTTTTTTGACATGAGGGAAGGTTTTTTGTTTTTTTTTGACATGAGGGAAGGTTTTTTGTTTTTTTTTGACATGAGGGAAGGTTTTTTGTTTTTTTTTGACATGAGGGAAGGTTTTTTGTTTTTTTTTGACATGAGGGAAGGTTTTTTGTTTTTTTTTGACATGAGGGAAGGTTTTTTGTTTTTTTTTGACATGAGGGAAGGTTTTTTGTTTTTTTTTGACATGAGGGAAGGTTTTTTGTTTTTTTTTGACATGAGGGAAGGTTTTTTGTTTTTTTTTGACATGAGGGAAGGTTTTTTGTTTTTTTTTGACATGAGGGAAGGTTTTTTGTTTTTTTTTGACATGAGGGAAGGTTTTTTGTTTTTTTTTGACATGAGGGAAGGTTTTTTGTTTTTTTTTGACATGAGGGAAGGTTTTTTGTTTTTTTTTGACATGAGGGAAGGTTTTTTGTTTTTTTTTGACATGAGGGAAGGTTTTTTGTTTTTTTTTGACATGAGGGAAGGTTTTTTGTTTTTTTTTGACATGAGGGAAGGTTTTTTGTTTTTTTTTGACATGAGGGAAGGTTTTTTGTTTTTTTTTGACATGAGGGAAGGTTTTTTGTTTTTTTTTGACATGAGGGAAGGTTTTTTGTTTTTTTTTGACATGAGGGAAGGTTTTTTGTTTTTTTTTGACATGAGGGAAGGTTTTTTGTTTTTTTTTGACATGAGGGAAGGTTTTTTGTTTTTTTTTGACATGAGGGAAGGTTTTTTGTTTTTTTTTGACATGAGGGAAGGTTTTTTGTTTTTTTTTGACATGAGGGAAGGTTTTTTGTTTTTTTTTGACATGAGGGAAGGTTTTTTGTTTTTTTTTGACATGAGGGAAGGTTTTTTGTTTTTTTTTGACATGAGGGAAGGTTTTTTGTTTTTTTTTGACATGAGGGAAGGTTTTTTGTTTTTTTTTGACATGAGGGAAGGTTTTTTGTTTTTTTTTGACATGAGGGAAGGTTTTTTGTTTTTTTTTGACATGAGGGAAGGTTTTTTGTTTTTTTTTGACATGAGGGAAGGTTTTTTGTTTTTTTTTGACATGAGGGAAGGTTTTTTGTTTTTTTTTGACATGAGGGAAGGTTTTTTGTTTTTTTTTGACATGAGGGAAGGTTTTTTGTTTTTTTTTGACATGAGGGAAGGTTTTTTGTTTTTTTTTGACATGAGGGAAGGTTTTTTGTTTTTTTTTGACATGAGGGAAGGTTTTTTGTTTTTTTTTGACATGAGGGAAGGTTTTTTGTTTTTTTTTGACATGAGGGAAGGTTTTTTGTTTTTTTTTGACATGAGGGAAGGTTTTTTGTTTTTTTTTGACATGAGGGAAGGTTTTTTGTTTTTTTTTGACATGAGGGAAGGTTTTTTGTTTTTTTTTGACATGAGGGAAGGTTTTTTGTTTTTTTTTGACATGAGGGAAGGTTTTTTGTTTTTTTTTGACATGAGGGAAGGTTTTTTGTTTTTTTTTGACATGAGGGAAGGTTTTTTGTTTTTTTTTGACATGAGGGAAGGTTTTTTGTTTTTTTTTGACATGAGGGAAGGTTTTTTGTTTTTTTTTGACATGAGGGAAGGTTTTTTGTTTTTTTTTGACATGAGGGAAGGTTTTTTGTTTTTTTTTGACATGAGGGAAGGTTTTTTGTTTTTTTTTGACATGAGGGAAGGTTTTTTGTTTTTTTTTGACATGAGGGAAGGTTTTTTGTTTTTTTTTGACATGAGGGAAGGTTTTTTGTTTTTTTTTGACATGAGGGAAGGTTTTTTGTTTTTTTTTGACATGAGGGAAGGTTTTTTGTTTTTTTTTGACATGAGGGAAGGTTTTTTGTTTTTTTTTGACATGAGGGAAGGTTTTTTGTTTTTTTTTGACATGAGGGAAGGTTTTTTGTTTTTTTTTGACATGAGGGAAGGTTTTTTGTTTTTTTTTGACATGAGGGAAGGTTTTTTGTTTTTTTTTGACATGAGGGAAGGTTTTTTGTTTTTTTTTGACATGAGGGAAGGTTTTTTGTTTTTTTTTGACATGAGGGAAGGTTTTTTGTTTTTTTTTGACATGAGGGAAGGTTTTTTGTTTTTTTTTGACATGAGGGAAGGTTTTTTGTTTTTTTTTGACATGAGGGAAGGTTTTTTGTTTTTTTTTGACATGAGGGAAGGTTTTTTGTTTTTTTTTGACATGAGGGAAGGTTTTTTGTTTTTTTTTGACATGAGGGAAGGTTTTTTGTTTTTTTTTGACATGAGGGAAGGTTTTTTGTTTTTTTTTGACATGAGGGAAGGTTTTTTGTTTTTTTTTGACATGAGGGAAGGTTTTTTGTTTTTTTTTGACATGAGGGAAGGTTTTTTGTTTTTTTTTGACATGAGGGAAGGTTTTTTGTTTTTTTTTGACATGAGGGAAGGTTTTTTGTTTTTTTTTGACATGAGGGAAGGTTTTTTGTTTTTTTTTGACATGAGGGAAGGTTTTTTGTTTTTTTTTGACATGAGGGAAGGTTTTTTGTTTTAAAAGGCATTAGCACCCCAAAGGTCACGAAATCCTCGCGTAAGCAGTGTCCTCGGGCACGCACCACCAACTCCGCCTGTGGTGGTGGCGGCGGCGGCGGCGGCGGCGTCGAGGGAGTGAGCGGTGACGGTGGCGGCCGCGGCCAGCACGGGCGAATCTGCACGCGACACATCCCACCACGGGGTCGATTGTTAGCGGGAGCAGAGCCGAGGCGGGCTTGCGCGGCGGCGGAGACAGAGACGGAGACGTACCTGTGAGGGAGGCGGCGGCGGGGTCGTGGGAGAGGAGGAAGAGGACGAGGAAGCACAGCAGCGTGAGGACGGGGACCAGGTGGATGGACCTGTCCGGCTCCGCCGGGCCCCTCACCGCCGCCTTCGCCGCCTTCTCGCCCGCCTCCTCCTCGCCCGCCGCGCTCACGCGGGACGGCCTCCCGCCCGGCGAGCCCAGGGAGAGGCGCTGCATTGCGGCGGCGGTGGGGTGTGGCGAATTTTTTTTTTTTCGCTCTCTGCCTCTCCCTTTCTGTTGGGTTGGTGCGATGCGGCTGCGGGAGGAGAGGAGATAGCCAAGCCGGATGCCGTGCCCGTGCGGGGTTTAACGGAGGAAGGGAGCGTGCATTTATCTCGCTCGTCCCACGAGAGATTTTTTTTTTTGACATGAGGGAAGGTTTTTTGTTTTTTTTTGACATGAGGGAAGGTTTTACTGCGCGGGGAAAGGTTAGCTGGAAATGCCAGCATGTCTGTCCCGTTTCGCGTGGCCCCAAGAGGAGGACGGACCGGTGCGGGTGCACGTGCCAGCTGTAAATGTAAAATTGGGGAAGCTGTCACGTTTGGACGCGTAATTCCGTATAGTACGTATCGTGCATCCTTTGGAAAGTTTGAATTGGCTATATATGGATGGGATTTGCTCTTCTGGTCAGGAGAACCGTCACAAATCTCCTCAAGGAAGGCGAGGTGTAAACTTCTCTACCTAATTATAAAGTAAGGATTGTTTCTGCAGTACGTTATAATTTATATAAAACCCCCTTAATATTGTAAATCAATCCACAATCCTCTTTGATATGTCGTAATTTTGTGATTTCCTCGAGTGCGGAAGCGTCACGGACTCACGGGGCGGTTATAATTCCTCGCGATGTCGCCGAGTTCCCAGTCGAGTCCGCGGATGTCGCCGAGTCCCAATCGATCCGAGGCTGCTGTAGTGTGCGAGTGTGGCGCAGTTCGATTCCGATGGTAATGCCGCAATATGATGCATTGCATGAAGGGGCGGCCAGAAATGAGCAGCGGCTGCGGCACAATTCAATTCCACCTCAACTGCGCACCGTGCGGTTGCCTCCCAATCAGATGTCAGCCTTGATGACTATCCGCCAGCACGACGATGAGGAGAAGCAACTATGCTGGCGGGATCAAGCTTGAGGCGGGATGCATCTAGGAGGTTGTCACAGAGCCCATGTCTTAGCCACCGGGAAGAACACAGGGAGGCGCTCGAGGCCCACCGAGCCGGTGATTATTCTCCTCCGGCGTGACTAGGAGAAGCGGCTAAACGAACCTGACGCCGCAAGAAGATCGACGGTGGCACTGAGCCTGTCTTGGCCGCCGGGTAGAAGAAGGCCAACACGGTGGATGTGGCCGGCGAGGAAGGAAGCGGCTCTGTCTCTCGCATTGGAGAGCGACGGGGAGGTGGTGCGAAGGTGTGCGTGTGCCAGTAGCCCAGTACTCGTGGGACGGGAGCTCTGGGGCACCAACATGCTGCATCGGCGAAGGCTAGACGGTTGCCAAGTGGTCAAGTGGAGGCTACCCCGCCGGAGGCCTTGCTCTCCACGGATCTGGCGAGGGCACGAACAGCTCCGTCCATTGCACGATGCCAATGCCTTGAAGCTTATTGAGCTCGTCCTCTCCAGCAATCGATTGAAGCGTGGGATGCCCGAAGACAAATCTGCTACTCCCTCCGTTCCAAAATGTAGGTCGTTTGACCTTTTCAACTGCAAGTTTGACTCGCTCGTCTTATTCAAAATTTTGTGCAAATTATCATATTTTTTATGGTGGCTTGCTTTATTGATATAAAATCTTCAAAAATGCCTTGAATTTGACTATATTTTCACAAATTTTTGTGAATAAGACGAGCGGTCAAACTTGTGATTGAAAAAGTCAAACGACATACATTTTGAAACGGAGGGAGTACATGGGAGGGGTGTGAAATTGGACCTTAATTTGGACCTTCACCATCGCCCTGTTCGTTTGGCTGGTGGCTGGTGGCTGGCGCTGGTTTTTACTGAGAAAAAAACATTGCTGGCTGGTTGGTGGCTGGTGGCTGGCGCTGGTTTTCGCTCAGAGAAAAACATTGTTGGCTCGCTGGAAACAATCCAAACGAACAGGGCAAGACAACTCAATTCTTGGCAGCATAAGATATGTTGCTGCGATAGGTGAGGAAGAGAGAGACAGCATCAGAACGAAGACAAGGATATGATGGCGAGGGCAAAATCAGAATGGTAAAGTTTTTACAATATGAAGGACGATAGGGCATAGTGTCATGTGAGGCCAGTGGTACATTGGGCTATTAGCCCGCCCATAATTTGAATCACAGAATGCATGTGGTTTAGTATTTTATATATTATCAATGTTGCAAATAGCGGGCTATAGAATTTAGCGGAGTACTTCTAAAAAAGCTATAGGGGCTATAGCTAGCGGAAGCTATAACATTTAGCGGTATGTGAAAAACTATCAAAATTTAGCCCTAAATATTACCAATTTTATGATTTCCAGCTCATATTTCATAAATACATGCAAACACTAGTGAATACATAAAAAAATGAGCTCCAATTCACAAGATATATCATAAATCATACCATGTTGTTCATAAATCACAAGTATATAAGTTCATAAGTCAAACATAGCAGTGTTAGCGTATATTATATATATTATATTTGAATTATTGATTCTGAACTCTTTCATCTTTTTATCGGTGGAACCTTGCTCTACCGAATCTGTAACATCCCGTAATTTCGCAGGAAAATGTTGAATGCAAAAAGTGGAATTTCAAAATTTTGGTGAATTGTTGTGCATGCAAACAAACATACAAGGTTGTCTTCCATTTTGCCCTCTATATTCCTAGGCAATTTAAAATTAAATTTAAAATCAATTTGAAGTGCTAAGGACAAATAGTTGTGATTTGGATTTTATTTGGCTTTGTTGGGTTTTTGATTGGTTTGAATTCAAATCCTAGATTTGAATTCAAACACAAAACTAACTCTAACTTTTTCGTAACCCTTCTAACTTCCTTTGGGCCAGATCTGTTTCCCAAAGTCTGCTTTACCACCCCAAACTTCGCCCTAAGCTCGCCAGCCGATCAAACCCTCTCCACATCCGGCCCAGCTCGGCCCAGCAACCAACAGCCGTGCACCCCCTTCCTCCTTCAGCCGCTGACGTGTGGGACCCACGTTCCACTGTTCTTCTTCTCCCCTTCCTTCTCCCTCACGCCCGGCCAAAAAGCAGAGCACCGCCAGCCAATCCCTATGCCGAGCTCAAGGCGGCCCGTTGCGATGATGCCGCGTGTCCAAGCGCGGACGCCGAGCTTCCCCAACCGTGCAAGCCCCGGAACCCTAGGGCCTTGCCCTATAAAACCACCCGCCGATCACCTCCTTCCCTTGAGCCACCGCCACCCCCGTTGGGGTTTCCCAGCCAGCAATCCGAGGGGGAGAGTGGAGGAGAGGAAGCAGAGAAGTGTGGAGAATAGGAGGGAGAGCCAAGGAAGCCGCGGAGGAGAACAGAGCACGCCCCCAACGACAAGCCGACGAACGGAACGCCGCCGCCGCGGAGCGGTCACTGACGCCGGAGCGGAACCAGGAGGACCTCACCAGCACGAGCCGTATGACCACGTCGAGCTGCTATGATCGACTACAAAACCTTGGTGAGCTGCCGCCGCGAATCCCCGTCCTTCCCTTTCGTCGTCTCTGTCTCCGACCATGCCGCCGTTGTCGCCGCCGCCGAGCCTCTGTGTGCCGGCCTTCGAGCCGTGCTCTCTCCTGCAGGACCCCGTCGTTGCCGCAAGCCCAGCCCGCAACCCGCCGTCGCCCTTTCTCTGCAGCCAAGGCCGCCGCGGGCCGGCATGCCGGACCTGCGCGCGAGCTGAGGCCGTGCCGCGGCCACGAGCAAACGCGAGCCGCGCACGCGCACTTGAGCACCAATCGGAGTCGTGACGCAGCCGTGGAACGCCATGAGTTCGCGAACACGCGCCCTAACCTCAGCCGAGCCTAGCCTCGCCGCATAACCGGAACACCGGAGCTCCGCGAGTGCCGCCGCCGCGTCGAGCCGTGGACCGCGCGCGCGTGAGACCCTTCACCCAGACCTGTTCGACGCCGTGCTGTGTCGCGGTCGTCTTCGCGAGATCAAGCCGGGTGCCTTTCCCTCGAAGCTGAGCCTCGCCGGCCTTTCGTTGACCCTCGCCGTCGTTGGCCGCCGCCGCTGGCCGCGCGCGCGGGCGCGACGTCGCGCACTCGTCGC
>OAMR01000042.1:2482099-2504104 GCA_900205405.1 Echinochloa crus-galli
GGCGCACGATATGATCGAGGCGCTTAAGGATATGTTCCGATGCAAGAAACTCAAATGCAAGTGTTTGGCTGTGCAACACCGGATATTTCCGCCAAACTACCGGATATTTCCGTCGCATTTGACGGAAATTGTCATCTAGCTCCTAGACGGCTAGGCGTCGCCGGTGAGCTACCGTGTTTGTGGTAAGCCGCGGATCGTTTGTATAGGCCGGCCTTGCCTCCTTCGTGGAAAAGGGCCACAAGCTAGTGGAACCGAGGAAAGTGGCTTGGAGTGGATAAGCCCGCCTTTCGTAGGCCCTCAACGGAGAGTAGGATTCACCTTGTCTTTGTGACGGCCTTTGTGGCATTGGTGAATCCGAACTTCGGGAAACAAATCATCGTGTCTCTCTATTGGTTTGCCTCACAAGTTCAATTCTAGCATTTATATTTGCTTCCGCTTCGATCTACTTGGTTGTGCTCTACTTGTGTGCAGGGACTTTGTGAACCTGCTAGAAATCACCTACAGGAGCTGCAAAACAAGTTTGGTTTGTGCTAGAACTCGTAGAGGGGGTCATATACATATTTGTGTGTTTCTTCAGGAAACCGGTCTGACCGCTTTTACACTGTGTTGAGTTCCTGACCCTAAACCGGTTTGGGAAACCGGTCTGACCGGTTTTGGTACTGACAGTGTGAAAAAGTTTTGTAAATTGCAGATTCACCTATTCACCCCCCTCTAGGTGACATCAAGGTCCTTTCAGTACCTGTTGCGGGTACATTCATGGATTACTTGAGATTGATGGATTTGAGGAGTTGGGCGGCAATACCTGTAATGGGTGCCGATTGCGGACCGTTGCGGCGGATCGCTTTGACGCTGATACTCGCCTTACCGACAATTAAGGACCCGGTTCGAAGTCACCTTTCAGACATGGATTACAGTGCTCACCATCTATCAAGAACGGGGAGGGTTCCAGCAAGCCTACTTAGTGCGGTGCCAGACCTGTAGGAGATTCGAGTTTGATATGTGTAAGGGGGACTCGTTGCGGCATACTCTCCCCCCGACTGGCCCCTGTGGGAAGGTTTCACGACCCTGGGGCAGCTGTTAGCTCAGATTGTTTCCTGAGCCCAGGGAGACAGTATGGCACCGTTACTGCTTAGGGTCTTTGCTGTGGGCTGTGTCTCAAGACGGCATGCTACCGTCTGCAGCCCGGGTGGTTCCTGGAGCGCAACCTCTGCAGAGTGAAAACTATACGTAGAGCCGTGTCCACGGTTATGGACGACCGCATCTGGATCGATGGAGATTAGCATGGGATTCTGCTTTCTTACCTCATCCTTGATTTGTGTTTTGAGAGGTTGGACCAGCCGTGGCTCTTGAGACGAGGTGGGGAGGGAGCTCACCGAGTCGACTAGTGAGTGAAAGGAGATGGCAGATGCTTAATGCGGGAACCTGTTGAGGCAGGACGAGCCCGATGTGGTTGTGAGGTTGATGGTTGGTTTTGGGGAGTGTGATCTCTCTGGTGAGGAAAGGTGCTGGTGGTGAGATGAACTTGGGTTTATTGCTGCTGCGCGCATAGGAAACCCCAGCTTATAATCCTTGAATATTTTATTACTAGTTTAGGCCACTATAAAGCTTTGCTTCATATTATGGTTGGTGATGTGGACCTGTCCTATTTCCTTGGGGACAGACTCTAGGTTTACAGGAGAGGACACCAAGTTCAAGATCGACTTCGACGGGTGACATAAATGAGGGCTGTGCGCTACGCTCAAGGATGTCTGTGGAGGAGGAGGCCTGAAGCTCCAGAAGCTTTTAGCTATCCGCTGCGTAGTGTTTTCCTTTTGTCGTTTAGCCCAGTGGGCTTGTACCTTACCGCTATGTATTTATGTCATGTTTGAGGACCTTAATCAATGTATGGATGTGATATTCTCCGTTCGTTTCAGAATCTCCACACATCCGTACGGTTGCTCTAATTCATGTAGCAGTGTCCCTGCAACACATCATGCACGCTCAATTGGACTTCTTGAATTATACACTTCAACCACACACATAGATATAATGTTCATCCGTAGCAACGTACGGACATATTTGCTAGTGGAGAAACAAAAAAGATAAATCTTACAAAAGGGTAAAGTGCACAAGATAGTCAGGAGTGTAAAACGTATCAAAATACTCCCTCCATCCCAAAAAAGAAGATATCCTAGGATTCAAAAATTATCCCACAAAAGAAGTCATTGTAGCTATTTGGACATCTTGTGGGCCCTCAAACAAAAAAAAATATGCCGTATGTCCGCATCCTGTTGACATATACTTTAGAGTTATCCGAAGTTTGTCCATACTTGAGGAGTAATTTTGAGTTTTTTCTTCCGGAGATATAGTTGTTAAGGGGCATATAAAGAAAATGTGTAATTATAAACTTCCTATAAATATCCGTGTAATCCCACTATAATAGAGAAGTGTATAATATTTTTCACTTCGCTTATTACTGTTCTTATTAGGTCCCAGTAGAGTTTTGTGGTTTTCATTTATAGTTTCTTTCTTAGTCTTCGGTGTTCTCACTCTTTCGGACCCGATGAGCAAGCTGTTGGCCACCTCTTTTCGTGGTCGATTTTCTATCTCAACAGGAGTCAATTTTTAACCAGGTAGCATCGCATGTTGACGTCTGTGGTCAGAGTAAAAATTGTTACTACTAAAAAGAATAGCCAGAGCGTATGCCGGAAAGCCGCTTCGAAATCGACGTGCCTGCCTCTACGGTTGCACTCCTCTTACTTTGCTCCCATTCATACGAGTCCTGCCAAGTCGACTGGCCGGCTTGCTCCGGCCGGCGGCCATGTCCCGAGTCCCGGCCGTGTCGCGCCACGTCTTGAAGAGCAGCTAGCTGTGCCTTGTCACTTGTATTCGGTCGTACGCTGCGCGCGCCCTCTCAAGTAGAGCAGGAGTACGTGCCTCTCCACTACTGAATACTGATCCGACATTCCAGGGCGCCACCGCCACCTCCCCCCTCCAAGATCCGCCTTCTCCGGCCGCTCCACCCAATTCGTCGTCCTCCCCGTCCCCCCCTCCCCGCCTCCCGATCGCGACATGAGCGACGCCACCACGGCCCCCGCCGGAGCCGGAGACCCCGTCGTCGTCGTCGACGCCGCCGCGCACAAGCCAACGCCGGAGACCACGGCGGCGGCCACCCGGCGGGGCGGCGGCGGCGGCTCCGTGGCCGCCGCCATCAGCCAGGCGGCGGCTCAGCAGCAGCAGTCGCGGCTGGACGACGGGCAGCTGGCGGAGCTGCGCGAGATCTTCCGGTCCTTCGACCGCAACGCCGACGGCAGCCTGACGCAGCTGGAGCTGGGGTCCCTGCTCCGGTCCCTGGGCCTCACGCCCAGCTCCGACCAGCTCGACGCGCTCATCTCCCGCGCCGACACCAACTCCAACGGCCTCGTCGAGTTCTCCGAGTTCGTCGCGCTCGTCGCCCCCGACCTCCTCGCCGACCGCTCCCCCTACTCCGAGGACCAGCTCCGCAAGCTCTTCGCCATCTTCGACCGCGACGGCAACGGCTTCATCACCGCGGCCGAGCTCGCGCACTCCATGGCCAGGCTCGGCCACGCGCTCACCGTCAAGGAGCTCACCGGCATGATCAAGGAGGCCGACACCGACGGCGACGGCCGCATCAACTTCCAGGAATTCTCGCGCGCAATCACCGCCGCCGCGTTCGACAACATCTTCTCCTGACCGGCCGGTCGACAGCATCCGCGTGCATGCACGAGTGCCGATCGTCGATTCGATCGATCATGCTGGTTTCCACTTTGTTCTTCTTTTTTGGGAGATTAATTTAGGAAGCTATAGCTATAGATGAGGTGTGGTGTTCTTGTGAATAACAGACAAAAAAAGAATCAATTTAGGGACAATTGTGCTCATCTATTTCCGTCAGTATTTGCTTGCATGCTTGCTTGCAGTCGTCATGGAGTGCATGACCTTGCATGTTAATTTGCATGGTATATAGATTATTAGCTCCCCTCTGGCCAAGGACGAGAAAAGATATTGGCATGACCGTCCTGGTGTTGCAAATAGGGATATGATCAGCGTGCCCGTGCTCTCTGTCTGTGAGTCTGTGGATCACTCTGAGCATGTTCTTGCGTCGTGCTCTTGTTGCATCCTTCTTCCTGTCCTTCATCCTTAATTGTCTTCTCGAATAATTGAGTCCATGGTTGGCAATCACCACCCTTATTCTCTGCTCAAGTTATTGAGGCATTGACACTTTCTTAACAGACACGCTCGCCGTCCTCGACTTTGCTGATGATGGAGTTAGCTTTGGACAACCAGGCAAGCAATCATGCGTGAGGATGTGTTGGTCAAAATCCAATTGGGAAGAAAAAGTCTCGAGTCTGAACTTTGCAAATTTCAAACGAAAAGTTCAAACGTTTTGCAGAGCCTCAAGACTTACTGAGCTTTGATCTGGTAAGGGAAGGTATGCCAGATGGTGCTTTCTTCTGTTTTGACCTGCAGGCGGCAACTTTGATCTGGTTAGGAATATGCGACGTTATTTAAAGGTGAATCTCCGGCTGTTTCATTTGGATGCAAGAATTATCACATCTTGTTTTTAGGCATTATAGGCTGTGCAATCTGAGTTTTATCTGTTTTTTATCACCACCTGTTGCCGGCTGCATGTAAATAAACTACAAAATGAATTGTGAGTTCATATTCTGCATTGTTCTTATCGACGAGATTGGAGCGATCACGATTGGATAAAAGTGTGTAGTTACTACAAACTACCACACTATCTCCACTTGCCGAGGCACGGAGTACTTGGCATACATGTTTATCTTGGAGTTTTGGACACTACTATGCACAAATAAGGTTAGCCAAAAAAAAGTGACTTAGACTACCACAGATGTTCCAACAGGGGATAATATAATCTAAGAAAAAAAAGTTTCCTTAGTGTTGGATGCGATCATATCAGCACTATACGGAAAAATAAAAGTTCCAACAGGGGGAGTTCAAAACACAGGAGAGATAAGCTGTTTGCTAATGCATTTTCACGTCTGGTTCACGTATTTTGTTATTTACGTTTTCGGTGTCTCATATACGTGACATTGGGATCGCCACAGTTTACGCCACCTTCGTCTTCCCCCTGTTGTTTCCTTTCCTGCGGCCTCGTTGTCGCTTGGCGCTTCCAGAAAAACCCCTGTCGTCTCCGCTGGACCGCTCGACACGCCTTGAACCCTCGCGACCCGCGGCGATTCGAAGCCCGCCGCCGTAGCGCCACCCCAGGAGCGACGCCCCCCCTGCCGCGAGCCCGCGAGCTGCCTTTCCGCACGCCATCGCCCCCGGGTGCGACGCCCCTTGCCGCGCGTCCGCGAGCCGTCTTTCCGCACGCCATCGCCTCCGGGTGCGGCGCCCCTTGCCGCCCTCCCGCGCGACACACGAAGCGATCCCACAATTCGGCTCTTCTCACCGTCGCCGCCGATTCGGATGGAGATGGAGGCGGCGGCGGCCTCCGACGAAACCCTAGCCGCCGTCTTCGCCCAGCTCAAGCCCCACACCGTCGCTCTCCTCGACCTCCTCCGCAGCCGCCGCGCCGCCTCCAGCTCCGCCTCCTCCCTCCGCGAAATGGCCGCCTTCCTCCGCTCCGCCCCCGCCCCCGCACTGCAGCTCTGCTTCGAGTAATTTTCGGCAGCACCTCTTTTTTTTTTGGATTTTTGTTTTGGCTTGACCGTTTGAGCCTGCTATTTTGTGGTTATCCCCCCTCCCTTCAGCTACACAGTGTTTCCGCTGCTGCTGCTCCTGGATGCGGCGGTGCAGTGCAGGAAGCAAAGCAATGCGCCGGGGCAGGTTGCTGGAGACATCGACATCACTGATGCCGTCGCCGAAGCTGGGGTGGCCTGCCTTGAAGTGCTCCTCACCAAGTGCCGCCTCACCTCGGTCAATCAGGTCAGTCGCTTAATTCTGCTCTAGCCTAGCCTCATCTCATGGGATCCCTTGGCTACAACTTTCCAACTGGCTGCTTTACTGAAACGATGAAACCTGGCAAGTGTCAACTGTGCAGTGTAACTAAGCATTATTTGATTAAGCAGTCCATTTTTGGACAATCGAGTATCATATGAAATGAATTAGGCACACAAGTGTTTTCTTCTGCGCCAAATCTGCTCAGCGACATATGTAACTCTTGTTATTTTCCCCTTTTCCTAGATGGTTGCGATGCTGAAAAAGTTGACATCCGGGGCTATGCTTTCGCCTTTGGAGGCTTCAGATGAATTCCGCAGTGGAATCATAAGATGCTTCAGAGCCATGGTTTTGCAGTTACAACCATGCGCGGCACGGTCTTGTTCTTGCAAGCAAGCAGCAGTGTTGCCTACGACCTCAAGCAATACAAGCTTGGAAGCTGGGAGTGTAGTTCACTCAAAGCTGTCTGCACAGCCAGAGGAGTGCTTGATTGCATTCCTACGGTCGCAAAATGCTTCAGCTGCCGTGGGACACTGGCTCTCACTTCTTCTACAGGTATGGCATCCAGTCCAGAATATAATGTGTATCCGTTTCTTCTTGGTGACTTGCTTCAGTTCTAATTTATGTTCGTTCATTTGAAGGCATCAGAACTTGAGGCATCAAGAGGGCACCGTGGAAGTGCAGATGTTAGAAAGGAAGCATTGCATGCTTTGCGCATTCTTATTGCCAAGGTGAGAAGATCCGTAGATGCTCTTGTGATTCATCCTGGCAGAAATGCTTAAGCATAATCATATCATTGGTTACCACTTGCCTTGCTAGTATTCCTTCTCCAGCAATACTTGACGCAACATAGAAGCATGAAATAAACTGAAGGTACACAAAATTAGATGATTGGCATATCAATCTCACAAATTTCCCTCGTTTTTAAAAACAAAAAACAGTGAATAAGATATATTTCAACTGATGTTATGTATACCTAGTTTCATACTTGTGATACCAATTTCCTTGCATTACTCGTAGTTGTGAATGGCATGCCCTAGTACCTTTCCTGTGCACAAGATTTCTCGTTGCATGAAGGCAATACTCAATGGTTGTTATCTATTACAGGCATAATTCCTCCTCCTGAGATTAGTCTCTGCCCACCATGCATATATAATTCATTTACCTGTTTTTCTTGTTAGGTAGGTTCTGCTGATGCCCTTGCCTTTTTCCTTCCGGGAATTGTCAGTCGCCTTGGAAAGGTTCTCTACACATCTAAGACTATGATTAGTGGTGCTGCTGGGAGTTCTTTGAGCATTGAGCAAGCTATTCTTGGATTGACTGAGGCTTTGATGATAGTCCTAAATGACAAGGATAATTTTAGTGCACTTACTATGGCTATGAATGAGGATTATGTCCATTCTTCTTCTGGCGGTGGTGGTTCAACTGAGCATGTACTGCATATGCTTCGCCAATTACCAACAAAAAGTCTATCTGAACAGATAGGCCATGATGAAACTACAGATGACTCTACCTCTGATGTCAATCATTCTTCTGCTGATAGAAAGGCACTACATGTAAAGCGGACCAAAAAATGGCTTCAGGAAACAACTAGTAATGTTGACAAATTGCTTTCTGCCACATTCCCACATGTATGTTTTCCTTTCTTTGTTATCGTACAGTTTGAAAATAAGATATAACTCTCTTAAGTAGACTTAATATTGTGCCAATTTCTTGCAGCTTTCTATTCATCCATCAGAGAAGGTTAGGAGGTCGGTGGTTAGTGGTGTAAGGGGGCTTTTGTCTAGCTGTGGTTCGATATTAAAAGGAAGCAAGTTGCTAATGCTACTTGTGGTATGTGAACTGTAATATTTTTGTCACTGTGAGAGCATGGCAGTATTGGATCTTTAATTATACTCACATATTTTTCAACTGTGTCATTCATATCTTTGCTTTTGCTAGCATTCTCAGACTCCTAGTTCTTGACTCAAAGCTGTATTTTTTTAACTTCACAAATGAATATTGCAGGAATGCTTATGTGTTCTCGCATGTGATGATGCTGCAGCTGTGTCCGAGGCCGCACAAGATGCTCTCCTTTATATTTTCAACCAGGGTCACAATTTTATTACAGAAAATGAGATTTCTGATATTTTCACCAGGTGCTGTCCCCCCCCCTTAAATGACCACAGTTGATGGTGGCCTGTGAGAGCAAGGTTCTAACTGTTTTTCATGTTAAGCAGGCTAGTAGAAAGGTTGCCGCAAGTGGTACTTGGAAGCGAGGAGACAACTGCACTGTCACATGCTAGGAGGCTGTTGGCTCTGACTTTTTATGCAGGCCCTCAGTTTCTGATAAATCATCTTCACCATTCTCCTGTGAGCTCCCATCCCCACCCATCACTCCTCTGGGCTCGGAAGTTCGGATGTTCCTTATGTGGATGCACGGTTCTTCTATTGACTTTGAAATTGATTCCCCTGGCAGGTTAACGCTGCTCGTTTCTTTGATTCTTTGGGTTTATGCATAAGTCATAGTTCACAGTTTTCTGGTTCCATGGACAAGTTAATTGTATCAAAGCCACTATCCGTTGGGTATCTCTATTCAGTTGCCGAGTTGAAGAGTGGTGCTTATTCTAAAGATACGACTAATAGTTCTGTGCATGCCACATATACATCTGCAGCCTCCAAAATATCTGTTATCCATGATAATGTTATGTCAAATGCAATACTTGGTACAGTTGAATATGAGTTGCCCCATGTGCCTCCATGGTTTGTTGATGCTGGCAGTCAGAAACTTTACTTGGTTCTTGCTGGAATAATTAGACTTGTTGGCCTATCAACAGTGTCAGGTACCTTGCGAATTACTACTCAAATTATGCTCATGGGCTTTTCCATTTTATGAATGAAGCCATTTTATGCTGTAATCACGGCTCATCATATTTATTTGCTTAATGATTCTAGGGAAAGAAACCGCTGCATCCTTGTCTCCTTTTGTCGATATTCTACTTGATCACTTCAGGAGGTTGAGCATTGAGCTGCGTGCCAAAGATATTTACATAGATGGTGTGAATAGGTGGTACATGAAAAGTGAAGCTGGACATGCACTACGCCAAGCAAGTTCAGCTGTTTGCATGCTCAATGAGCTCATATATGGTTTGTCAGATCGATCCCTTGGTATGTTTTTACAACTGTTTGAGAAGAGATCGGCACAGATGATAAGGACACCTTGTCAGAATGATCAACTGATTGCTTCTACTGAACATAATGGAGTTACTAATGAAAGAGAAGTCTGGGGATTTAATGAACAAAAGGACACAAAAGACAACATTATTCATTGCATTGGCAGTATTCTGCATGAATATGTGTCTCCAGAAGTGTGGGATCTTCCAACAGAGAAGGATGTTGAGCTCTGCCAAACAGAGTTGAACCTGCCATTGCACTTCTACCGTGATACTACTGCACTGCACACGGTAATAATGAATAATCGTTATTCATAAATTGGAGTTGTTTCACTCTTTTTTTTGCTTTTATATATAGATAATATCTACTTGGAAAATATTGCCTTTTCTCAAGTTTTTTAGTTCGTGGTTTCAGGTGACGCTTGAAGGAATTGGAGTCTTGGGTGCTGTTCTTGGTCAAGATTTTGCACGTAGTGGATTCATGCACTCTTCCATTTATCTTCTGCTCCGTGAACTTATCAGCTCAAGTTCTCAGATAAGAATTGCATCAGATGCTGTCTTAAGAGCACTTGCTGCTGCTGGCGGTCATTGTTCGGTAATAGATTGTCTTATCTCATGCTGTTATTTGTTTAATTATCATTGATATTATGTTTAAGATTTATCTTCCTTCCTTTACAGGTTGGCCAATTTGTTGTCGCGAATGCAGATTACATTGTTGACTCTCTTTGTAGACAGCTGCGGCACTTGGACCTGAATCCTCATGTCCCCGATGTTCTTGCTTCCATGCTGTGTTACATCGGTGCTTCTCATGATATTTTACCATTCTTGGAAGAACCGGTATGATTTAGGGCAGCTATAGATTTATATTTCTTCGATAATTTTTTAAAATTGGGTGGTGCTTCTGTGCTTTATCTGTAAGAAAAATGTGCCTTTTAGGGAAAAATAAGTTTATTTTGCTACCGTCTCCTATCCAGTTTGTCCATAACACCCTCGACAAAATTTAGGCTCGATTTACTCCCCCAAACTATTTCAGTCGGGGGTAGATTGGACCAACTAAAATAGTTTGGCGGACAAAGTGGATATGTGAAGGTAGTAAAATGGACTTTTTCCTGCATTTTGTAAAGCAACAATACATCAGCCAACTCAACACACTGATGTCACTCAACTTGCCTTAAATAAAAAATATACTGATTTTGCAAGCTAGTTTCATCCCCTGTGATTTCATCATGGTGTATGCAAATTTCTACAGATGCGAGCAGTTTCTTCCGAGCTGGAGGTACTTGGCAGGCATGACCACCCACATCTAACTGTTCCATTTCTGAAGGTATTATTGTATGCACGGTATTGCAGTTTTTATTTTCTACTAAAAGGGTGATTGTTTGAGCTTATCTATGGTTACGGCCTGTACCTACTTAACATTTAGCTCTAACATGAGCCACCAAGTTTAGTACCTTCTCACAGTTGGGATGCCATTTTTGTGGAGGCTTTTGTAATATTTGGTGTGTGGTAGTACAGTAATACGGGGACTTCTTCAGACAAAGCTTTCCAACAAAATGGCTAGTTATGGCTATTTGTCTCTTAATTAAATAATTACATGTGAAGTCCACATTTTTCATTATTATATCACAATTCTATGCAAAGTCAAATGTATATTAATCGATGGTAGTATTTTCCTCATTGATATGTGCAAAGATAATATTTCTAGCACTACACAGGTACTTGTTTTCATCATCTTCTTTTAGAGTGCGACTTTGTATTACTGGTGCTTCATGTTTCATTGGAGTTAGTAATTTATTTTCATGTTCCTTTGTGGTTTATCTAGGCGGTTTCTGAGATTGCCAAGGCATGCAGACATGAATCTACTAGTTTGCCAGATGAGGCACAATCATTTTATGTGAAGGTCAGTTCAGAAGGCCAAGAAGTCAAAAATATGATCGAGAAGAGAATGGAATCCAGTGTAACGTCTGGTAATAGCTTGATAGGACTCATTCTTATTTATCAGCATGTTTTACAGCAGCTAACTCGGGTTATAGTTAATCAAAATAATAGAAAAATGATCAATAAGAATAATGATATAAGCTCCAGCAGTCATCATGGGAATTTGTTTTCCGTTCTTTTGAATTATCTGCTGATATTTGGTAATACATTGTGGGCTAATATTACTTCACTAACCGTTGAAGATTGATCTCGGTTGCTGCTATTCAGGAAAATAGCAGCCGACCATCCCTGGGTGACCATAGGCTTAATAGGATGACCATAGCTTTATTGTTGTGAATCCCTAGCTGTCTCCTTAGCTGTACACTAATGGTTAGGTGTGTAATCTTGCCACCTGTTACCCAGGGAAGGTCAGCTGCTATTGTCCTGAATAGCAGCAACCGAGATTAATATTGGAAAAAGTCTATATAACTCCTCAAACTATCGAAGGTGGAATACTTCACCCCCTGAACTATAAAACTGGATGTTTAACCCCTCAAGTATACAATACAGTTTAAATAACGCCCTAAAGCGGTTTTAGATGTTCATGTGGCCAACATGGATGATGACGTGGTGGAAAAGTCTACATAACCTCCTAAACTACTGAATGTAGAATACTTCACCCCTTGAACTACGAAATCGGAAGTTTAACCCCCTCAAGTATTAATATCATTTAAATAACTTGCTAAAGCAGTTTTAGAGGTGGTTTCCACACATAGCTGCTGACTTGGAGGATGATGTGGCAATGGGCCACATGTCAGGCACACCACCTTCTTTTCTCCTTCCCTCTCTCTTTATTACACCCGAGATGCCATGCATGGGATGGCCCACCATGGAAAGGTGACAGCGGAATTTGAGTCCAGGTGTTGCCAGTTTCGGCAGCCAGCGCTCCGCCCCCATCCTTGTGTACCAAGCATGGTCTCTCGGGTATAGTAAAGGGAGGGAGAAGAAGAAAGAAGATGGTGTGCTTGACATGTGGACCATTGCCATGTCGTAGTCCAGGTCAGCAGCCATGTGGCAGAAACCACCTCTAAAACTGTTTTAGGGAGTTATTTAAATGAAATTGTATACTTGAGTGGGTTAAACATCAATTTTGTAGTTCCGGTAGTTTAGGGGGTTATGTAGACTTTCCCTCCGCGTCAGCCGCCATGTGGCTAAAACTGCCTCTAAAGCCTTTTAAGGGGGCTATTTAAACGGATTGTATACTTGAGGGGGTTGAACATCCGGTTTTGTAGTTCAGGGGGTGAAGTATTCCAAACTAACACATGGTACTCTTGCAACTTCCCTGTTGAAGTTATGGTCCATCATTTCTATAATGCTATGCTCTCACTCATTCCTTTTTTACTTGCTTTCCTATGAAATTTTGAAATGTGTATATTCTTGCGTAGATATCTAAACATGATGGTACTCAGCTAGCACATTATTGCTTTTTTACTATCATGCCTTTTTTTTCGGGGTAGCTTGCATTAGTTTCATGTCCAGCCTTCACCAACTTGCTGGAAGATAAAAGGGTCTGGTATTATTATTGTTGTATGCTACCCTGCTAAAATTGTGCTAGGCTTTTCCTATGACTCCAAGTCAAATATGCATCTTCTACTTCCCTATATCTTGCTACCAGTTTTCTTACTCCGCTATGCAATGGATCAGTCACAACCCAGGGCAGAGCGAGTAGAGACCAACCTGGGCTCTGCGCCCCATGCTTGCCTTGCTTTGCTCCATGACTTTGTTTTCTGAATAGCGTTGATGCGGCCTTCTAGACTACAGACGTGGGGGCAAATAAAACCATGGAGGAGAGGAGAGCCATGCAATTGCACCTGCAACTACATGCTGTAGAGGAGTCATGAGGTTCAAGACGAATCAGGCAAAATTTGGCCAATGCTTTAATTTGGTTGACACATGGAAGATAAGACCACCACCTAGTCCATTACAGAGGAAAGAGAACCAGCAGCACTTACTAAGCACACAATGTTATGCAGCCTTTTCCTTTTGTGTTCTAAAAAATCCTCTCTAAATGAAAGTTACGACCCTCCCTCCTTTCTGTATATGTTTTTGGCACAGTGAGTTTTTTTATTTAATTTATTTAACACACTGTAGTCACACTAATGCCCTACCTTCTTTATTGCATCAGAAAGAACGAATGTTGATGATCAAACTGATTTTATGAGCTTGGAATATTGGAAGGATTTACTTTGTAAGCTAAATGAGATGAGAAGATATAGGAGAATAGTTGGATCACTTACAGGCTCTTGCTTGTCAGCTGCCACTCCACTTCTCTCTTCAACTAAGGAAAGAGCTTGTCTTGTGGCCCTTGATGTTGTGGAGGTATTTTCTTTTTCTGTTAATAACGCATAGCAAGAAGTTCTAATTCTGGAATTTTCAGTCGTCGAATTGAAATTTTCATCTGTTTCCATGTTTTATTTGCTATTCTTTTCAGCTATTATTTTTAATGATATTCCAAGTAACTTGTTTTTTGTTAACTTGGTTTATATATGTCACTCTTTATGTCAAAGAATGTCTTGCTTAACTGTGTGCTTATACAGTATTTTCTTTTGTCATTTGTATTAAATATTGGTGATTGTTTTGCTGCAGCGTTACATTCACAGCTAGCATATACCTGCAACTTTCATGTTTCACCCCTGTGAAGTTATTTCTGACAGATGTGGCGATAATAATAATTTTGTCTGATGTCTCCAGAATGCTATTATATCTATCGCCAAGGTTGAGGAAGCTTACAAGTGTGAAAATCAAAGCAAAGGAGTTATTGAGGAGGCTATCCAGTTCCTCTCATTTGATGAACTTCTTGATGGTACAGATGCCACCGAAGATGTTGATGAGAATCGATTACTCCCAGCTATGAACAAACTATGGCCTTACATGGTTATCTGTCTAAGGAACAAGATCTCAGTGGTATATTTTTTCACATCTGATTGTTTTCCGTTGTGTAAATTGTCTGTTTTCAGTTGCCTTGCTTGTTTCTTTATTTTCACCATAAACAATCGTAGATAACTTATAAAACAGTCAGAGGAAATTACAATATTTCTTATATCAGCCTGTGACCTTGATTACTGCCCTCCTACATTGAGATCATTCATCAATGTTAGTTTGCATGTTTTTTCAGAAAAAAAAGAATGTTAGTTTGCATGTTACCCTCGCACGAAATGACGGTTGAGGGATTTTGATTTACAAGAACATGTTGCATGTCCAACTGATAAGCCACTAATCTGTTTGACTTTGGGCCAGACATGTGGTGTAGGGGCCTCCTCTCCTTCTCATTTTCCTTGGTTTCTGGGGCTTCCCATTATGTTGGTGCATGGAATTTAGGTGGATACACACCTGAATTTGGTACATTACTTGGTGTTGTCCGCTTCATATCTTCCATCATATTTTGTTGAAGGTTCAGTTCATTTGTATTCTTATATTCAGGGAAGAAGTGTCTTCCAGCTAATTAAAACATGGCATTCTCTGTCACACTCAAGGAATTTTATTTCCTGATTAAGTAGAACTAATCTATATGCTTGAGGTTGTATGAGGAATTTGCAGTGGTCAGTCGGGACATCTAATGATTTTCTACAACTGCTGAACTTTCTTTTGTTTTTTGCTTTGTTGTATGTATCTGGTTTTGCTCTAATTCAAGCATGTATCTTCCTTCTATGTAATTTCTGTGCTTACCAGACTGTTGTTTTGCAGTCGGTTGTTAGAAAGTGTACCGAAGTATTGAGTAGAGCAATTGGTATGTCTGGTGGTGATTTTTATGTACGCCGCTTTCATAAGGATGGACCTATTGTTTGGAGGTTGCTGGCATTATCTCCATTCCGAAGAAATAGAATGTCAATGATGGATGAAAAAGCAATCATTTTACCATATAGGAATACCTCGGTTACCTCAGAGGAACCCATGGCTGAGATCTCCAGTCAAAAAATTCAGATTGCAGTCCTGGATATGATCGCCGCAATATCTTCTGACAAGAGAAGTGCAATTGCGTTAGAAAGTGTACTAAAGAAGGTCTGCGGCCTTGTGGTTGGTATCGCCTACAGTAGTTTGACAAGTTTGCAAGATGCTGCAATAAGAGCATTGACAGGCCTTGCCTGCATGGATGCTGACCTTGTCTGGCTTCTCTTGGCGGACGTTTATTACTCACTAAACCAAAGGGATATACCTTTACCACCCCACCAAGATGTGCCGGAGATATCAGATCTTTTGCCCCCACCAATGTCTTCGAGGGAATACCTCTTTGTACAGCACGGAGGGGAGGGTGTCAGATGTGATGTAGATCCTTCATCTGTTCATGAGGTGTTCAAAAGGATGCAGGATGTGATCCTAACATGAAAACCAGGTGAACTCCACAGCTTTCTCCTTCCAAGCTATGCTAACAGGTTTTCTATTGCCACATCTAATTATTTGAGAATTTCACTTTGTTTTTCAGGTTTTTGACTCTCTCTGTATGTAACTTTGCTGAGGGGCTTTTGTGTTGCTACAAGCAGCCCGCGTCCATCACATATTTTGCCTGCACGGGAAAATGGTAATCTTTTCGGGTATTTCTAGCTTTGCAAAATAGTAGTTTCAAGTTTCAACCCATAAGACGATGAAAATGGAAGAAACCTGCCTGAAAAGGAGAAGGAAATAAACAAAGCTAATTAATGTGCTACAGTTTATGATGTGGATATTTTGTATAATCAAGTAATTGAACCTGCCACTATAATATGGTTCAATTTTTGTATCTGCGTCAGTCTTGTTTCATGTAGCAGTACTTCAGATTTCAGGAGCACGCTAATGGCAGGTCTTTCATTATCCATTCCAGTCATCTGTTACTCATTTCTTTAGCATTTCAAGGTAGCAGTAGTGTGCTTTCTTCATGATGCATATCTATTGTTAACTGAATATACATCTTGTTTACTGCTAGCATAATATATATATTTTTTTGACAAAACTATGGTGTAACCTTGAGTAACCCTGATTTTTTTTCCTCTTAAAACATCAGGCATGACGACAGGATGAGCTGGAGTTACTAGGAAACATCTTTGTGGTGTGGTGATTGGATAAGTGCGTTATGCTTCATTGCTGGAGTCAGGGAAGAACATGATATCTTTGTATCAAGCAATTGCCCTTGACATGCGCGTAACTCATGGACATTGATCTCCACAAATCTGCGAGTAAGGAGCAGGAACTCCTTGGAGGGGCCTCTTACAAATTTCAGACACAAGTTGGGATGCAAGTGGACACCCAATTGTGCCTATTGGATTGGCAAATTCATGATATGTCATTGCAGTTGATTTTTACCAAATTTTGGATTGGTCCAATGACTTAAAACGGGCATTGCATCCCTAAACACAAGGCGAAGGACATGGTAGTCTTATGATAGGAATTGCTTGTGTAATCATATCGTGCGAACGTGTATCTTATGGTGGAGTTTTTATTTTCATGTAAATAGAGATGATGTGTAAACCAATAACAGCCCCCGCCCCCCGGGATGATTTGAAGTCTAATGGCTGTCAAATTTCGTCCGTCAGGAAACATCTTGCTAAAACAAAAGGTGAGATCTCGTGCGTTCCCAGTACTGCCGGACCCTTGCCTCTGAGAGTCATGTATGGAACATGGATGTTCATTTCGTTAACCTTGGCAGTCGCTGTACCGATAAACGAAAGGTGAAATCCCGACAGAGTATTATATCTGCGATGAACAGTCTGTCTTCGTGGTTTAAATCATTTTTCAACTTTTCTCAAAATAGAAAAAAAAGGTCCAAATCGCTCCATAAGTATGGAAGTCTATGACTCTTGAACAATTTTTTAGTGCAAATTATTTCTAGAACTATGCCCGTTAATTCAATTTATCCTTTAACAACATCTCTTTTTTACCCCAAAACAACAATATTTCTCTTTTTGTTTCTCCATGTGTGTCAAAATGAAATTTTGAAACTATCTGAAAATAATGATAAAAAATCACAAGGTATTTCTTTTAACATTATGATGCCCACTAGCACCCTAAAAAATTTTAACTTGAAACTCTACTCCTACTTGTGCATGAAGGGAAAAAAAAATACAACTCTCAATAGAGATAAAACGGATGGATAATGGATTGATATAGTTGGTGGGTTAATGTGTCATATGAACTTTACTTGGAGTAATTTATACTCAAATTGCTTCCCTCAAAATACATATCCTAACTTTTAGAACATTTTTTTAGCAATTTCTTCCTTCATTGTCCTATTAAACAAATACGGATATTATCATTCCAACTTCCCGCTTTCTAATATGGATATTCAATCAACCTTTTAAAGTCCGTATAAACAACTCTAGACCATCACCCTTTGAATTGGATGGAACATCTCAGAAGCGAGCAAGCAGGCAAAATATAACCGTTATGTTGATTAATATTGTCCAAGCGGTGTTGGCGTGTTGCTGGTCGACGCGTGATTTTTCAGACGCCATTTTGGATCCGTTTGAGTAACAAGGTAGATGATTCAATAATCATTACTCGTTACTGAGTCTCAGATCCATAGCGATGCATATCGCTTAAGCTTGTTTGATAAGCAGAGGTAATGAATGTAGCAGTGTCTTCTATTAAGTTTTGTGCAGTTCTGAACAATGATACCTTTCCATTCTCACCGTGACCTATTACAGATTTACAATTGATCTAGCAAAGGACTCCCCTCTTTCGCCAGAATGAACAAGCCTCCGTCGCCTCTTGAGATCCTCAAGTCTTTGTCCAGGTAGGTGGTCAGGAGCCACGACCGGCCTCTATTGTTGCCTGGAATTGGTACCTTGAGGGGTGGTTGCCCAGAAATGGACCCTGCAATGCTTGCAAATGCTTGCTGCAAAGGGGTCAGCACCTGCTGGACTGGCCCCAAGCTTATTTTCTGCCCGAATATATCAACCTGTTCAGGTAGATCCACTGATGATGATATTGCTGGAGGCTGGAAGCTCCCTTCCTTGAACTGGATCTGCATTAAATAGATCACAAACATGTAAGTTCAACTTTGTTAACATTATCACAAGACAGCTCAAATGGAAAAGGATGGAGCTAGCAAGTAGTGACTGATCAATAATCAGAGGAAACATTAGCATGCTTTGCACTAAAGCAACTGAGAAGCAAATCATACTTATGGTAGCATCATAATCTAGCAATGAAAGTAAAACAAGATTGTGGTAGTAATCATACTGCTAGTGCATCATTCCACATTTCCAGGCAGTTAGGGGAGAAAAGTTTGCAAAATAGCTTAGAGAATTATTTGAATCATTGTAATCAGTGTGTTTTTTATGGAATTCCTCCCAGCCTTGATGGAGTCCTAGTTACAATTAGGGATGAACTGCACCTCTGCAGTTTAGCCGGGGCTAGAGGAGTTTCCCATCTCCTCGCTCTAAAGGACTAGAGCCAACCATTGAATGAGTTCTTCTTGATAATGGTCTAGGGTCATGTTTTGTGTTAAGAGCAAGAGACAGTTCTCTAAAGTGTAGTGGGATGTGGGTGTGGTGTTGTACGGTGTTCTATACCCCTTTTATTCTTCTTAATACAATGATACGCAGCTCTCTGGCGTGTTTGGGAAAAAAAAACTTAGTGACTTAAATAATACAATAGGTCAGTATTGCAATCTATTTTTCAAGCAAGTGAATCAACAGTTATTGATGACTTATAGAGTAAATGAATACCAAATACAAATAGAATAGTGTGACATTTGATGGCTATCAATTCTGTACCTCTATCCTTGATGGACTTTGAACCTCGAAAGAGGCAGTTGCACTGAAGGAAAATGAAGCAAATGGAGTTGTAAGGGTTGAAGCATTGACTATCGTCATGCTTTTAGAGTCAATTTCTTGGGATATCTGCTTTACTTTGACAAGAGGTGTTGCCCCAGCAGCTAGAATAGGCAGAAGCTCAGAATATGCTGTATAACTGCAAGTCAAGGATGAAACATGATAAGACAACCATTCTACCTTGAGATAACTTTATTGCATCAAGAAACTACCAAAATAAAGCTCCAAAATTCTCAATGATCAAAACCAGAACATGTCTAAATTATTGTCTAACAGTTCATTAGATACATCCTTAAACAAGATGATGTATTGATGTTACCCCTACTTCATTTAAGATAACATGACAATAGTGCATCTAACGGTTACAACTTACAAGCATATCAACCAAAGCAATAAATAGGTACAAGCACCAAACATAATTCTAGTGGACCCATGGTTTCTTGCATCCAATAGAAGGCCTAATTTTCTGTTGTGACACTGTCAGATCTCTTTAACTCTCACTGATGCTTAGATGCAGGTGTACATGTCACATGGCTAAAAAAGCTGCTCAGTTTTTAGCATTAGTCGACAATCAAATTGTGCAGGTGCATTGGAAAGCAAATGGTTCGCCCCCAATTATTACATATTTCAGTCTACCTCCAATCATTTGAACGACGTACCCTTGATGATTACTAGCAGCAGCAACACAGCTCATCGTCCCCCAAATCATCGACCAATCAACATCAGCAACAGTGATTATAGCAAGAACTCACATCAGGATCCAGTTGCCGTCGAGGAGATCCGGCACCTCCACGGGTGCAGGCGTGGGGTTGGCCGCCTCGAGCTGGGTGACTAGCTCGACGACCTCCCCCCTAACCTCCGTGGACGCCCGGAACCCGAGCTCGGAGCCGTACACCGAGTCCACCAGGCACCGCTTGAGCTCCTCCCTCTTCTCCGCCTGCTCGTCCACCTCCTCCTCCACCGCCGGAGCCGGCGCCCCCGGCTCCTCCCCCCACTCGTTGTCGGCGGCCGGGCTAGGCGGGTCCGCGGCGGAGGGCGCCTCGGGCTCGGGCACCCCGGGCTCGCCCCACTCGTCGACGACGATGGGGCGGGAGTTGCCATCGGCGGCGTCGCTGCCCCACTCGTCGTCGTCGATGGGCGGGTCGGACTGCGCGGGGGGCTCGGGGGCCCCCGGCGGAGAGCGCTCGCCCCACCCGTCGGGGACGCTCCCGCGGCCGCGGCCGCGGCCGCGCCCGACGGCCCCCGGGGCGCCGCTGAGGCGGAGGCTCTTGCATCCAATAGAAGGCCTAATTTTCTGTTGTGACACTGTCAGATCTCTTTAACTCTCACTGATGCTTAGATGCAGGTGTACATGTCACATGGCTAAAAAAGCTGCTCAGTTTTTAGCATTAGTCGACAATCAAATTGTGCAGGTGCATTGGAAAGCAAATGGTTCGCCCCAATTATTACATATTTCAGTCTACCTCCAATCATTTGAACGACGTACCCTTGATGATTACTAGCAGCAGCAACACAGCTCATCGTCCCCAAATCATCGACCAATCAACATCAGCAACAGTGATTATAGCAAGAACTCACATCAGGATCCAGTTGCCGTCGAGGAGATCCGGCACCCCACGGGTGCAGGCGTGGGGTTGGCCGCCTCGAGCTGGGTGACTAGCTCGACGACCTCCCCCTAACCTCCGTGGACCCGGAACCGAGCTCGGAGCCGTACACCGAGTCCACCAGGCACCGCTTGAGCTCCTCCCTCTTCTCCGCCTGCTCGTCCACCTCCTCCTCCACCGCCGGAGCCGGCGCCCCGGCTCCTCCCCCACTCGTTGTCGGCGGCCGGGCTAGGCGGGTCCGCGCGGAGGGCGCTCGGGCTCGGCACCCCGGGCTCGCCCCACTCGTCGACGACGATGGGGCGCGAGTTGCCATCGGCGGTGTCGCTGCCCCACTGGAGTTGCCATCGGCGGCGTCGCTGCCCCACTCGTCGTCGTCGATGGCACGTCGGGCTGCGCGGGGGCTCGGGGGCGCCGGCGGGAGCGCTCGCCCACCCGTCGGAACGCTCCCGCGGCCGCGGCCGCGCCGCGCCGACGCCGGGGCGCCGCGGAGGCGGAGGCTCGAGCTCGTCGAGGTGCGCGGCCTGAGGGTGCCGCGGACCAGGCGCGCGTGGCGGGGTCGGGGGAGAAGAGGGGGAGGGGAGGACGGAGGCGTGGGACGCGCCGGCGAGGAGGGGCGCCATTTCGCTTGGCTGCTCTTCTCTTCTGGCTGTCGATTTCAGCGGCCGCTTGCTTCGTTTTGGTTTGGCTGGGCGTGGCAGGTCTCCGCAAAGGCAGACGAGCCCGTCACGCAGCCGCAACAAGTGAAGAGACGGGAAGAAACGCGTAACCGGCGCCACGTGTTTGTTGGGATATTATTTGGGGTTTGGTTGGGCCAATAGGACAATGAGAATTCCATGCCATTTTGGCCCAGGATGATGAGTGTCCAATGGCTTCGCCAAAGTGGCCGTGGCTGATAACGATAAGAAAAAGTCCATAATACCTCCCTCAACTATCTTGTTTGTCTGCTTTACCTCCCTCATTACCAAAACCAGACACGACACCTCCCTCGTCTCACAATTCCGGTCATTTTTCCTCCTAAGCAATTCTATAGTGGTTTTAAGAGTAACTAAAAATTCAAATATCTAACTTATCTTAGAAAATCTATAGAAATTTATTTTAGCTCAAAAATAAGAAGCATTTTCATTTTTAGTTATATTCTATCGTGCTTAATTATCAGTTATGTAAATCTTTTATAATTAAGATTTGATTTTTTGTCTAAAAGATACTCATGTTATTTATTCCGAGTTCATATCGGCATGCATGAAAACGACTTGCCATTGTCATGACCCGACTCGGCCACTGCTCCTGTTGTCCGGCAATGTACCAACCTGTAAACGAGTTACAGTCGCCGCCGGACTAGGCAAAGTGCTGCTGCTGCTGCTATCGAACAATGCCAACAGCGCACCTCCCAGAAGGACTCGGAACTTGTTCCCACCGATCTCCATGTTTTCCCGTACATAAATTGCGACGCACGTCGTCGTCTGGCACCACGACGTAGCAATCGACGCAAAGCCTTTGTTCCTCCGCACCCGCGCAACTCGCCTTCGATCGAAAAATCGAAGCAATCAGTTAAGCCTGCTCCTCGGGCGCCGCCGCGCGCCCGAGATGAAGCTTCTTTTCGCCGCCGTCTGCGCGCTGCTCCTC